>JAKUBX010000004.1:0-376396 GCA_030566975.1 Entelexis potacharoeniae
AGGGCGCACCCGGCGACAGGGCAGCGGCCTGCAGCGCCGCGTGGTGCGCGGCGGCGGCGGCAGCCTGCGCCTGTGACGCGCTGGCGAGCCGCGACGTGTTGGCGGCGGCAAGGTCCTCGTTTCCCGCGAACAGCAGCGGCACGGCCGGGCCCGGGATGCCGAGATGCATCGCCAGGTTCAGGATGTCCAGCACCTTCTGGCGGCTCTCAAGCCGGTAGAATTCCTGGCGCGTGCGCTCCTGCTCGCCGCGCACGCGCAAAGCCTCCTCGAGCGCGGCGTCACCGTGCGGCCACGGACCGATGCCCAATGCCGCCGCGAGCGAGCCCGCATTACCCGGCGACGCGGGCCGCGGCACACTGCTCGCGGCGGCGGCGGGGCGCGGCCCGGGTTCGGGGCCGCTGGGCTCGGGCGAGGCGTCGCGCGTGCGCTTCGGGCTCGGCTGTGCGCCGCGTTCGGGGGACGCGTGAGTGGTGTCGCTGTGCGCGGATGCAGAAATGCCCTGGGCCTGGTCGCGAGCGCCAGCCTGGGGCACTTGTTCACCAGGTGGAGCCCGTGGAGTTGGCGAGCCGATTTTGAGGTGTCGGGGTTATGTAGGCGGCCTTAGGCGGTCGAGCGCGGACACACTCGAGCGGGGGGGACGGATCTCACTCTGCAGCACACGCGGCCGGACCGACGCCTGCTGAATCGATCGCGCCTGATGTTCCTGGGGCCGGGGCGCGTTGCTTGCGTTTTGCGTTATTTTCGCTTTTCCCCTTTTCCTATGTAATTAAGAAGCGGTCCCCAGACCCTCGTCCTTGCCCATGTCCAACCGAATGGTTATCGAGTAGCCGGACGTTGGCAACCCGTACCGCACCACGGCGATACGACACCGCGCGCGCCTGCATTGGGAATGACCGTTCCAGCCGCGCAGCGCCAGTCTCAGGCGCCGGTGCCGGCCACAGCGCCCTGCAAATTAGCTCTAGCTAAGCCAGGTAGACCAAGTTAATAAATATACGTTAGGATTCGTCTGTAGCAGCTTGCTGATGGCCGATGGGTCAGCGTCGCGCCTAGCGCCGTGCTCGGCGCCAGGCTCGGCGCACCGCTCAGCGCACCGTGAGTACGGCTTGCGTGCACAGGTGAAGCGGAAAAAGTGTTTATACCCAGAGGGTGCCGCGACGTCTTATGTGCAAGGGTCGGAGTGCCGCGGCGTCTTATGTATAGGCGGTGCCGCACGGTTTCTCCACCTTCTGTAGCGCGCAAGTGCGAGGGCTGCCTGATTTTCTGCGCCCGCGCCAGACAAGTCCGAGTGTGCTAGATACACATAGCAGGTACTGAGCATGACTGAGCATGGCTGAAAGCGTGGAGTCACTTGGTCGAATCGGCGAGGGGTGCCGCACAAATTGGGCGAGACGGGATTTTACAACCACCTGCCTCACAGATGCCGACCTCACAACTACGGGCCTCGCAGGCACCGATTTCATACGCGCGTGTCTCACAGGTGCCGCGCTTCCATGTTGCGGATCTCGGTGATCGTTTGCAGCTTCGTGAGCGCGAGCTGCAGCAGCTCCTTGCGATGCTGCAGCTCAACGTGCCGCTTCACTTGTGGGTCCTGCGTCGCAAGCGTCTCCACCTCCTGCTCGCTCATCGATTGCAGTCGCTCGTCAAACTCGCGCGGGAACGAGTAGTAGAAGTCGCTCAGCAGCTCGAAGTTCAGGAACAGCACCGACGTTGCCGCAAGCTTGTTTGCCACGACGTCCATGAACACCTCGGGGCACAACGCCTTGCTCTTGCGCGACTTGCATTTTGAAGAGCGCACAAACGCCGAGCGCGCGCGTAGCAGCTCGGCGCGCTCGCGCAAAAATAGCGCCAGCCGCGCCTTCGTGAGCAGCGACGAGCTGAAGTGGTCGAGGTTCTCCACAGGCTGCACGGAGCCCAGCGACTTGATCAGGCCGTTCAGCTTCTTCGCGCCGATCTCGTTGCTGATCGCGTCGTACGCCGCCGTGCACTGCCGCAGCTCTTCCTTCAGCAGCGTCACGGCGTGCTCGCGCGACTGCGCCCACTCGCGCGCATCCATGTCCACCTCATACTTGTACGGCTTGATCGAGTTCTCGATCTGGTCAGCCGTCGCATAGAACTTGCCGTTCAAAATCTTGTCCGTCGCCTCGTTCACGGCCTGTAGCGCGAGCGGGTGGTTGCGGAACGGCGATGCGTCCTCCAGCTCGGCCATGTGGCTGTGAATGGCGTCCACGAGCATCGACGTCGACACGCGACCAACACCGGACTTCGTGAGTGAGGCCGACATCTGCTCGAGCTTCGTCTGCCACAACAGCATGTCGGGCTTGGGCGACGCCAGGTCTCCGATATCCGGGTCCTGGTTCACTGCATCGTTGAAGTAGTCGTGCGTGCGCGAGTCGATGCCTGGCGGCCGATTCCAGTACGTTTGGGCCAGCAAGTCCAACACCTTCTGGTCGAGGTTGCGCTTAATGAGCTCGCGCACCTCGTCGCGGCCGAAGTTCGTACTCATGTCTTGGAAGCCGACCTTGAACGCGTCGGCGCACTGCGCCAGATACGTCTGCGGCGTGAGCACGCGGTCGTTGTACTGGACCTTGAAGGCGTACGCCGTCTCCTCGAGCTCCTTGCGGATGGCGCGCGTTGTCGGCTCGAGCGACGCCGACATGCTCTTCTCGAGTACACGCATCAGCTTCTTGCGCAGCGTAAGCACGCCGACGTCGATACCGCGATACTCCTCGTTGTTGAAGAACGATTGCTCGGACTCAGCCACGGCCTTCGTCATGTTCGGCGCGCCGCCAAACAGCGACACGCCCTGGTGCGGCGCGCGCGTCACGACGCCGACGTAGCCCATGCGCAGCGGGTACTCGCGCGTGAGCAGCGTGTCGCGGCCGCGGCGCGCGTCGACGAGGTCCATCTTCGTGATGACGCCGATCGTGCGCTCGCCGCGCGGGTCGGCGCGGCGCGACGCACGCAGCGCCGTTGAGTTTGCCAGGTCCACGTCTGCGGCCGACACGGCGAGAATGACGTTCGGCGGCTGGATGTATTTGTCGCACAGCTCGGCGATGCGCGTCTTCAGCTCGAGCGGCTGGTCTGCAGCAACGACCTGGATGTATCCAGGCAGGTCGATGAGTGTCAGGTCCGGGACGTGCGGCGAGTGGATCTGCAGCTGGATGGGCTCGTCGCTGACGACCTGCTCGGCCGGCACGGCGCGGTTCAGGTCCGTGAGCGTCTTCTGCACGTCGCGGAAGTTCGTGATGCGGCCCGAGCGCATGGCCGGAAACTCGCAGTACTCGCTGGCGCTGTCGGCGTTCGTGTGCACGAGCGTCAGCTCGATGGGCCGCCGCGTCACCATATTAGACCCCTTGGGCAGGAACTCGTGGCCAACGATGGCCTCAAGCACGGACGACTTGCCGCTTGATTGGGACCCGATCACAACAATCGACGGCAGGCGCACCTGGTCGGAGCCGTCGATCTGCAGCAGAATGTTGCGGATCTCGATCATCTTGCGCGTCATTGTGATCATCTGGTCGTCCATGGTGTTCACGGCATCGTCCACAGACACGTCGTCCGTGCTAACGGCCGACATGGCAGCGCCGACGGCGAGAGCCTCGCCAGCGCCGTCGGGGCCGCCGTTCGCGCCGCCGCCACTGCTGCTGCTGCTGCTGCTGCCGCCGCCACTGCCGCTGCCGCCACCACTGCTGCTGCTTTCGCTACTACCCGCTCCGGAGCCGGCGCCGGCCGCGCTCCCAGAGCCGCCGGAGTCCGTGCTGTACACGCCGGACGCGTCGGGCAGCTCGATCTGGTTCCACACGCCGCTGAGCCAGTCGGAGACCTTGTCGATGCGGTCGCCGACGGCGCCCGTGGCCTCGGAGAACTTGTGGTTTGCGTACGCGGCGCCACCGGCGGCCGCGCCGGCCGCGACGGCGACACCCGAGCGCGCAATGCGGAAGAACCCGCCGAGCAGGAAGCGGCGCTGGATGACAATGCCGCGCGTGCCCAGCACGGACGGGCCGAGCGCGGCCCGCGGCGCCGCGGCGGGCCACGCACGCTTACTATAGTGTGAGCGCAACTTGCTGCTTGTGAGCGCCGCGGGCCGCACCCGCGCACTCGCATGCATCACGGCTTTCATGGCCCTTCGAGTTAGGCGTGGCTCGCTGGGCTGACACCAAGTTGTGGTTCATTGCCCAGGACAAGGGTTCCCCGGCTCCCAGCAGGCCGCCAGCTCCCAAGGCTCCCAAGCACAGGGTTCCAGGGTTCCAGCCAGGGTTCCCGCCAGGGTTTCTGCTCCCGGGGTTCTCTCAGGGTTCGCGCTGACGGTACCCGCTATGGGTTTCTCAGGGTAACGTGTCCAGCGAGGCTCTCTTGGCCCCCAGCAATAAGAGGTTGCAGCCAGTGCTGACTCGCGCGTGAAAGAGCCATGTGCATCGATCCATGATTGCGCTCCCTGCGACACGCGCGCCCACGACCCATGGCGCGGCCGAGAATCGCGCACCCTGAAACGGGTACCGGCGGGCGGTAGAATGGCGTTATTGGACATAGGGCTAGGGCTCGGTCCGCACCCCCCTAGGGTTGCCCTAGCCTCGGATTGTGGGTGTTATCAGCGCTTTGGGTGACTACTACGCTCTCGCCACTTCCTTCCTCCTTTGAGCCCTGGAAGCGTTTCGCACTCAATCTCGCATCACCCCCGCCTTTTGCGCCACCCAGCATTGAGACCTTCGCGCCTCAATTGACACCGCAGCGCTCAATTGACCACAACGAGAGACCTCGAGGTATCCGGCCATGAACGTGCTGAAACGACTGTTCCGCCGCGGCGACGCCGCGCCGCCGCAGGCGCCGCAGGCGCAGAAGCGCGCCGCGAGTGAGGACCCTGAGCCGCTTGCGCCGGCGAAGAAATTGAAGCTCCAGCTCTACGCCGAGCTCGACTCCGCGCGCTCGCCTGCCGAGCGCGCCGACGCGTGGCGCCGCGCCATGCGCACCATTGAGGAGCACCGTGCCGCAGGCCCGTACGCAGACTTGCGCAGCGACAGCCGTTTCTGTGGCGGCCTCGACGCCATTGCCGCGCTCACGGGCGACGTCGACGGCGAAATCGGCCCGCTCCCCAACTTCTTGCTGGAGCCATTGCTGGGCGCGGAACCCGCGTACGCACCTGGCAGCGCCCTGGGAACCTGGGCGAATGACTCTTCGCATGCCGGTGCGACTGACTCTTCGCACGCCGACGCGACTGGCTCTTCGCACGGCACACAGCCCATTAACATCAAGCTGACTCCGACTCTGGATGAGGCATTCCGTGACGCAGAGAGCGCGGCGTTTCTTGGCGCACGCGACCAGCGGCCATTCGCTCGCGTATCCGTCTCCGTACCTGACGTCGGGACCCACGAGTTCCATGACGAGACCATGGCGACTGCTAGCCGGATGTTCGGAACGCCGAAACGAACGAACACGGATGCGAGCTTGCGCACGCGTGATGCCGGAGTGAAGGCACAGCAGAAAACGTCTCAGAAATCACCGCAACGCGCGACTGTGCGGTCTCTGGAAGAAGAGCTCGACGAGCCGCGTCCGCTGTGGTCGCACTGGACACGGCGCACGGATGCCGACGTGTCCGGTCGATCCTCACTGAATGAGCCGAGTGGGCATACTTCAGAGTGCATGGAGGAAGTACAGGACGCTGATGTCACGCGCGAGTCGGGCGCCGAGTCCGAGCCTTCTGTGAAGAGCGCTGCGAACCTAAGTAGCGAGCACGAGAACGTATGGCTGGGCTCCGATATCGAGGCAGGCGTTATCGAGAGCTTCGGCGACGACGCCGAAGTCAACTCCGAAGTCAACTCCCAGGTCAACCTCGAGATCGACTCCGAGATCGATTCCGAGGCCGATTCCGAGGTCGATTCCGAGGCCGAGTCCGAGGCGCTTACCGCGGAAACTGAGGATCTAGTGATGACCTCCGATAACGACTTGACCACCTCCGAGACTGAGTTGACGGATGCCGATGGGGACCTATATTACGGCTCAGTCTGGGAGTCGGAGTCGGCGGCCATCATTGATGAGGCCAAAGCGGAGTACAAGGAGCTGGTGTCGCGGCTCTATGATAAGGACGAGACGTCGGATGCCGAATTCTACGACGACATTGCCTACAGAAAGAACAAGCGCGGCCGTTACGCCCACGCATTCGAGAAGGAGCTTGCAAAGGAGTACGCTAACCGTGAGGATACCAAGACTACGTGGGCTGCTTTTGCTGCCAGGGATGCCGAAGTCGAGGCGGCTTGGGTCGCCCAGGACACTGCTCGTGCTGCCAAGAAGTCGGCCCACGCTGCAGAGGCCAACACGGCTAGCGAGAAGTCGGCTTGCCCTGAGGAGTCCACTACTCCTGCTACCGAAGAGTCCGTGGCTGTGCCGGCGGCTGCAAAGACGCCTTCTAGGGAGCCCACAATTTTCGGAGACCGAGAGGGCAGTGAGGAGACGCCACTTACCTCGCCTCACGAGTCGCCGGTTGTCTCACGCGCAGCCTCGCCGGTGGCATGGCGACCGTCCTCGCGAGCGTCCTCGCCTTGTGACTCTGCTGGAGCACCCGCTGCGGCCGCCTCGAACGTTGACGTGGACCTTGTTTCGGAGCCTGACGACGAGTCGGACTACGACTCCTGCGTGACGGCAGTTCTTCACCTTGATTCGCCGTCCAAGCCGAGCCTGAACTCAAGCCCGCGCTCAAGCCCGAGTCCGCGAGAGAAGGAGATCGTCGTGGTGAGTGACAGCTCGAGCGAGGAGGAGCTCGACTCAGATGCCGATATCTTACAGAGCGATGTCAGTGCCGTCGATGTAAGCGACTCTGAGGAGGACAGCGACGCGAGGCTTACTGCTGGAAGTGCGGCCGTCGTAAGTGCAGCTGAGACGCCCGCGCAGGATGTTTCTGAGGCTGCATGCGACTTTGAAGGCCCCGCTGGATGGGCTCCTGGAGTAGATGGCGACTTCAGTGCGTCTGAGTTCAGCGACGCCGACAGCGCATCGGACAACTTCACGTCCGATAGTGGCCCCGAGGAGGGCGATGCGAAGTACCCACCGCCGGCTACTTGGGACACGTTTTGGGAGTCGCAAAATGACACCGAGCATGGCGGAGCCACGGCCCTTGACGAGGATCTCGATCGCATGCTGTATGGCGGTGCCAAACTGTATGTGTACACGGTAGGTGGCCGCGAGGGCTCGCGGAAGCGCGATGAGGAAAAGCGCCTCAAGAAAGAGCGTAAGGGCCACCACCACGGCAAACGGCACCGCCGAGCGCACGGCGCTCATAAGCAGCACCGTCGGCGCTCGCACTCTGATAGCGCTGCCGACGAGCCAGCGCCGCGGCACCACAAGCGCAAGCATTTGCGCTGGCATGACGAGTAGACGCGCAATCTCCGAGTAGCATTCCTGTGAATGCGTAGCTTTTCTGCGCAACTCTATTTCCGTAACCCCATACTTTGCTATTATACCCAGTTATCATCAATGCTAGTCCTATGAATAACGCGGCCGGTTAGACGAGCTGCAATCGGCTCAGTTCCGCTAGGAGACTCGATCCAATAGCACGTTAGGCAGCGGCCTGCTTCGCTACAATCAATCATTGGCCACTACATAACTCATATGGATGGGCGATGTTGATGGCTGATGTGACCAATCGATTGAAACCGCAGGTACTGAGCGTGAAAAGCCGCCCTCGGTGACGTGAGTATTACCGCCGCTAGGCAACCCCTGGCACTTTGGATGCTTTTTGCAGTTTTGAGGAACCTGGCCAGCGCCTAGCGCTGGCTATATCAGCAGCCGAAGAGACTGGGGCTATCCACCGATTTTAGCTGGGTACTAGTCATCTACTCGGCGCTGTCTTACTCCCTCGTTTCACGAAACTTGAAAGTAGGTTCATGGACTATCCAAGAGTTTGGCCTGAATATCAATAGATTTCTTGGACGCTGTGCTCCTCATTCATTACGTTTCTTAATTTACATACATAAACAACTCGATAAGCCATTAGTCATGCACATTCCTAAAGAAGGAACTGCCCCTACCCAAAACGCGGGGTGTGAAAAGAACCGTTCGCCACATAAACATCTTCCCTGCTATACACACACATTGCTCACAGCCGCAGCCCTTCTTCACCCCACCTGCCACGTCCGTAAGGATGCCATAGTCTTTAAGACCGTGACCGCGCTCCAAGAAGCTAGTATCAGTCACACGTGGGACACTGCCATCTCCGATCTTGTTTCCACACCGTCACATCTGTATTAGTTGGAAGTTTGAGGGAAAAGGGAAGGGGAGGGTTGGCGTGTACGACAGGTCAATTAGACGAGATGACGTTGCAATAAGCCATGTCGTGGAGAACGATTCCACGCGTGGAGTGATAATAGCGTGCACCAAGCAAAAACCGATATACATGCAGCTGCTCTCACAGCCCCACCGTATGCCGCGTCAAGCAATCATATTCTGGATTGCCGCGGCTACTTACAGCAGTGACCACCAAAATGTACTCGAGTACCTCGTAGTCAAATTAAACGAATTTACTTATGTATGACAAAGCCAGCGTAGTGGATGGTCAGTAACCGAAGTGAATATTGCTGGGCGCTTGAATTTTGACTAGATCAGACCTAATCTTTGCCAGTGTCACAGCTCTGGCCCGGATACGAGCCGGGTTAGTCGTCCACAATAATAACAACTCACCAGTAAAGACTGACCCAGACTCAAACCGGGATCGAGCCCACTATTTCTGGCGAGCACGAACTCAATTTACCGCCAACTACTTGTCCTATGTTACGGGGCATAATTATTATTACCAGTTTGGACTTGAGTAGAAGGCGGCAATGAGTAGTCAGTAAAAAACATAGATTGATAAGCACAGACAATATTGAATGAATGTTGGAGTATCCGGTAATGCGAGGGTAGAAATAGGGTCGCCAGTTGACCAGATATCCGGCAACCAGGCACAGTCACCTAGGAACGTGATTCATAGCAGACAGACCAAAGGACTGCCCACTAGAACCAGTTAGTTAGAATCTACGTATCATACATTTATACGCTTGGTATGTCATCACGTGAGACCGCTTTCTCCAACAATTAATGACATAATACAACGTTCTCCACACCTGACTCTTAAGCTGATAAGCTCCTCAAATCTGACTGATAAAGACGTGTTCCGTGGAGACTATAAACGGCTGCAAGCCACTGGCCCGTTCTCGCAGCCGATAAGATAAAGGCGCCGCCCAAATGCAAGGCTCATCTGAATAGATTCTTGACTCTTTTGCTAAACCCCTTTTCAACTTTGGAAATAAATGACCACAGCACCGGCCCCGAAAGTTCCCGCAGCGCGCCTCCTTGACGTGATTGAGAAAGACGTTCTGCCACTCACCGAGAAAAGAGTGGCAGCAGGTAACAAGGTATTTGGTGCTGCTATTTTGAAAAAATCGGATCTTTCTGTGGTAATCGCCGAGACAAACAACGAACTTGAGAGCCCGCTGTGGCATGGCGAGGTCCATACCCTGAAGCGTTTCTACGAACTGAAAACAGGATTGCCAAGCAGCGAGCTTATCTTTCTTTCTACGCACGAGCCTTGCTCTATGTGCATGTCTGCAATCACTTGGGCCGGCTTCGACAACATCTATTCATTTTTCAGCCATGAAGATGTGAAAGATGGGTTCATTCCGCATGATGCGAAGATTTTCAAGGAAGTCTTCAAGCTAGAGCCTGGCGAGTACCGACGGCACAATGCCTTCTGGGACTCGTACCTAATCTCAGAGATGATTTTGAGTGAGACTGAACCTCAACAAGAAATTCTTAAAGCGCAAGCTGCTCAATTGAAGAAAAAATACGAAATTCTGTCGAGCTCTTATCACCTGAACAAAAACGGAAACGGAATCCCTCTGAATTGAGGTCTTTAGCAAGAATGAACATCCAATGGCAACGATTAGGTCATATAGTATACTCGACCTCTCGCTAAGCTTTAAATCTACCACATAGGTCAAAAGGGGATCCAAAAGCATCGCATTCACATGCTAAAGGTTCAAGTTACTCACATTGAACTTCGCCAAGGGCTAGGTGTATGCGGGATGATGACAACAACACTGCCAACCGAATAAATACATGAGGACATCGCAACACTAACTATCAAGATGCACCGCACATGAGTGAGCATCGGAGCGAGATCATCATCAGCTTGCAAGACGGGCCCTATGAAATGATCTCATCCGGAGTGAAGAGTTATGAGTTCCGCCGACGTTGGAGACCATCTGCCACTACCGCATACGTATATAGAAGCGGCAAGGCCAAGCATCTGTGTGCGCTCATTGAATTCGATGAACCAGTCTATGGCTCGCCTTCGGATATGAGAGCTATTGCTGAGAAAATGATTACCGGCTCCGGTATCAACATTGAGGAATATTTTGCTCCTACGAAAGGCGGCTACGCCGTTCCAATTAGAAGCTTTGTCGAGTTCCGACCGGTTCCACTAAGTGAATTGCGCGCATTGGGATTGCATCCACCGCAGTACTTCACGTATATGCATCGGCACCCGAAACTGAAACTACTAGTCGAACAAAGATTGAAAGATATCTCCTCCAACTCTGATCGTGCGGAACGCCGGTAAGGACCGAATGAGTGTAGTGCCATGCAGAATAATCATTGCGCACGCTGCATTAACAAAGAGGTCTGACTCATTGACTACTAGGGATGAGAAAAGCTCCGCGCTCCAGTTCACGCAACAGTAGGGCAGGGTTAATGCAAGGTACTGATTTGGCCGCGAGCCCACAAACTTACCCTCCATTAAAAGCATGTTGAATGTGTCATATATTGTATTAGCCACTACTAAGGTACTCTATAACGACCATTCTCTTCCCACGAAAAAAAACAGCCTCTTTTCTACCTTCCATTGTCTTCAAATAACACAGTGTCGAAGCATCATGTCCGGTAGTTATCAGAACAACGACAACACGTGACATACCGCCTCTAAAACGGCGCTTGATTTCCCGTTATGTAATATCCGTTCGCGGGCTATCTGCAGGTGCCGGCGCCCTATATTAATGTTCCTTAGCGACGACGGTCGCCGGCCAGTGCAGGGAACATGTTCGAGCTCAATGATCCTGGAGCTGAGAAAGATCTGGAGGCAGCACCAGATATACTGAAGCTAGATACTGTGGATCCTTATGCGGGTGTAGACTACGTCAAAGGAAAAGAGATTGTAGGGTGGGACGGCCCGCACGACCCAGAGAACCCAAGGAATTGGAAAATGTGGAAGAAAATGTGGATCACTATTCTGATTTCGCTTTGTACAACATCGATCTACATGGGCGCGGCTATCTACACGCCCGCTGAAGAAGAATTGATCAGTGATTTCCATACGACGCGAGTCAAGGTTGCCCTCGGCCTGGCCCTGTTCGTATATGGCTACGGGATAGGCTCCTTGTGGTTTTCGCCAATGTCTGAGATTCCAGTGTTCAGAGGCAGGAACCCTACATACCTGTTTTGCCAGTTGATTTTCTGCTGTTTACAGATCCCCACAGCCCTTGTCAACCATATTGCGCCCTTCGCTGTACTTAGGTTCCTAGGCGGAATCTTTGCGTCACCAACACTAGCCACGGCAGGCGCTACTCTTAGTGATGTGTGGGACTTTCCTGCTCTCACATACGCACTTGTTGTCTGGGAGTTTGGCACTGTTGCCGGTCCGTTTCTCGGGCCACTGATTGGGGGTGCTCTAGTCCAAGGCCACGGAAGGCGCTATCCATTCTGGTTTTTGCTCGCTGTCTCTGGAGGTTTCCTAATTTTGATGATACTCTTTCTACCAGAGACGTCGGAGCAGGAGTTGCTCATGCGGAAGGCCCGTCGTCTACGCAAGCAGACTGGCAGTGCGAATTATGTCGCTCCCGGCGACATTATCAAGCACACTACGTCGGCAAGATCCGTGATCAAATCGATGTTTTGGAGGCCCATAGAGCTGACCATCATGGAGCCTGTTGTGATGCTGATCAACTTCCACCTGGGGCTTGCATATTCCATCATGTATCTTTTTTTTGAGGCCTTCCCTCTCGTTTACGGAGATCTGTATGGCTTCAATCTTGTACAGCAGGGGCTCGCATACGTTTCCCTTCTCATCGGAGAGGCAATTGGCGCCGTTCTATACCTGGGATACCAAGTATACTCGGTCAAGCATGTCGACAAACCCGAGAAAATATTCGGGCCCTCGGCGTTCATCGGGAGCGTCTGTTTGCCGATAGGTATCATTGCCTATGGCTGGGCCTCCGCCCGCGGCGTGTACTGGATCTACTCGATGATAGGCCTGCAGTTTTTTGCGATTGGAACCATTTTTCTATTCCAATCGTATTTTGCATTTTTGGGCACCATGTTCCCACCCAGCACTGCCGGGTCCGCATTTGCAAGCAACAACATAGTCAGGTCTCTCATGGGCGGATCATTCCCATTGTTCGGCACTGTGATGTATACACATACGTCTACGTATACGTTTCCTGTCGGGTGGGGATGCACGATTGTGGGCCTCGTTGCTGTGGCGTTGATTCCGTTTCCGCTCTACCTTACGGCTCGGGGCGAGCATCTGCGCGAGTACGCGCAAAAGAAGTATGGGAACAAGCTCTACCGCTGAGCGCATAACCCTTAAAAAGACTGTCAGAATCTTCCTCGGCCTTTTGCATACGCATTTCTGGAGAATGGGCTACCTGAGCCGATGTTAGACTCAATGCGTCGGCTTGCCTTGACTCGCACACCTTATTTATAGACCTGTAATATGCTACAACGCTGCACCCAATGTCCCACGCATACACGTACTTGCCTCTTTTGTTATTTAATAGTTTACTTTGCGAATTGAATTGGTATGAATTGAACGGCAGCGCGCGCCCATGCGAGCGTCGCGTCTTCTGCTCTTCGAGAGCGTCTTCGTAATCCACGCATTGCTGTTCCACCCCGCGAAGCACTTATCAATAAGCAGCTTTGGGAGCGCGCGGTTGCCGCCTTCTGGAAGTTTCTCACATAAGCAGTATATGATCGGCCCCGCGTGCGTTTGACGCCGGCTTGTCAAATCTGTGATCGCGACTCGAAACCATGAGCACAGCAGACGAGTACAAGGCACAAGGAAACGCGGCGTTCGCCGCGAAGAATTTCGAGCAGGCGGCTGAGCTGTTCAGCAAAGCAATTGAGGCGTCGCCCGAGCCGAACCACGTTCTCTACTCGAACCGCTCGGGCGCGTATGCGTCGCTGCGCGACTACGAGAAGGCGCTTGCCGACGCCGAGGAGACGATCCGGCTGAAGCCCGACTGGGCCAAGGGCTACAACCGGCGCGCGGCGGCATATCACGGGCTAGGCGACCTCGCGAAGGCGGTCGACAGCTACGATGAGACGCTGAACCGGGACCCTGCGAACGCGCAGGCGCAGAAGGGCAAGGTCGAGGCCGAGGAGGCGATACAGCAGTCGCTGAACGGCGGCCAGAACCCGCTCGACGGCCTGACGAAGATGTTCTCCGACCCGCAGAACCTGCTCAAGCTGCAGCAGAACCCGCGCACGCGCGAGTACATGAAGGACCCGACGTTTGTGCAGAACCTGCAGGAGATCTCAAAGAACCCGATGGCGGCGCTGACCGGCCAGACGAGCGACCAGCGCATCATCGAGGCGCTGGGCGTGATGCTGGGCGTCGACACGAAGGCGGGCGGCGGCGACGGCGACGTGCCGATGCCCGACGCGGAGCCAAGCGGGGCCGAAGCGAAGCCAGAGGCGCCCAAGGCGGAGCCGAAGCCGAAGGCGCCCGAGCCCGCGCCCGAGCCGGAGCCGGCTTCGAGCGAGAAGGCGGAGGCTGACAAGGAGAAGGCGAAGGGCAACGAGTTGTACAAGAAGCGCGAGTTTGACGCGGCGATCGAGCACTACGAGAAGGCGTGGCAGCTGCACAAGGACATCACGTACCTGAACAACCGGTCCGCGGCCGAGTACGAGAAGGGCGACTACGACGCGGCGATCAAGACCGGTCTCACGGCGGTCGAGGAGGCGCGGGAGCTGCAGGCCGACTATAAGGCGGTCGCCAAGGCGCTGGCTCGTGTTGGCAGCAGCTACCTGAAGCAGGACAAGCTGAAGGAGGCGATCGAGTACTTCGACAAGAGTCTGACGGAGCAGCGCTCGCCAGACGTGTTGAACAAGCTGCGGTCGACGCAGCGCGAGCTGCGTCACCGCGAGGAGCAGGCGTACATCGACCCGCAGAAGAGCGACGAGGCGCGCGAGGAGGGCAACGCGCTGTTCAAGGAGGGCAAGTTCCCCGAGTCCGTGAAGGCGTACACGGAAGCGGTGAAGCGTAACCCGTCGGACCCGCGCGGGTACGCGAACCGCGCGGCGTCGCTGCTCAAGCTCATGAACTACCCGGACGTTGTGCGCGACTGCGACAAGGCGATCGAGCTCGACCCGTCGTTCTTCAAGGCTTACACGCGCAAGGCGACGGCGCTGAACATCATGAAGCAGTACCGTAAGGCGATGGACGTGCTTGAGGAGGCGCGCAAGGTCGACACGGAGCACAAGCACACGCGCGAGATCGAGGAGCTGTACTACAAGGCGTCGACGTCGCGGTTTGCGTCGCTGCCGGGCGAGACCGAGGACCAGCGCGCCGAGCGCCTGGCCCAGGACCCCGAGATCGACGAGATCCGCCGCGACCCGATCATGAACACGATCCTGCAGCAGGCTTCGCAGGATCCCGCCGCGCTGCAGGACCACATGAAGAACCCCGAGGTGCGGCGCAAGATCAACCTGCTGGCTGCAGCCGGCATCATCCGCACGCGCTAGACGTAGATGTTAGTTTCTGTACTTACGAACATACTTAAATGCACCGCTGGTGATGTATATATTAATGACCGGTGCGATTTGCCCCTGCTTCACGGCCAACACCACTTGAATAGGCACCGACGTATACGGCGAGGATACATACGGCGCGACGGTGCTGCACAAACTGACTGGTCTGAACTGGTGTTTGCCTGAATTGGGGTTGTATTTGGTATCTGCCTATCAGTACTGTTTGATTGAGTCACATGCGCGAGCCGCATAAACAGCCATGTCGTGAAGAGGCCACAAATACACATTAGTATAGCAGAATTACAGAGACGATACATAGCGCAGTAGCAGCAAACGGCAGCTATGAGGTATGAGCAGCGAAGCCGCAATGCGCAGTGCTCGCGCACTTCGGCAGGCCTGTAAGTGGTGGCGCTCCCGCGGTTAGGGCTGCGGCCACAATTTTTCAAACGCCCATCAGCTGATATTGCGTCAACGCTATCGGCCCCGGGGACTATATGTGAGTAGGGGCCCCCACTGGCGATGAAATATTCACGCTAGCGCTGCCTCATGGCCACAATTGAATCCCGCGCTGCCGAAATTAGCGGCCTGCCCGACGTGGCGCCGGTCGCCGAGACGCGCGTCACGGGCAAGACGACGGCCAGCGCCGCCGTGCAGAAGAGCGCGTACCAGCTCTCGAATGCCGTGTTCAACTTCAGCCCGCCGACGTTCGCGCTCGACTCGAGTCTGAACGCCTGGGCCGCGAACGGCGACCGCAACCTTGCTGGCGACGTCCCGCAGCTCTTCCCGCTGCAGACGCGCGTCGGCGCCTCGATGGCGCTGCTCGGGTACCTGAACTCGGCCCCGAGCGACGGTCTCACGACTGTCGTGGCTGCCTCAGGCACCGTCAAGGTCATGGAGCCCGTGCTTGCGCGCTACGTCGCCGAGCTGCAGGGCCACAAGGTTGCATTCCAGGTTGCGGCCGTCGACTACGACTTCGCGCAGGGCTCGCTCGTCGCCGACGACGTGTCTGTGGCGCGTGTCGCGCGCAACCTCGGCGCGCCGCTGCTTGTGTCGAGCCTCGGCCTGCCGAACGATGCCGCCGCCACGGCGTTCCTCACGTCCGTGGTTGCCAACAGCGTTGGGCCGGCGTTCCACGTGTACGACGGCATCCGCGGCACGCGCCAGGCGACGACGCCGCCGGTGCCGCTGCCCGCGCACGCGCTGCCGGCGGCGTCGAGCCTGACCGACGCGTTTGCCGTCACGAACGCCGCGCTCGGCACGAAGCTCGCCCCGTTTGAGTACTACGGCCCGCGCGAGCCGTCGGTCGTGTACGTGACGCTCGGCGACCCGTCCGTGCTGGCGGCGAAGTCTGCGACGGCCGGCGTCGTGAACGTGCGCCTGTACTCGCCGTTCCTTGGCGACGAGTTCCTGCGCACGCTGCCGGCCACGACGACGCGTCTCGTCGTTGTCGGTAAGACGAACGATCTGTACAAGGACGTGAGCGCGACGGTGCGCCTGCACTTTGGGTTCAAGAG
Source organism: Entelexis potacharoeniae (assembly GCA_030566975.1). Taxonomy (NCBI): domain Eukaryota; kingdom Fungi; phylum Ascomycota; class Dipodascomycetes; order Dipodascales; family Trichomonascaceae; genus Entelexis; species Entelexis potacharoeniae. The sequence goes on from JAKUBX010000004.1 coordinate 16,284, forward strand.
CGCGATCACGCTGCAGAGCATCGTGACCGGCTTCGGCGACAAGCCGTTCGTGCCGCACGCCGAGAACGGGCCCGTCGTCAAGGTCTGGGACACGGACAAGAGCGCGACAGCCAGCGCCGTGGCCACGCTTGCCGCGCCGCTCGCCGACGCGAGCGTGTTCACGAAGTTCGACAACCTTGTGGCCGGCGGCGCCGTGCAGACGGACCTGCGCCTCGAGTTCGGCGGCGAGTTCTGGGCCGCCGACGCGGCCGAGATTGTACTTGTGAACGACGCGCGCGTGCTCCAGTCTTTCGACGTCACGGCGTCGGCGCGCCACGGCGGCGTGCTCGTGATCAACGCCGCCTCTGACGAGGAGCTGGCCAAGGTTGTGCCGGGCCAGCTCAAGCTCAACGCTTACGCGAAGCACCTGCAGGTCTACCGCGTCGACTACTCGCAGATCGACACTGCCAACACAGAGGGCCGCACGGCGTCTATGGCCGCGCAGGCCGCCATCTGGCTGCTGGCGAACAGCGACGTCGACACGGCCACGGCGCGCGTCGTGCACGCGAACGGCCGCAACACGGAGCTCGTCGCCGCGACGGTGAACAAGATCGTGACGACGGTTAAGGAGCAGGCCCTGCAGCGCGTTGCCCCCGAGACGATTGCCGAGTGGGCGAAGGTCGAGCTTACCGACAAGGAGAAGGACCTGCAGTTCTCGGCTGCCGCGGCGGTCTCGAGCTTTGTGCCTGTCGAGGCGTCCGCCGGATCTAACGACGACGAGAACACGGAGCCCGGCGCGCTCGTGGACCGCGTCTCGTCTGTTGGCCTGAAGCAGCGCATCGTGTTCAGCGAGGCGTACGCCGAGCGCACAGAGCTGCGTCCGGACGTACCGACAAAGACGGCCGTGGCGCGCGTGAAGCTGAACCAGCGCGTCACGCCGGCCGACTACGACCGTCACATCTTCCAGCTCGAGCTCGACATCTCGGGCACGGGCCTCACGTACGGCATTGGCGAGGCGCTGGGAATCCACGCGCCGAACAACTCGGCCGACGTGCTCACGTTCCTCGAGTGGTACGGAGTGAATCCGGACGAGGTCGTTGCTTCGCCGCTGCCCACGCCCGAGGGCGAGGATGGCGCGAAGGCGTACCGCACGGCGTTCCAGCTGTTCCGCGACAACCTCGATCTGTTTGGCAAGGTGCCGAAGCGTTTCTTCGAGGCTTTGGCGCACTACGCGACGGACGAGAAGGAAAAGGCGCACTTGCAGCGGCTGGCGAGCGCCGAGGGCGCGGCCGAGCTCAAGGCGCGCACCGAGGAGGACTTCGAGAACTACGTCGACATTTTGAAGGCGTTCCCGTCGGCGAAGCCACCCGTCGCGGAGCTTGTTGACCTTGTTGCGCCGCTGAAGCGCCGCGAGTACTCGATCGCATCGTCGCAGAAGGTGCACCCGACCGAGGTGCACCTGCTCATTGTGGTTGTGGATTGGGTGAACAAGCAGGGCGAGCGCCGCTTCGGGCAGTGCTCGAAGTTCCTTGCCGACCTCGAGCACGGCGCCGAGGTCGTCGTGAGCGTGAAGCCGTCGGTCATGAAGCTCCCGCAGGACCCTGCGACGCCCATCATCATGGCCGGCCTCGGCACAGGCCTCGCCCCGTTCAAGGCGTTCCTCGAGGAGAAGATGTGGCAACGCGACCAGGGCCACAAGATCGGCAGCGTCTACCTGTTCCTGGGCTCGCGTCACCAGCGCCAGGAGTACCTGTACGGCGAGCTGTTTGAGAGCTACAAGTCTGCGGGCATTCTGACGCACATCGGCGCCGCGTTTAGCCGCGACCAGGCCGAGAAGATCTACATCCAGCACCGCATCCAGCAGGCGCAGGCGGACCTTGTTGAGGCGTTTGTCACGCAGAACGGCAACTTCTATCTGTGCGGCCCGACGTGGCCCGTCGCCGACATCTCGGCCGCGCTGACCGAGATCGTGCAGGCCGGCGCGGCCATCAACGGCACGCAGGTCGACACGACGCGCCTTATCGAGGACCTGAAGGAGCAGGAGCGGTACATCCTCGAGGTGTACTAAGCAGCGGCCGCACTGTCCCGACCCGCACAAACGGCCAAACAAAAAGCTTTTATCTACGATAATTGCAGTGTAAACCAGCTAGTAAAACGCTTATCAGTACATAGAACGGCCAATGCTGGCGATCGGCTTCGCATTAAGATTCTGCGCGGCGCGAACCTTAAAGCGCGCGCGAGTCCGCTCGCCGCTGCTGCCGCGCGGGCCCACGGCGCTCCGGCGCGCGGAAGCGCGGCAGCCGCGACTCCGCAACGGGCCCGGCGACGCCGGCCGTTTCGCGTAACGGCGCGCGCGCTGCTGCTGCTAGGCGCGTATGACTAATACATACGTGTCGCGGTGCGACTTTCAGAACATCATCACACCGTTGCCGGTAAATCTTGTGAGATCTTGCAGCCATGCCTGACGGCGAGGTTTTCCGCAAGGAATCAAAACGCTGGGTCGCGCCACAGACGTCTTACGACGGTGACGATTGGGGCACCGAGTATGACGAGTACGACGACTACAACGAGTACGCGGACTATGTGCAAAACGGCGCGCTGAGCTCGCCGCCGCGGGCCGCGGCGGCCCACGCGGGCAACACGTCGGACCTGAAGCCGATTGGTGAGGAGGAGGCCAGCGCAGAGCCGACGCTGGGCCCTGCCGCGCCGGCGCCGGCACCGCCCGCGGCGAACCAGCGTCGCATGTCGCAGAAGCGCAAGGAGGTGCCTGCGTCGTTGCCTGCGGCCACGGAGGCACGCGACGCGCCGCAGTTCGAGAGCATTGCGCCGCTGTCGCATTCGAAATCGAACTCCGTCGCCAGCGACGCGCTGCCCGAACCGCAGCCCGGGCCCGAGCCAGAAATTGCCGCGGCCCGCGCCGAGCCGCGCGCTGATGAGGACATTGAGGCTGAGGCTAATGCGCCAGACGCCGAGTCGGCTGAGGACACGCAGAACGAGGCGTCTGGTGGCAGCCTGCAGGACATCTACGGCTTCTACGAGTCGCGGTACCCACAGCACCCGTACTCAGCCATGGTCTCGGGGCTGGGCGTTGGCCACACGCACCAGAACGACGAGTTTTCAGACTCGACCGCGTCACTGTCCACGGGCCGTCGCAGCCTCGAGTCGGGGCTGCAAGACAGCATTTACAGCGGCACGCGTGCCGAGCGCGTGGGCTCCATCGACTACCAGTCGGAGCTGAACAAGGTTCCCGAGGTCCAGGGCGAGATGGAGCGCGCGCCGAATGCACCCGATACGCCCGGCACGCCGACGCGGACGGCGGCCTCGCCCGAGGCCCCCGACATGCCCGAGGTGCCGGAGTCGCCCTACGTGCTGCAGAGCGTCGAGCGGCTGCGCATCACGAAATCGCCGGGCCACTCGCGCAACGCGTCGCTTGAGGACGAGTCGCCGCAGCGGCCAGCAAGCCACATCGATCAGGACATTGCTGAGATGTACGAGGGCACGTCTGCATTCCTCGACCGGCCCATATCGACCTACATGTCGCAGCCAATATCGACGCGCGACATCAGCGACGCAAGCATCCGTGAGCTGCTGACGCCGCAGACGGCGCAGAACGAGTTCGAGGCCGTAAATCACAATTCCGAATCGGGCGCCGTGCCCTCGCTGTTCATCACGGAGGCCAGCCCCGATCGGGCAAGAAAGCCTAGCGAGAGCACAGACAGTGCAGCGACAGCGGTGCCGGCCAAGCCGGATTTCGAGCACGACCACGACTACGTAGACGCGGCAGGCGACTCCGATGAGAACGGCGAGGCCAGCGACGAGGACGACATGCGAGACGACCGCGATGAGCTGAACCGCGATGAGCTAAACGGCGATGCTGCACACGGTGATGGGCTGACGCACAGCGACCCTAATGGCAATGAGGCTCGTCGTGATGAACTGTATGGCGACGAATTGCATGACGATGAGCTAAATCGCGACGAGCTCAACGATGACCGCACACAGGCTAATGAGCGTAGCAGTGAGCACGATAGCGACCGCGAGACGGTTCGCACAGACAAACTCGACATGGAGCCGTTCCTCCTCCCCAGCGAACGCAACCGGCTGCAGCCGACGCGCTCGGCATCGTCGGCCCAGGCCGACCCGGAGTCGGCCAGCGAGACGTATCTAGACAGCCACATGTCTCCGCTCAGCGGCAACAGCCGCGACAGTGAGTTCACGGACGCGCAGTCCCGGCATGCGCGAGACGAGTCCCAGGCCAGTGGCGCCTCGGCAGGTACGGGCGCCACAGACTCGGTTCTCTCGGAGGGCGTGCGTGACAGCGACGGCAACTCGGCGAGCAACGCGACCGGCGCGACCTCCGCATCGGATAGCGCCGACCCGAGCAGCCGGGACCTGGGCAGCGTGGCCGAGGCGCCTGAGAAGCCTGCGCTCTCGGAGGAGCAGCCCGGACCGCAGTCCGTGGCGGCGAAGGTGAAGCGGCCGCCGCCCGTGGACTTCTCGGCGCTGCTCAACAACTCGGGCGGCTCGAGCGAATCGCGCTGCGAGCAGCTGCGTCTGCTGCGCACGCGCGAGGCCGAGTACTCGTCCGGGCTTGAAACCTGGCTCACAACAACGTACACGCATGTCGACAAGAACAGCAAGGTGTTTATCGACGGCGTGCCCTCGAAGTCGCAGACGACGGCCAGTCACGAGCCTCATGCGACGCTTGTCGCCACGCAAAAGATGTCGAATGTGGTGCACACGTCGGCATCGAACACTAAGGAGAAGCTCGGCAAGGTGGGCAACAAGTCCAAGAGCTTCTTTGCGAAGGTCATGCGCTGAGCACGCCGGCCCTCTCTGACTATTTATCTGCATTCTGTTAGTTTATACCAATTTAATTTTGCGCTCAGGTACTTCGAGATCGAACTAGTGCAGTATTAGCCTCGCTTCGGCTTAATTGGCAGGGTGCGGTCTCCGCCGCGATGATCTTGCTGCTGCACTTGCGCACGTACGAACTGCTAGCTAGCTGCCCTACGCTTCTGTTGCGAAGTTGCCCCATTGAATGCGGCGGGCGACCCGCGCGAGCCCTAGCCCCAACATATGCGAAGCGATCCGGGATGCCCACCAACCTAGCCCCGATGCAGGGGGTACCTGGTCGAGAGTTTCCGTATTCGACAAAGATGCAACAGCATCGGCAGCAAGCAGAGGACTGCGAGATGCAACAGGCGTAAGAGTTTCTGAAAGCGGGCATTTCGGGCCCTGATCGAATGCTGCAGTGGTCGCTCTCGCGGTCAGCACGGCGCCTAGGATGCACGCGGCCAGCCCGCACGGCTCGTGTATAAGAACCCCGCAGGCCGACAGGGCACATCTTCTTCACCGAACACCATCCAGCTTATGAAGTCAGTCCTTCTAGCTACGCTTTCGCTTGCCTTCGCCGCTCCTGTTGACTTGGGGGCCCAGGGCGACGCTACCGCGGCTCCGGCTGTGAACGGGCTCACGCCTCTGCTGTCCGTGGCATCGGACGGCAGCCTGTGGCTGGGCTCCGACGCGAAGGAGCGGCTGCTGGGAACGAATGTGCAGGACCTGCTGCAGCGGCACAGCGTTGCGAAGCGCGGCCTGCAGACGACGCAGCACTTCTGCTTCGGTGGCCGCCACCACCACGAGCCCTGCGAGCCTGCGCCCGAGCCGTGGTTCGAGCCGCCGCCGCCGCCGTCGCACCGCGCGCCTTGCGAGCCATACGCGCCTGTGCGCGACCCTTGCGACCCATGCAGCCCATACGACGATGCGTGCTGTGACGACTCGTGCCGCGACGAGCTGAAGGCGAGCTGCTACACGAAGTGGTTCTGCCCCAGCACGTACTGCTGCGACGGGGAGGGCCTGTGCCCCGAGGAGCCGTACTACGGCCCGCTGTGCTACAGCAAGCACCCGGTTGTTGACGGGCTGCGCCGCAACTGCCTGACAAAGTGGTTCTGCCCGTCGACGTATTGCCCGTCGAACTGGTGCTGTGACGACGCGGGGTGCTTTGACTGCTGGGGCCCGCCTTGCGGCGACTACGAGCCCGGCTGCGAGCCGAGCCGCTGGGATGAGCCGCCGCAGCGCGAGCCATTTGAGCCGGCCCACGAGCCCTGCTGCTTCTGAAAGGCGCGCCTCATCCTGCGCTCGGCTAGCCAACTAATGCCATGAGATCTAAAAAGCTCGAACACGCAAGCGATCAATTGCTATCTTATTGGCTACCGGCGTCCGCCTTTCTGGCCACACAAGTCAGATACGTCCCAGCTGCCCCGCGCTCGTTAGTTTCTCTGCAGCTAGTACTCTCGTTACGTAGTCTCAATTTGTTCTAATTACGGATGTCATTAAATAAATACAGCTTACACGAACGGCGCTGAGCCAGCACACTTGCCGCCGGCCACAAACGGCCACCACAAACGGCCACTACAAACGGCCACCATAAACGGCCACCATAAATGGCTCTCAGTCTCGGCGCCGCCATTTTTCTTGAACCGCCGTACCGCCCCACACCCCTACCCTTGAGCAGAGTCGCCTTACGCACACAGAGTCGGCTAGGGCCGCGCCAAAGTCTCAATAGTGCGTACGCACGCGCTTCTGCGGCGCGGCCATCTCGTCGTAGTCATCAATGTCGTCGGGGCTCATGCACCGCTTCGGGCGGTCGAGGTAGTCGCGCATCACGCGGAACAGGTCCGGGCCGTAGCTGTCGATGTGCTTCCAGTAGTAAGCAACCCGGTGCAGATCACTAAGGGAGTGGATGTAGGGGGCCTGCTCCGAGATGGCATCCACGTAAATATCGTGGAGAATCATGGAGTTCCGCGCGCAGTGCTGCTCGTGCTGCGGGCCGAGCCCCAATTGCTGGGCCATGGCTTCTCGCCAGTCGAGCAACAGCTCCTTTATTCTCAATTGCGAAGACTCCTGCATGATCGCCAGCAAATGTTGGGTCGAGCAGGAAGAGTCGCGAAGCAGCCGCGCCGATCAGTTCATATAATATATATGTCCCGAGAGCCTCCGACTAGGCCGTTTAAATGCAGGAGGGACCCGCGACGCTTCTTAGTAACTGCACGTGACGTGATTTTTTTGCATTTTCCCTGGCGACCCCACCACCGCAGTTTTTTTGGTTGCTTACGTGTGCGCCTGCCGCGCAGGCTGCGGCCGCGCCTGCATTAGGCGCGCCCAGAACGGCAGCGTCACGTGCGTGTCCCAGACGCAGGACCCCGGCCGCGCGAACCCGAACCCCGGACCCCGGACCCCGAACCGCGAACCTCGAACCTCGAGCCTCAAACCGCGATCCCCGAACCCGCGCGATGCCACCCAGACTGAGGCAAGATCAGCCTCAAAAAAAAACGCGATTGTACAGTACCGCCAATTGCACCGCCAATTGCGCCGCCAATGGACGCGCCGCTTAGCGCACACCCCGCGTTCGCCGTAGAGCACTACATGTATTGCCATCCGGACACAGTTGTGCTGCGGCGGGGCCGGCCAAAGCTTCTGCGGTGGCAGCACCTCGTTGGCGCGCAGGATCTAGTTATGCAGGTGAAGACCGGCACCGCGCGCGCGGCCGGCCCGCAAAGTGAGCAACGCATTGAGTCTGTGGGTCTGCACCTGCGGCACGTCACGCTCGAGCAGCTCAGCCCGCTGCAAAGCATCATTGAGCAGCACCGTCTGCGCGTCGTGTGGCTTGACGCGTGGGTCGGGTTCAAGTGGATCACGCGCAGGGGCAGCACGCAGTTCCAGGTGCGGCTCGCGACGGGCGAGGACGCAAAGCGGCTCGTGCGTCTGCTGCAGCACAGCGGCGTGCGCATCGAGCGCACGCCGGCCGGGCTCCTGCAGAGCGAAAAGGTGCTTGGCGATGTGAGCGTGGACGCTGAGGGCGATCCGGACGCGACGCTGACGAACGACCTGTTTACTCCAGACGCACTGGGCTTGTCGCAGGCCGCGACGCCGCAGACCGCGTGCGCAAGCCAGAGCCAGAGCTTCTCGCTACCTACCTATTCGCAACCAGCATGTTCGCAGCAGGCGTGCTCGCAGCAGGCATTTTCGCAGGGCTACTCCGCGTATTCGTCGACGCCGTGGCGGCCCGAGGGCGCTTCGCAGGGCCGGCTGCGCGACATGAGCCAGACGCAGGTGAGCGTCGTGCGCGAGCGCGCGCCCAGCGTGTTTTCGCTCGTGTCTGCAGCGCCGTCGCGCGGCGCCAAGTCCGTGAGCACGGCGTCCGTCTGCGCGTCGACACGCTCGCAGCTCAATTCCCTCTTCGGCACGAGCTCGTACTGGTGCGAGCCCGTGCGGGACGGCTCTGGCGAAAGCGCGCTGGCGCGCAAGCTGGATGTGGCCCGCTTAGTGCGGCGCCGGCGCGCAATCCACCTGCCGCTCGACTCTTACGCATTCACGGAGCTCTTAGAGCGCCGCGGCGGCCTGAAGGAAGGGCCCAAGTGGTTTCAGGTTGGCCTTGTGTCGGACCTGTGTCTCAGCCTCGTGCCCGCGTCGGGCCCGGACGCCCAGCCGCTACTTGTTCTGACGCGCGCGTCGACCGTGCTAGGCGAGTTTGTGCCGCACCCGCGGTATCTGCGCGCATACTGCGCCGGGGACATTCTTGGTCTGCGGCAGCGCGACACGATGCCCACGAGCGTGCTGGCGCATGTCCAGCTGCACATGAAGGCGGCGCATCTCGCGGTCGCGTGCCAGTGGCTCGAGTACTGGGAGGTGCTTGTTGAGGACCGCAGCGAGCCGGCGCTGGCGACGGAGTCGACGCACTTCAACAGCGGGTGGCCGCGGCCGTGGAGCGCCGAGAGCAAGCGCGCGTTCTCACAGAGCAGCCGCACGTCGCGGCACAGTCTGCGCCAGTCGCGCGCCTACGCACGACTGTACTAGTCTGTGGATAGTCTCTTATATACTAATTTGTATATTTATGTGATCTCTAAACGCCAATCTTGGTCTCGCCCGGCGGGGACTTACTCGATTGGGGTACGAGGCTAGGGTATGCAAGATGGCCGGTACCACGAGCTATTGAACTCCTTACGGGACTCCGCTACGTGAGCCCGCTACCGTAAACACTAAACACGTCAGTAATGCACAAAGGTTTATGTGGCACGGTACGAGCACGGCGCCAGCACAAGGTCCGCATGACGCCAGCGCGGCATCAGCACGGCGCAAGCACGACGCAAGCAAGGCCCAGAATTATTACGCCACTTTCAGTTAAGTGCGCACGCGAACCTCAGCGCGCGCGCAGTCCACAAACTGTGCGCGCCGGGCTCGCAGCTTGCGGCTGTGGCGCTTGACGGGCCGTCGCCGCTGTCCACGTGACATGTGCTACCGCGAGCGGTTCCAACGCCCGATCGCAGCACCGCCGCCCTCACATCGCTGCGCGAGCCCGAGCCGTCGAAGCATACGAAGCATGGGCGAAGCGAGCCATCCGTGGCACTCGATTGGCTCGGCCGAGGACAATGCGCCGCCTAGTGCGCCGGCGGCAGCGCCGGCGGCCGCGATTGAGGCGCTGTGGACGCACCTGGCCGAGTTGCTGGAGAGGGCGGCGCTGGCCAGCGGCGCGCCGCGCACGCAGTACCGCGGCTTCGAGCATGCAGTGGGGCTGGCGTTCGGCCCGCACGGCGCGCCGTTCTCGCGCTACGCGGGCGCAATGGCTCCGGCCGGCGGCCTGATCAGCGAGGCACTGCGTCTCGTCGCGGGCAGCGCCGCGGCGGCAGCGGCCGTCGCGCGGCTCGCACCGCAATTGCTGCCGCACGTCGCTGGTGCGAGCCCGGCCGTCGCGTGGGGGCTCATTGACCTCGTCGCGACGGCGCTGTGGTGCGTCGAGGAGCCCGAGTTCACGCTGCTGCGCGCGGGCCGCCTCCTGCTACTCGCATACATGCAGGCGCGGCACACGAAGATGGACCCGCAGCATGCGCTCGCGATGGCGCTGTACGTGGCGCCGCTTGGCGAGCTGCCCGTGCCGCGCGCTACGAAGGACGGCGCTACGAAGGACGGCGCTACGAAAGACGGCGCTACAAAGGACGGCGGCGGTGTGCCGTTCGTTGTACAGCTGCTCGTCGCCGTCGGCCAGCACGACGAACCGGGCGCGTACCCGCGCAACATCGACGAGCTGTACTGGGACGAGTGCGACTACGTGCGGCTTGCCGTGAACGCTGTTTACGGGCTGCGCGTGCCGACGCTGCTGCGGCTTATCGACGGCCCGCGCGCCTCGATCAGGGACGTGTGGCGCGGGCAGGGCTGCATCGGCGTGCTGGGCCGCGTGAACGTGCGCGAGCTCGTGGCGCTGCTGCTGCTGTCGCGGTGGGACGCGGCGCAGGAGCTCGAGCTCGGGATTAGCGCGACGCGGCTGCACGCGCTGCTAGCAACGGCGACGGCCGAGTACGCGCGCATCGACGGCCCCGCGCTCGTGCTCAAGCACCAGCTCGAGCTTGTCGTCGACACAACCGTGTGGCTGCTGGCGCTGCAGGGCCTGCCGCCGCCGCTGCGCGACAACAGCGGCGTGCGCAAGGTGACGCGCCTCGGGTGCGAGTCTGCCGTGACGATTCTGTGCGCGGGCACGGCGCTGTTCTCGCCGCACACGTGCATCGGCGCGTGCCTGCTGCTGCGCTCGTACGCGCGCAGCGTGCACGCGCTGCGCACAGAGCAGGTGGTGAGCGCGGACCGCACCGACGTGCTGTGCCAGGCGCTGCGGCGGCTGCTTGTCGAGGAGCCCGAGCACGGCGTCGACGAGGCCGTGGTGGGGCTGCTGTGCAACCTGCTCATCGACTTCAGCCGCCTGCGCGAGCCGCTTATTGCGCTCGGCATCATTCCCATCATGTGTGAGGCGCTGCAGCGCAACCCGTCGCGCGGCATGCTCATGAGCACGCTGTGGGCGCTGCGCAACGTGTGCGCGCTGCGCGACGCCGTCGAGGTCGAGCAGCTCTCGCTGCGCAGCCTCGGCCGCGTCGGCGCGCTGCAGCCGCTGCTGCACAACGACGACCGCGAGGTGACGCGGCTGTTCTGCGCACTGCTCGGCAACGTGTCGCCGGCGAACCTCTGCGAGCTGTACGCGCTGCTCGGCGGCCGCACCGCCGTGATCCAGTACCTCACCGAGCGCATCGAGTACTGGCAGTGGCCGGCCGTGCAGGAGGCGGCGTCGCAGGCGCTGGCGAACCTGACGGCGGCCAGCGCGTTCAGCGACGCCGAGCCGGACCCGCTCACGCGCGACCTGTGTCAGGGCATTGTGCGCTGCCTGCGGCACCCGGGCGCGTCGCAGACGCTGCTGGCGAATGTCGGGTACATGATATCGAACGCGCTGCTCGTGCCAGACGGCGACGTCAGCGCGGCCGCGGGCAAGAGCGCGGGCCGCCGTGACGCGGACGTCGCGTCGTTCTCGCGCAAGCTTCTGGGCGGGCTCATGCTCCAGGAGGGCGTCTACGAGGCGCTGACGCAGATCGACTCGCCGATGCTGTCCGTGCGCAACAGTCTTGTGTCTGCACGCAACGCGCTCGAGGTAACAGCCGACGCCGGGAGCCCTTTATGATCCTATCTATTAGATTTGTACGACCGTAATGACGATATACTGTATGGCGCGGCGCCGTGCGCGGCAGCGCACTACACAGCGCAGCGCACTGCAACACCATGGAACGCGCCGCCAAGGATTGGATGGCACGCTGCTTCGAACGCATTCTGCAAATTATTTTGATTATTTCTACGGTACGTAAGTGGACGCATTGCCGTGCTGAATACATTGCCGTGCTGAATACATTGCTGTGCTGAATACACTGCCGTGCTGAACGCATTTGACGCAATGCCATCGCGACTTCTCAACGCCACGGCGCGCTATTTAACGCAATTATTGTGCACTGCTGGGCATACGAGAATGCTGGGCATATGAAAACGCAAATGCAGAGACTTCTTTGCTGACGCGGGGTGCCGCTTGCGCACTAAGAGGCCTTGCGCGGCGCCTGGCGGCGCGGCTCGAACGCCGCGAGCGAGATCTGCAGCGAGTTCACGGCACGCAGACCAATGAGCAGGATCACAAGCGTCAGGCCCGACGCAATGAGGCCCATGAAGATGCCCGGCGAGAAGAACTGGTAGTTGCGGAACACGCTCTCGTACGGAATGTCCTCGCTCAGCAGACTCGGCCGCGCCGTCGCATACGCAACAGGCTGCACGTTCGTCTGGGCGTTCGTCTGCACGTTGAGCGCCGACGCGGCCGCGTCGACAGCGGGCTCGTCGCCGGCGCCGACGGGCGTTGTGCGGTACGAAAGCAGGAAGTTACCCGACGGCAGGTGCCCCACAAGGTCGCGCATGATTGTGTCGACCTCGGCCGGCGTCTTGTCCGAGCCGGAGAAGTCCGCGGTCAGAATGCGGGCCTTCGTGTCGGCGTAGCGGCCGAACTCGCCCGTGTGCACGTCGACGGCAACGCGCTGCGCGCCGCACTTCTGGGCAATGCTGTCGCGGAGCTCGGCCGCGCGCGCGTCCGCATCGGCGCCGGCGCCGTCGCGCACGGTGCCTAACAGCACGCTCTCGCGCACCTTCTTGGCCGCGTGCGTGAGCCACGGCATTGTGCGCGGGTTCACGTCGCGCTCGCTCACGTGCGGGTGCTTCACGAAGATGTAGGCGTCGTAGTCGCACGACAGCGCTGCGTCGGCGACAATGGACTCGAGCGCGGCGCTCATTGACGGCACGGCCGGGCCCAGGTCGGCGTTCTGGCCGAGGCGCAGCGACTGCGACTCCGAGAGCAGCACAAACGGCGACGTGTTGCTGAACCCGGCCGCCGGCGCCGCGAGGCCCGCAATCCCCGCAGCGGCAATCCCGAGACCGCGAACGTGCATTGTACTAACTGGAGCTGGGGGAGCTAGCTGGCGTTGTGCGCGCAGCGTTCGTGCCTGCCCGGATCCCCGCGGCAAGGGCAGCGACTACATACGGCCAGCACATATGCAGCGGTTCGCCGCCTGCAGGCGACCGGCCATGCGAATGCGCCGCCGCCGAACGCCGCAAAAGGCTGCCACACGCTGCCAAGCACGTCTAGAGATCACCAGAGTGCACTGGAGGCCACAGCGGTTACAATTCAGCTCTCTTACAATTCCGATTCCATTGGCTACCGGTTCACAGCTTGAATCATTTTATATTTTAGAATACATGCTAGTGCCTGCCGCGCCCCGCTTCGGGGCTTTTGCGCTCTAGCGGTTAGTGTACAATAAGTTAATCAGTTTTCGGCCCTCGCGTCGCCGTCCTCGGGCTCGGCCGAGCCGTCGTCCTCGTCCACAGAGTCCACGATCGCGCTCGCAACCTTCCACACCTCGACGAGCGAGTCCTCTGACACCGACGCAAGTGTCCATGGCATGCTCGGGTGCCAGTCCAGCGCCGTAACTGGCGCGAGGTGCCCGCCGTGAATGAACACAAGCTCGGGCGGACCCTCTTCCTCCTCAGCCGCCGTCTGCGCCTGCCCGTGCAAACTCAGGTCCCACACCTTGGCCTGCGCGTCGGCACCGCCGCTGGCAAACACGCTCTCGTCGTGGGGCGACCAGCTCACGACGTTGATCGGGCCCGCGCCGGCCTGCAGGCCCGCGAGACTCGCGCTGCTCATGCGGATGTCCCACACGGAGATGGCGCCGTCAGCGCTGCCTGTTGCGAGCAGCAGCTCGTTCAGCGGCGAGTACTTCAGCGCGGTGATGCCAGTCGCGTGCGCGTCCGTGATGGCGCGCGCCGGCGCCGCGGCGGGCTGCCGCGTGTCCCAGAACCGGATGACGCGGTCGTCGCCGGCCGTCACGAGCTCGTGCGGATTGCGCGGCGCAAAGTCGACATCGTAGAGCGCCGCGGGCGCGTTCATGCCGTCGCCATTCAGCGCGCGCGCGCCGCCGAGCACGGCCGGCGCCGCGGGCCGCGTGATGTCCCACACAACGGCCTCGCCGTCGGCGCCGACCGTCGCAAGGCTCTGAGCCGCGTGGTGGCTCCACGACAGCTTGTACACGTCACGACGGTGGTGTTCGAGCGAAATCTCGTTGTTCTCGTGCGCAAACACCTTGACAAAGCCGTCCTTGCCGCTGCACGCAATGTCGCGCGGCGACAGCGGCGAGTAGCGCGCGCAGTACGGGAACTGCTGCGCGCCGAGCGGCAGCACGAGGTCCGTGCTGATGATGCTCAGCGTCTGCTCGCTGAACCGCTCGGGCCGCGCGTCGGCGCGCGGCAGGTCGCACTTCGCCTGGTACACCGTGTTCGCGCCGCCCAGCATCTCGCACGACGTCAGCAGCAGCGTGTACGTGTCGAATGCGCCGCCGGCCTTCTCCGTCGTGTACGGCGCGCGGCACGGGTACCACTGCACGCTGGTCGACGGGCTCAGCACCGCCTTGGACACGCATATGTCGTAGAGGAACGGCGACTGCTTCTTCCAGATTTTGTACTCCTCGTTGCGGATACGCTCCTGCTCGTCGGGCCTCGGCGCCTCGCTGGCGGCCACGCTACTCTCCTCGGCACTCATCGCGAATGCCACGGCTCCAATCTCGGGGACCGTTGAGGGATGGGTCGTGAGGGTAGGGCAACATAAGCAGCCTGGCCGGCGGCTGCCCGCCGCAGCCAGCCAGTCCGTTTCGACGCCGTATAAACGCCGTAGACAGAGGCCGCAATTGACAAAACTGTTAAAGGCCACGTGGACCTTGTGCGCCGCGCGGCCCGCTGAGCTATGCTCGCACCGCCACAACCGCAATGCAATCCTACGTACTACTATACACCATTAATGTGCCTCCTTCGACGCGGTATCACACGCGTTCGTGCAGACGAGACTCCCGTTGGCTACTCCGCAGCTCGAGCACTCGGAAGGTCGTGACCAGGATCGGTAGAAGCAGCATGAACGCTATACATAGTGAACCTATCCCACCGAGAAGATAGCCAGCGAATGCGCCGGAGTTAGAGTCAAGATCGCTCAGCACAAGTATAATGATGCACGTTGTGCCGATAATGCCAAGCAGCGCAGATAGCATGGAGAGGCAAATAAGCAGCGAGCGCCCCGATCTGAAATCTTCGTCGCCCTTCGACAGTGCCATGATGCGACACAGCAATTGCTCAGCCACGAGCCGCTGCGTGCTTGTCTCGTCGCTGTGCCACACGGCGTCGCGCGGATCGAAGTATGGGCACCGCTCGATCAGCGCCGCCTGCTTCTCCCACGAGTGCGCGTCCCAGAACAGCTGCCGCTGCTCGTCGCTGCTGATCTCGCCCTTGCTCGCAAGCAGGTCCAGCCCATTCCACAGCTGCCGCGGATTGACATTGCCGCTCTTGAACTGCTCGACCCAGCTCTGCGGCGTGATCGCGTCTTGGATTGTTTCGTCGTGGCTGCGCAGCGCGTCTGTCACGGCCAGCAGCCAGTCGTCCCAGCCCTCAGTCGTGCGGAAGCGCGGGTGTAGGTTCACGAGACTGCCCAGCTGCTTGATCACCTCGGCGGACATGAGGCTGCGGAATGTTGCAATGCGGTCAATCACAAGCACCCGCTCGGGCCACGTCAGGTCGTGGAAGCGGATGGCCTCGCTCTGGAAGAAGTCCCAGTTTGAAAAGTCGTACTGTTGCGGGGGCAATGCCCCCAGCAGGTGCGTGTAGCTCATACTGCGGTTCAACGTGTTGCGTGCGGCACCAGAACATATATGTAAGGGTTAGTTGAGGAGAAGGTCTCCACGTGAAGATACATGTGATCATCGCGCCACTTCCGGGCTATATAGACATCTGTATACCTATACACTTCAATCGTTTGTACTCTGCCGAGTCGTCAGAGGCCTCTTGGCTCCGTAGCGCGGTTCTTAGTCTCGTAACCTGAGCCAGGTCCTGTGTACCCTAAATCCACATTACCTGCTTTCTCCGACGGGGCCCTCTATACGCTTAGTTCTGGGAACCGCCGGCGGTTTTCCAACCGCAGAGCTGGGTGATTTTCTAACTGGCTTGATTAATTGACTGGTTAATTGCTTTTTTTTACTTGCTGTGTAGTCTGCTGCCGGAAGAGCTTCTGATGTACGGTCTTCCGCTGTGTGGTGGTGTCGCTGCTGCTGACGCTGCTCTGTGACGTCGTGGGCCGAGGTCCACTTGTACTATAAGGCAAGTCATTCATTGTACTAGAACACAACCGCTGAGCCAACGCCGTATGACACTAGCAGCTCGCCACTTGTGCGCCGTATCTGGCCCATGTTACGCACATCAAAAGCTCAAGGTAAGGCCCTGCTCAGGCGTCTACGCATTCAGAGCCACCGGCCGTTTTTAAATCCATTAAGAAATATAATAATATATGCAACCGTGCACAAGTCTTCTGCTGATGTTGTACAAGTCGCCCTTGCGCATTTGGAGAAACGCGCTTAGTCGCCGCGCTTCCGCTTGGCAAGACGACGGCCAGTGCCGAAGATCTTCTTGCCACGGTTCTTCTTCTGGGCACGCTGCTGCTTCGAGACCTTGTCGACCTTCTCGGCGAGGCCGTAGCGCACAAGGCGGTACGTGGGCTCGAACTTCTTCATCGACGCGCCGGAGTCGTACACAAGACCGAAGCCGGTGCTCTTGCCGCCACCGAACTGGGTCTTGAAGCCGAACACGGAAACGGCATCCTTCTCCGAGTTGTAGAACTTGGCGAGGCGCTCGCGCAGCTCGTCCTTCGACACGTTCGGCCGCGTCGGGTGGATCACGTCAATGACAAACTGGGAGCGGGCCAGCAGCGGGTTGCGCTGGAACTTGCGGATGCGCAGCGTCACGGCGTCAGACGACATTTTCCTATATTCAAGCAAAGGAGTCGGTCGACCTCGATCTAGAGATTTTCAGTTGGGTGTGCCGGGGGCCCTGGCGCCAGGCCCCCGGGCGAGGGTCCGCCGCGTCGGTTGGGAGATTGTGACTCTTGGTTTGCCGGCTGAGTCTTCCGCGAAGCCCTAAGGCGCATGCTGCGTAAGCAAGCCCTAGGTGCTCGTGCCGTGCTCGTGCCGGTGCTGCTCGTAGTGCCATGCTCGTTGTTGAGTAAGAACAGTGCTAATGCAGCGCCTGCGGCGCGGACCGAGCCCCCCGCAGCATCGCGTCATCGAAATGGACGCAGAGACTAAACCATGCTTCAACTCAAAATAATACGTTCAGTGCGATGCCGCCTATTGGCGCAGACCAGTTCAGCACCATCTAAATAAGACTAGTTTCCATCTGCAATCTTTACATACGTACGGACCGCCTGCGGGCTCTCAAATTTGTTGCATATGCTCAAGAACATAGACGCACGGCGGTTAGCGCAGTCCAATCAGTGCGCCCCAGATCCCTAGCGCGTCTCCACGCCCTTGTCAAGAGATGCAGTAAAGCCTCGTATTCTACCGGCCAGGTGCTGATGTCACCTGCCGCGGCGCTGCGCCACTTACACGCGTAGGCTCGCCAGCATTCACACTCAATTGCCGCCGCCGGAACGTCCCACTGCTGAGCTACGGCCGACGTAGAGCTGGCCTCGCGCAATCAGCAGCGCAAGCCCTCGAAATGGCCCCGCGGCCGCAGCATCCTATGAGGCTCTTGCTGATATCGGCCGAGCTTGGGCGTCACCCTAGCCCTATGAGAATAACCCGCGGTCCATCATCAGCTGTGAGGTGCCGCCTAAGACCAACTACCCGCTCCACTCCACAGTTGACGACGATGAGCCGCCCCGAGACTAAATCAGCGCCTAAAGCGCCGGCCAAGGAGACCGCCCAGAAGACCGAGGAGGACGTGAAGCAGGCTGCCAGCAATGCCGAGAAGAAGGCTGCGGAGACGGAGCAGGAGACCGCCGACCGCGTGCGCGCGCTCGTGAAGGAGGGCGAGGAGGCCCTCGAAAACGCGAAGAAGCAGGCCGAGCACTACGCCGAGGAGATCAAAGAGACCTCCGCCAACGCGCTGCACTCGTTCGGCGCCAAGGCCAAGGACTTTGGCGCCGAGGCCGAGAAGGAGATCGCGCGCGCCGCCGAGGCCGCCCGCGAGGCGTCCAAGACCTACTCCGACAACATTGTCGAGGAATTGAAGGACCCGGCCGTCTCCACAACCGTCTTGTTCACGGCCGTCACCGCCTCCGCCGCGTCCACCTACCTCACGCACCAGCACAAGGCCGGCAAGCTCACGCCGCTGCTGACGGCCGGCGTCGTGGTCGGCGTTGCTGCCCTCAGCTTCGCCGAGTACTTCTCGGTCAAGGCCTACTTCCGTGGCAACAGCTCGTCGTCCGCCTCGGCCTCGAACTAAAGTATATACGCCCAGTAATTGAGACGCTGTTTCTCCTACATTATTGTTAGATGCATGCGGGGCTAAGACTCGGGTGTGTGGGAATCCGGCCTAGTTCTCAAACCACAAAAATCATTGCTCGTGGTACTCATGGTGCTGCCGTTGAGCCGCTACACTGTATTGAGCCGCTATATTTTTGGCTGCTGCACTACATTGAGCCGCTGCAGTTGGTTTTTGCTGCTGCGCTTTGCTGGCTTTGTTGGGCTGCTATTATTGGAGTCGCGTGAGACACTGGAAATCGTCGCTTTTCCCGTTTTCGTCGGCGTCCAATGGCAACGCGCCGCTGACCATCCCTAGCCTGCTGCTGCATTCGCCGGACTTGATGATCCATGCCGCCCATAACGCCTGCCGCACAGGTGCAGGGCGTGTCCCTGGAATGCCCGCCCAAATTTTAGGGTCTGCTCTGCTGCAGACACCAGCTTCGTATTATGCTGGCTTGTCTCGCTTTGCCCTTCAGGTCGACGCATGCGCGAGCAAGCATTCCACCAGCGAGGCTTCCTGCGTGCATCTTTGCATCAAAGCTGACCCCCCCAGGCCTGTACGACAATGATGACGCCGGTTCGGAGGTTTCCAGAATGCCGCAGTTTCGCTCGCATGCGCTGCAGCGACTTGCATATGCACGCGATATTTTTTGACAAAATGTTTCACTATATTCGGGCCAGGGCCCCGAGTTGCCATAGATCTGTCCGCGATCTCGCTGATTCGGTGCCTGCGCCGTGCCCGGAACTCAGCACAACCGCCTGTTTGCAGCCACTCCATACATGCTTACACGTCGCAACGTGCACATGCTGCTCTATGCAAAATGCAGGTCGCAATTATGAGATTAACTACCCTCCAGTTTCTAAATAATATATATATCGCTCCTCGTCATTACATCCGCAACTGGATCTAGAGCCTCCCTTGCACCGTATTATGGTAGGCCAAGAGTTGCAGCATCCCCTTACTAAGTCTGTGTGACGCACGTCACCGTCTCGTTAAGAATACATCTCGCAGCTGGGGAAAGGCGCCAACGGCCAAGAACCACCGCTGCTTAAGATCATGATCCGCCCATGAGGCACGCGGCACGAGCTGGAACTTACGCGGTTACGTGCTTCCTTCGCTCTCCGCAAAGCCAAGCCTACTGGCCGCACTGCATGGCCTCGCGTCCTGACTTGAAACACCTCCTCCTGCTCGTACATATGTAGGGTTTGTCTGCCCACCACATGCGCAGTCCTACCCATCTCCTGATGCGGGCATACTCTGAGACATTGAAGGTAGACAACACCCACGTAGACGCATGAGTAACAATACGTTCCTATTCGCCTGCAACGCGCCATGGGGTCATTGAGGCTGCGTGGTTCGGGACAGCTGCTGCAAGGAAAAAAGGGCGTGCGACACTGAATAGTTGGGTATTCTCCTGGCTCCGTGCCTCTTGCACTTGTCCAGAAATTCTGTACATCGAGTCTGGGCCTTTTATACTGGCCACTGCAGTATTATTTTTTCAGGTTTTCACCCGACTGCTGTCACCGCCCATCCGTGCAGCAGTTCCATTAGTGCTCTATCAGCGGTTTGACGCATTGTTATCATTTCTGCAGGAACCGCTGTTTCACATCTTCTGCATCCGACACAAACTGACGGTATCAGACGTGCATCCGGGCCGCTTAGTATCACAAAGCCGCTGTTTCTGATAGTCTCATTAAAAGACAGCAGCACCCCTCGCAACCACAACCCCCTAACACCGCCTCGTAGCAGACACATATTCTAACGGGGGCGTGAAGAGTAAACAATAATCGCTCGCACGTTGATTTCCACTGGTCTGCTCTGTTATTGAGTCGCGTGGGGGGCTTTAGGAACCCAGATGGAAACAAGTTTATCGAACCAAAATCTAGTCTCGTGTGTCCTTCTTCCGTGCGGCAATAGTCATTCCCGCATACCTACATGGGAGAAACGAATACTTTCGCTAAAGACTCTGTGCATCCAGGAAAGTCCAGCAGGAATGCGAGTGCGCGCCAACCACAGGTCGCATCGCCATCGCCAGGACCCGCGCCACAACAGGGCAGTGATGATGTTCCATCGCCCCAGGATGCTAATGCGGGCCAGAGTCCGCAAATAGAAGAGCCTCGTTTCGAGCAGCACATTTCTCCTAAGTCGAATGAAATGCGAAAACGGCACCACAGGCGTCCAAGCAAGCAGCGCGCGCGAAGCTCCGCCGTAAGAAAGAACAAAAAGGCCCAGACTAGCATTGAATCGCCGGATCTGGAAAGCCCGAGCGAGCATTCAACCAGTAGCAGCGACCAAGACAGTCCCATTGCGGTGCCACACATCGTTGCCACAGACGCTGCTGGTCACAAGGAGGTCAGCGACGCAAGCGACGCAGAACAAAGTGACGCAAGCGACGCAAGTGACGCAGAGCAAAGTGACGCAGCAGTAAGAGAGAGAGATACGGAGGGAGGAAGCGAAGAAAAGGAAGCAGAAAAGCAAGTAGAAGCGGGTAAGAAAGAGAGTAAGTCACGTAAGAAGGCGGAAGCCAAAGGTGACAAGCAGCAACAGCAAACGCCTGTAGCGGTAAAAAGTGAGCCAGATGTTGGCGAGCACGGGCGTAGTGGTCGTAGGCTTAGAACGCGGAAGAAGCTGTTCATCGTCGAAGACATGAGCGAGGACGAGAGCGACACGACTTTCAGTGACAGCCCACAGGAGGAAGAGAGCGAGTACGAGGACGAGAACGCTGAGAGCGATGACGAGGCCGCTAGCAGTGCGTCAGAAACATCTCTGGCTGAAGAAGTACAAGCGCCGCCTATTCCTCCGGCGGGCGCCGAGAGCCCAGTGGTCGAACGCTCATCGAGACGTCGCAGGGTTGTACCTCGCGCTGGAACGACACCGGTCATTACAGGCCCGCCTACTTTCCAGTATGCTGCGTCGCCAGAAGTACAGGGGCGTGGTTCTATCTCCCCACAATTCAGCAACATGTTCTCCCCTGCTATCTCGGCCGCAGAGCACCCACACGGGTTCTATACTGAAGGGTCCGATGCTGGGCAGGCAGAGGCCCAATTCGAACTCAACCGACATCGTATGCCGCTCTTTGGCCCGCGACCTCAAGGTGATGCTCCCGGAGCACCAGGCGAATTTGCACATTCAGGCCAAGCTCGGACCTCCTCGGGTCACAAGTTTGGGCGCGGGTCTAGTGCTGGTATTCGACCAGGTCAAGATTCGCGGCGGCCCCGGTCTCACCATCTAACCCAGCGGGCTCCACATGCAGGACCAGTTTCGATGCAACCACCTCCATACTACGAGAACTTTTTGTACAGCCCAGGTGGAGGGATTGTATATCAAGGGAGTCCGCGTCTTGGGCAGATGCCTCCCCGACGTCCTCCATCACCGTATACCTTGTCCTACTTATGGAGCCAGGCAGCTATGAATGCGCAGAGTGCCGAAGAGGCGAGATACCGAGCGCGCTACTCAGCGCCCCGGACAAACTCACCCACGCGGGGCTCGTCTAGTGGGCCCTATTTAAGTGGGAGCAGAGAACACGGCGCGCACCGTCGTAAACGGAAGCACGCCAGTCCGACGGCCCACAGTAGCCACAAGACACGAAGGGGCGAGCAGTCAACTCAAATTAAAAGGGAATCCGTATCCCCAGAAGCGGACTCAGACATGGAAGAGCATGCTCATCTTAGCCAGGTCTTTGTGCCAATGGAGCCCACCGTTTCAGCTGGCTCCAATGCTTCTACAGCGTTGTTAGGTGCCCCCGATGCTTTCCCTGCAATTTTCGCCACCTCTTTTGCACCGTCCATGCATGTAGAGCGATTCTCCAGCCCGGAAGACCCGCGCCATCCGCCGCGTACGTGGCACCAAACACATTCTGGCAGGACAGACGAGCGCATGCAAATCGACGACGAGTCTGAGCGCGAACAGGGTGACGAACACGAGCATGACGATGCGCATGACCTCGGGCTTGACCACGGGCTTGGCCATAGTCACGATCATGATGATGACAAGGAGGGTGACCACGAGGATGAGCTTGAACTTTCTGAAGGGCACGAGCATGGACATGAACATGAGCATGAGCATGATCATGATCATGAGCATGAACTCTCTGAAGGCCTCGCCAGCAGTGCGGATCCAAATGCAATGTCACCGAAGGAGCCGATGATGTGGCGTGAAGGCACTGAGCTCGTATCGTACTATGGAAGTCCATCATCTCAGCAAGTGCCGTATGTTTCAGTGCAGCCGCCATTTGGCGCATTCTACTCTCCACAGATGACCCCAATTTTCCAAAGCGCCCCGCAACATATACAAGCACAGCTCGAGATCAACGGCGATCTCGGTGAAATAACAAAAGACTGGACCGAGAAGGAGGTCGAAGTTGGTAGGCGACTAGTCCGCTTTCGCCGCGAGCAGCATGGTGTCAAAATTCGTCTCGAGTTCGAGCCAATAGCGCGGGAAGACTATAAGAAGAGCATGACTGTCATCTCGTGCATACGGCGCAAGGAGACGGAGGATTATTTTGTAACATCTGTCGACTGTATCACCATTTTAGAGCTTGTTATGGGGCAGCGGTTCAGCATTGAAGAAAAAAACCGCACGCGGCGCAACTTGGAGGCATGCCGACCTGTGACAGTAACAAAGACCAAGCCAGAGCTAGAGCCCTTCTTCCGGCAGATCATGAACTACGATATTCCGCGGCCACGAAACATTGAGAAGGATCTCAAGGTCTTTATGTGGAGCAATCTCGAGAGCGCCTTGAAAAAGATCGTGTCTAAGTACTCTGCTGTGAACTACCAGCCCCAGCAGCCTCAGCAGCCTTCAAGCTGATAGCCACACGCGCGTCGTATCTGCACTCTTATTCCTAGACATCTAAATCTAAATTGCGAGTGTCACTTTTTGTTTTGAATTAATTAAGCTATTTATTGACCCGGCGCCAAGAGAGAAAAAATCCCGAGAAAGTGACTACCTTGATGGCCACTGCTAGAGCGGCTTCTGCGTGCGTTCCGAGTCCGAGCGCATTAGAGCTATAATAAGCTGACCGCTGACCACCGGGTCCAACGGGGGACCACCCAATGCTGTACAGTGTATTACATGAGGCAGTTTTCGCCGTGGCGGTCCCACCACATGTACGTCATGCATGAAAAAAAGCCTAATTCTGGGCGTAAAAAATTGGTGAGCACTCGGTGGGACGTGTCCTAACGTGCCCAGCTCATTGAAAATGAAATAAGGCTTAGATTAGAAGACTGATCTACGGCTTGTGCCTGTGGCACGGAGCAATACGCACGGTTCAGGCGCATGTGGCACATGTGACCAGTAAACGTTGCTGCATTTCTGACTTCAATGAGAAGCATTATTCCGCGCAGACCGTGCAAAGTCACAACACGCGACGGGACCGTTTGGCCGGAGCACGGGACTTTCTGGGGGGTAAGAGCCACGGGACTCGTGGGGCCCGGCGGGACCCGCCCGTGCAGCACATGCGCCGAGGACGGCACGCCGGAAAACGGAGCGAGGGTCCGATGCGAAAATTAGACGTCGCGAACACGAGGGCAGAAATAAAGCCTCATATTTTGAGGACGCGGTTGAATACGCGAGGACCGAACGTCGGCTTTGGCAGGGCTCCAGCGCGGTATCCGATCTCGGGTCCGAAGTCCAACCCTACCCCTATCCTGAGAGAAAAGAGCGACGACGCGTACCGACGGCCTCGGGATAGGCGCTGGCGCGCGATCCGCGGCAACTGCCGGAGGGTGCTACGGCCCAGACACGCGCCAAGAAGGTGGCAGGTCAATTAAAAGAGCGCA
Organism: Entelexis potacharoeniae; assembly: GCA_030566975.1. Classification (NCBI taxonomy): domain Eukaryota; kingdom Fungi; phylum Ascomycota; class Dipodascomycetes; order Dipodascales; family Trichomonascaceae; genus Entelexis; species Entelexis potacharoeniae. The sequence continues at coordinate 40,220 of JAKUBX010000004.1, forward strand.
AGACGGCCTCCACGTCGCGAGTCGCGTGCCCTGTGCCATGTTGTCATATGCATGCAGTGCAAAGGCCGGCCCGTACCCTAGGAATTTATGGTGCTTCTGATTGTAATTGTAAGTCTACGGCCCAATTAGAGCGAAGGTGAATGTGTTGATTACATATTGTGCGGAGACTCGTGGCAAGGGCCTTATATTGGGAGCACTATGCGGGACTGTTTGAATTCTTTCCTGTAAAGCATCGGGTCTTGAGGCAAATTTTTTCTTGCAAGGAACGATGCTGAGAATCAAGTCCGCGAAGGCCGCGCAGGGCATGCGCCGCGCGTACTCGTCCATCACGCGGGACTCCAAGGTGCACCAGAACATCTGGGAGGACCACACGTTCATCAATTACAAGCAGAACGTCGAGAACCTGAAGACTGTGCGCGAGACGCTGAGGCGCCCGCTCACTTACGGTGAGAAGGTGCTCTACAGCCACCTCGTTGACCCTACGTTCAACGTCGAGCGTGGCGTCAGCTATCTGAAGCTGCGTCCGGACCGCGTTGCTTGCCAGGACGCTACCGCCCAGATGTGTCTGCTGCAGCTCGACCAGTTCGCTGCCGTGAACAACGCGCCGGACTTCCAGACGCTCACGCCGGCCACCGTGCACTGCGACCACTTGATCCAGGCCCGCACCGGCGCCAAGGAGGACACCGACCGCGCCATCGACATCAACCGCGAGGTGTACGACTTCCTGCGCTCCACGTGCGCGAAGTACAACATTGGCTTCTGGGGCCCTGGCTCTGGTATCATCCACCAGATCGTGCTTGAGAACTACGCGTTCCCTGGCGCGCTGCTCATTGGTACGGATTCGCACACGCCGAACGCTGGCGGTCTTGGCCAGCTTGCCATTGGTGTTGGTGGTGCCGACGCCGTTGACGCGCTCACGGGCCAGCCCTGGGAGCTGAAGGCGCCCAAGTACATTGGTGTGAAGCTGACTGGCCGCCTCAATGGCTGGACCGCGCCCAAGGATATCATTCTTGAGGTTGCCGGCATCACGACTGTGAAGGGTGGCACTGGTGCTATCATGGAGTACTACGGCGACGGTGTTGACTCGCTGTCGTGCACGGGTATGGGCACCATCTGTAACATGGGTGCCGAGATTGGTGCCACGACGTCGGTGTTCCCTTACAACAACAGCATGGCCAAGTACCTTGCGTCGACGGGCCGCAGCGACATTGCTGAGTTCGCCAACGTGTACAAGGAGGACCTGCTTTCGGCCGACGAGGGTTGCGAGTACGACCAGGTCATTGAGATCGATCTGAACACGCTCGAGCCGCACGTGAACGGACCGTTCACTCCGGATCTGGCGACGCCGATTTCGCAGCTGCCCGAGATGGCTGCTAAAAACGACTGGCCCACTGAGGTCAAGGTGGGTCTGATTGGCTCGTGCACGAACTCGTCGTACGAGGACATGACCCGCGCGGCGAACATTGCCCAGGACGCCATGGACCACGGCCTGAAGTCGAAGGCTATCTTCACGGTTACGCCTGGTAGCGAGCAGGTGCGTGCCACGATCGAGCGTGACGGCATTCTGAAGACGTTCACTGACTTCGGCGGTGTTGTGCTTGCTAACGCGTGCGGCCCCTGCATTGGCCAGTGGGACCGTCGCGACATCAAGAAGGGCGAGAAGAACACGATTGTGTCGTCTTACAACCGTAACTTCACGGGCCGTAACGACAGCAACCCGGAGACGCGTGCGTTCGTGGCTTCGCCGGACATGGTTGTTGCCTATGCGATCACTGGTGACCTGCGCTTCAACCCCATCACGGATACGATCAAGGGCGCTGATGGCAAGGAGTTCAAGCTGAAGGAGCCGTTTGGTGACGGACTTCCGAAGAACGGCTTCGACCGTGGTGAGAACACATACACTGCGCCGCCGAAGAACCGTGAAAACATTGAGGTGCTGATCTCGCCCTCGAGCGACCGTCTGCAGCGCCTGCACCCGTTCCAGAGGTGGGACGGCAAGGACGGCTACGACATGCCGATTCTGATCAAGTCTCTGGGCAAGACGACGACGGACCACATTTCGCAGGCCGGCCCCTGGCTGAAGTACCGTGGCCATCTGCAGAACATCTCGAACAACTACATGATTGGCGCGATCAACGCTGAGAACGGCGAGGCGAACAAGATCCAGAACGTGCTGAACGGCGAGTGGGCCGGCGTTCCGGAGGTTGCTGCGAACTACCGCGACAACGGCGTGAAGTGGGTTGTGATTGGCGGCGAGAACTTCGGCGAGGGCTCCTCGCGTGAGCACGCTGCGCTTGAGCCGCGCTTCCTTGGCGGCTTTGCCATTATCACGAAGTCGTTTGCTCGTATCCACGAGACGAACCTGAAGAAGCAGGGCATGCTGCCGCTGAACTTCGTTGAGCCGGAGGCGTACGACCGCATCCAGCCCAAGGACCGTGTGGACATTCTTGGCATCACCGAGATTGCCCCCGGCAAGAACATGACGCTGCGCATCCACCCTGCCGACGGCAGCGAGGTGTGGGAGACGCCTCTGTCGCACACGTTTAATGAGGAGCAGATTGGCTGGTTCAAGGCCGGCAGCGCGCTGAACCGCATGGCTGAGGTTGTGAAGGAGAAGCACGCTCAGGCATAAGCGAACTTTCATTTGGTTAAATAATATCATAAATGTACCAGCTTCCATAAAGGCGTTTTTATATTATTTTTATTACAGGCTTTTACGATACTCACTGAGGAATATACAGTCATTTAATCATTGCTTTTGAGTCGCGGGTCTACAGAGCAGTCTAGAGAGGAAGCCAGACGGCCGGATGCGCCGAACGAGCGCGGGTAGTTGAGCGCCGACATGCGCCAAACTACGACTGCGCTCAGTTTCGCAACGTCCTGCAGAACCGCAGCGGCCCGCAGAACCGCGCCAAAAAAAGGTAAACGAGCCCACCAATCTATTCAGGAAAACGAAGCATTACTGCTGCGCCTGAGCGGCGACAGGCTGGGGCTGAGGCGCCGGGCTGGTGGGAGCAGCGGCAGCGGCCTGCGGGCTGGTAGCAGCGGCCTCTGGGCTGGTAGCAGCGGCCTCTGGGCTGGTAGCAGCAGCAGCGTCGTCTAATTTGGCGGGCCGCGGGCGCGCCGACGCAGATACAAGTACAGTGGAGGGCCCCTGGATCTCGACGAATGGCGCGGAGTTTCCGGAGTTGAGTTTGCGCAGCAGCCAGCCTGCGGTTGCGGACCACAGGCGCGCGGCCTCGTGGCTAAGACGCGCGCGCCATGCGCCGAGGCGCGACGCCGGCTTCGGCGCGGGCCGCGCGAGCTGCGGCTCGGCGGTGCGTACGGAGCCGAACTCAAAGCCGAGGTGCGTCACTTTTGTCGGCGCCTGCGCGACGTTCGTGTCGACGGTGTATGCGTTGAGGTGGTTTTTCTGCACGAGCACGGACTCGCCCGCCGGGACGCGGAGCTGCACGACCGAGAGCGGGGACGCGAGGCTGAGCCAGCCGCGGCCGGACACAATTGTGTGTGCGAAGGGCAGGCCGCCGAGGCGCCAGCCCGAGCGCGGCGCGAGCCGCAGCTGCGTGCCGCAGTACGCGTGGACGCGTCCGGGCCGTGTGACGACCCAGTCGAGCGAGCCGTCGAGCTCGATGGCGGACAGGTGTTTTGCCGCGCGCGACGCCGAGCCAAGCAGGCACACGAGCGGCTGCGTGCCGACGATGGTCTGCTCGAGCACGGGCTGGCGCCCGAACAGACGCAGGAGCGGCGAGCGCGCGACGCGCAGCCGCGCCGTGAGCGAGTCGACGCCGCCGAGCACGCCTGTGAGCGCATTGCGCTGTGCCTGCAGCTTTATGGACGGCGGGAGCTGCACCTGCAGCAGCGACCCGAGGCCGATGACCTTGAACGCGGGCGCCTGCGGGACGCGCGGGTCGACGACGGGCGCCGCGCGCACAACGTTGTGCCCGGCCAGCTCGGGCGCTTCCGGGATGTAGTGCAGGAACCGGCGCATTTCGGGCCCAAGGACTTGGATCGGCGATGGCTAACTGGCCGGTGCAGAACCAGGCCGGACGAGGCCCGGACCTAACCCTCGGCGACGTCCCAGGCCCACTGGCGGTGCGCCGGTGCACGACGAGCAGGACCGCCATTCACCGACCGCCATTGATCAACCGCAATTTATTAACCGCAATCTACCAGCCGTCATTTACTAACCAGCGCGCTTGTTATGTTGTAGTGGAATAACGCGGCTGGGCCGCTCGATTTGGAATTGGACTGGTAGCTGGATCGATGGGCGCCGCTAAAGCGGTGCTAGCGGTTTAGCGGTGTTCAGTATTGAGCGTGGAGTTGGCTACGCATTGAGAACTGCGCTCTGCATGGCTCTCGGTGATCAGTCTGGTGAATGAGGGTGCTAAACTATGTATGATTTAATAAATATGCGGCGAAAGCGCGGGCGCTCATGCATTCAGCGGACTCTCTAGATCCTGCTCTTCGTTCGCGGGCTCGTTCGCGGTCTCGTTCGCGGTCTCGTTCGCGGGCTCGCCCACGCTCTCGCCCGCAGGCTCGCTGCTCTTGGCCTTGGGGTTCGGCCCGGCAGCGGCGGGCCCGGCCTGCTGCGGCTCCGCGCCGGTGTTTGCGGCCGGGCGGTGCTGCGGCGCCGCCGGCAGCCGGTCGAGGCTGTCGGCGAGCTTCTGCGCCTGCGCGTCGGCCTCCATCTCGCCGAGCTCGTTGTCGATCTCGAGCTCGTCGAGCTCCGACGTCGCCGCGTCGGCGCCAATGCGCAGGTCGGCAAGGCTCTGCGTCACCGTGTCGGTCTGCTCGATCTCGTCCTGCAGGCCCTCCATCACGGCGTCGACGTCGTCGATGTTCATGCCCTGGTTCAGCTCCGCAAGCACGCGCGAGCTCGACTCAAGCGCCGCCACGGCCTGCTGGTTGTCGCTCGCTTCGTCGATCTTGTGCAGCACCGTCTGCAGCTGGTCTACGAGCACGGCCGTGCGCTCGTACGACTTCTCGGCAATTGCCTTCTTCTGCAGCAACTGCTTCGCGGCCTTTCGGTTTGTCTTCACCGCGCGTCGCGCACCAGCCGCGTACTCGTCGACCTGACTGCTCAGCTTCGCCTCACGCGCGGCCAGCTCGGCGATCTGCGCGCGCAGCGACGACACCGTCACGTCGGTCTCCGTGATCGGCCCCGACCGCCGCAGCTTCACGACGTTGCGCTCCTTGTCAACGTAGAGCTTCCCCGTAGCGGCGCCGAACGCGAGGCTGCACTCGAGGTCCGTCGCGCTAAGCTGCGCCCCGTCGAGTGCCGCCACGGCGTCGAGGCTGAAGACGTGCGACAGCCGGCTGTTGCCCTCGCGCGCGACGGCGTCGCCAAGCAGCTTCTCGATGCGCGCGGCCGCGTCGCGCACGGCAGCCATGTCGACGTACTTCTCGTGCCGCAGCTCCTCGCCGGCGCCCGAGCGCCATTGAGGCCTGCCGACGCGCCGCGCGGCCCAGCCCAGGAGCCGCAGCGCGCGCGCAGCCACGCCGGCCGGCGGCGTCGCCGGATACTCCTGCGCGAAGCGCGCAAGCGGCACGAGCGTGCCGTCGGCAACCATGCGGTCAAACACGGCGTTCAGCGCGAGCGGCATGCCGTTCTCGTGGTCATTGAGGTCGGCCACAAGCTCGGGCCCGGCCTCGATGCACGTCCGGTCGGCAAACACGCCGGCCTCGAGCGCGTCCTCAAGCACCTCTTTCCACGCCGCAAGGTTCGCCTCGTACCCGTCCGGGTTCAGCTCCTCGAGCCGCGCAAAGTTCGAGTACAGCGACATCTTGCGCGTCGGCGTGAAGTGCGGGTTCGCCGCAACAACGCGCTGCAGCTTCGCCCGGTTCATTTGCTGCGTGCGCGGGGGGTGGAAGGGCCGTAGCCAGGAACGGCCGGGCGCTGAGTCAAAGAAAAGCACTAGCAGCACCGCCCAACCCACCGACTGAACCGCCCGGCTCTTTGCGCGTGGAACGGCCTTGACGGGCCTCTTTTATAAAAAAAGGGCGGCAGCGCGGCAACATCAGTGGCAATGGGGGACGAGAAGCGCCGCAGCGAGCAGGACGCCGGCGCGCAGGCCGGCCGCGCGCCGAAGCGAGCGAGAACGGACGAGCCACGCCTGCTGGACGCGGCGCGCGAGCTCGAGCCGCCGTTCAAGTTCAGAAGCACGAAGAAAACAAAGGTCTTCGGTAACGCGTACGCCGGCGGCGTGGCCAAGCGCCGTACAAAGCTGCAGTACCGCCAGTTCCTGCACCTCAAGAAACCGGGCCAACCTAAGCCGGCCAACCCAAGTGGGCCAACCCAAGCTAACGAGGCTAATACAGACTAACGAGGTCAAGCTTATGCAAAATAGAGGCTAATGCGTAGTTGTCGGCCACCGCTAAACTTAGCATAGTTCCGTAGTGTAAGGGCGGTTATGCTTGTGCTTGCGCACGTGGGAAAGCGCCCAGTCGCACCCAAAGCAAAACGGCGCTTGCCCCCTCGCTAATGCACACTCAATTCGCCCATACAACTCACACGAGCCTGCGAGCCGAGGGCGCATTGCTCGCGAATCGCTCGCGCTTCGGGCCCCCAGTCGGCGCATCACGTGGAGAAATTTCAGATTCAGCCCGCGAGCGCTTCTCAGGGCCCGTCGCCACCGCATTGACGATGCAGCTTCCGTTCGAAGTGCTAGCCATTGTGTTCGCGCACCTCCCGCCAAAGGACCTCGACACCGTCAAGTTCGTGTGCCGCGACTGGCGCGAGGTCGCGAGCGACCGCGTGTGGCGGCAGCGGTTCGCGCTGCAGTTCGGCACAACCGACATCACGCGCGTCGTCTCGGCGTCGACGCAGTGGCGCCGCGAGTTCCTCATGCGCCAGGCCGTGCTCCTGAAATGGCGCCGCTGCGTTAAGGACGTCGACGTGACCCTCAACTCGACGCTCAGCGACGTCTCGGACGTGTTCCCAAACTTCACCACAGACACGCCGCGCACAACCTGCTTCAACACGCACACGGGCATGGGAAACATGTGGGACCTCGACCGCGGCAAGATGCGCCGCCGCGTCTACGCGTCCAAGTACAGCCATCAGCTGCTGCCGATTGCGTCCGTCGACGGCTCGCGCTTCGGGCTTGTCTACGGCTTCTACAACGGCGAGGTCGCCTCTGTCTCGTTCACGCGCGACGGCACCGTCGTGGCCGACTACGTCGATTTGCCGTACCGCCACGACACGGCCGTCACGGCGCTGTGGGTCGCAAAGCTGCGCCAGCTCTCAAAGACGCCGAAGCGCCCCGAGGAGGCCGCCGTTGTTGCGTCGGGCTCGACCGACGGCACCGTGTTCCTCATGCGCCCGGGCCTGCACCGCCGCTTCCGCGTCAGCGACTGCAGCATCGTCCTGCTCGAGGGCTCCATGTACGGCTCGTACGTGCGCAACGACGGCAGTGCCGTGGCCTGCCTCGACATTCTCGGCAAGCTTACGCTGCTCGACCTCGCCGCCGAGCCACGCACCCTCGCGCAGCTCCCGTTCACGCTCGAGACGGCGCAGCGCGGCATCGAACTCCACATGGCCAATGACTTCGTCATTGTGCAGACCGCCGCCGCCGTCTACGTGGTCGACGTGCGCACGGGCGCCTTGCACACGCTGCGCCCGCCGCCCGAGCATGAGATCACGTCGTTCAGCATCGACAAATCGTACACGCCCGGCACGAAGTACGTCGCCGCGGCGTTCTCGAACAACGAGCTCAGCGTGTGGGCGCTGCCACCGCCCCCGCTGCTGCCTGCCAGCATAGTCCGCGCCGAAAGGGCCGGCACACCGGACCCGCTCGACGTGCCAGGGTCGCCCGGCGCGGGGCTGCCCGGCGCGGGCAGTGCGCGCAGTGCGCGCAGCAGCCCGGCGCCGCTGCCTGAGCACTCGCATCGCGAAGTCCAGATCACACCCCTCTGGACGCTGCCGAACCCGATCGGCTATGACCACCGATTAGACGCGAGCGGGAAGCCGCAGGTCACGCAGCTGGCTCTGAACGCGGCCGTGCTTCTTGTTGCCGGTTACAACGGCGTCGTCACCGCCATGGACGTGCTAAGCGGACAGACGCTGAAGCGCGTGAGCTCGCGCATCTCGAAAAACGTGCTCGACCTCATGCTCTACAGCCGCGATGGCTTTGTGCCCGTGACGCATCTCGAGATCGATCCCAACCCGCTGCATTTCAGGGCCATCATTGTGACGAGGCCGGCCCTGCAGTACCTTGATCTGGGCCCGCTGGAGGTGAAGAAGGGCGGCGCGCGCAAGCACACGGGCCGCTCGAAGCAGCGCGCAAACGGCCCGCACGGCTCCTCGGCATCACGGCAGGACCTGGCCGAGGAAATCTCGCTGCGGCGCGAGTTTGCTGAGCTCGACGCCGAGCGCGAGGACGAGCAGCAGGCGCTGCGCGAGGCGTTCAGCATGAGCGCGCTCGACGAGGACGAGCAGCTCGAGTACGCCATGATGCTGAGCGAGCAGGCGGATGCGAGCCGCGCGGCCGCGCGCGACGCGGCGCCCGATGCCGCCGCTGGCCTTGAAAACGAAGACGATGAAGACGAGCAGCTACGGCGCGCAATCGCACTGTCCACCGAGTCTGAGCCATTACGCACGCCCGCCAGCTCTGATCAGATCGAGCCCGTTGACGAGCTTGACGACGACGAGGAGCTGCGCCGCGCCATTGAGCTCTCTGCGCGCGAGGCCCAAACGGCACCCACGCGCGAGCCTGCCGCAAATGCCGGCGAGGAAATGGACGAGGATCTGCGTCGCGCCCTGGAGCTCTCGCTGGCGATAGACCAGACGCCCTGACTCTGAACTAATATTATTTGCATTTAATTGTTGATGCGCCCGAACAGAACAATACTGAGTTGTGTTAATTACCCAGCATGTTGAGCTGGACCGGCGCTGAGCACTACGCACAAGAATGGGCTCTATACTGAGCCAATTGAGCTAGGCCCAGCGAACCGCTTTAGCGCGCGCTCACGCGCTTGCGAATTACTTCCGCATAATTTTAGCAATTAGTTCTAAATTCTCCGCTGCGAGCAACTTTCTGCTCGCACTATTAATAGCCGTATCTACGGTGCCGCGCCACAAGCCCCGTCGCTCGCCGCCAGCCTCGCTTCGTCTTCGCCCTTCGCCCTCAGGAGGCCCTTAAACAGGGCTGTCGGGCCCCGGCCCTAGCCCTGTTGTTTTCTCCGCGTTAGGGTTCGCCAAAATTCACGTAAACCGCTCGCGGGTTCTATTTATGGACAGCACCGCTCGTCGCGTTTCCAGGCCAGCTCTCGAATGAATCCGTACAGAAACGGTCGCCAGACCAGTCGCGGGGGCAGCCGCTACGAGCCCGTCCCCGACCCCATAGAGACTGAGCTGGCCGACTTCCCCGTGGCCAACGCGTCGCCGGTCGTGCCCGAGCCCGCCCAGTTCAGCGAGTCGTACCAGTACCCGGAGCCGCACGCCGGCGTGTTCCACTCCCCGAGCGCTCAATCACAGCTCCGCGTGCCGCCGGCACCGCGCGCGCCCGTGCCGTGGGACGCGCAGGCGATTGGCGCGCACTACGAGCCCGCCGACCACTCGGCGGCCGCGTCGGCGAACACGAGCGCGTGGGACGAGCACGCGCTGCTCAACCAGAGCCAGGCCAGCCTGGGGCCCGAGCGCCCGTCGCCGCGCCGCCGCTCGTCGTTCGCAAGCTCGATCCGCCGCTACCTCGACCCGGAGAGCCAGGCCCCGCGTGTCGCGCGCAACTCGTCGAAGCGGTATCTGTTTGGCCTGCAACGCGCGCCCACAATCAGCGAGTACGATGACGAGTACGCCGACGACGAGGCCGCGGACTACCAGATCCCCGTGCACGGCGACGAGTACCAGCTCAATACGTGGGACGCCGCAACGGCTGTGCCGCGGTACGCGCACCACGCGCCGATTCCGGACCCGCAGAGCGTGCCGCCGTACGCGAACGACTTCGCCGAGGAGCACGACTTCGGCAGCGGCTACCAGGACTATGCGGGCTACGCAGGCTACGACGGCGCGTACCAGCACGACGCGCTGCAGACATGGCCCGAGGAGGAGGTCGATGCCGAGCACGAGGGCGAAAACGAGGAGGACGAAGAGGACGAGGAGACCGACGAGAAGCGCCTGCGCACGGTCAATCTGTTCAAGGGCAACCTTGTGCTCGACTGCCCCGTGTCGACAAAGCTCCTCGAGCAGTACCCGGAGCACACGCCCGTGCGCGAGTTCACGCACATGCGCTACACGGCGGCTACGTGCGACCCGGCCGACTTCGGCGACGAGGAGTACACGCTGCGCCAGATGTGCTACGCGATGCCCCGCCAGACCGAGCTGTTCATCTGTGTCACCATCTACAACGAGGACGACATCTTGCTCGCGCGCACACTGCAGGGCATCTTCAACAACATTAGGCACCTCTGCCACCGCGACCGCTCCAGCACATGGGGCCCCGAGGCGTGGAAGAAGGTTGTTGTTTGCGTTGTTGCCGACGGCCGCGACAAGATGCACCCGCGCGCCAAGGCGCTCATGGCCGCGCTCGGCGTGTACCAGGAGGGGTTTGCCAAGAACATGGTCAACGACAAGAGTGTGCAGGCACACATCTACGAGTACACGTCCATGGTGCGCATCAAGAACGTGAGCGACAAGCACGGCGTGAAGCTCACCGCCGACAAGGGCACGCCCGTGCAGCTCATGTTCTGCATGAAGGAGAAGAACCAGCGCAAGATCAACTCGCACCGCTGGTTCTTCGAGGCGTTCTCCCGCGTGCTGAACCCGAACATTTGCGTGCTGCTCGATGCCGGCACGCGCCCGGGAAACCACGCTATCTACCACCTGTGGAAGTCGTTCAGCCGCGACAAGCAGGTGGCCGGCGCCTGCGGCGAGATTGCCGCTATGCTGGGCCCGGCCGGCCGCAAGCTCCTGAACCCCATTGTCGCGGCGCAGAACTTCGAGTACAAGATGTCGAACATTATGGACAAGCCGAGCGAGAGCATTTTTGGATTCATCACGGTTCTGCCCGGCGCGTTCTCGGCGTACCGGTACGAGGCGCTGCAGAACCATCCGAATGGCACGGGCCCGCTCGAGAAGTACTTCAAGGGCGAGAAGCAGGAGGGCCGCGGCGGCGTGTTCCAGGCGAACATGTACCTGGCCGAGGACCGTATTCTGTGCTGGGAGCTTGTGTCGAAGCGCAATGCAAATTGGGTGCTGCGCTACGTCAAGTCAGCGAAGGCGCACACGGACGTGCCCGAGGGGCTCACCGAGCTCGTGCTGCAGCGGCGCCGCTGGCTGAACGGCTCGTTCTTTGCCCAGGTCTACTCGCTGGCGCACGGGTTCTCCATCTGGCGTAGCGGCCACTCGATTGGCCGCAAGCTGGCGTTCCATATCCAGTTCGCGTACCAAATGTTCGCGCTTCTTTACTCGTGGTTCTCGCTGGCGAACTTCTTTCTTGTGTTCCACATCCTCGCCTCGGCGCTTGGAGACAAGTCCGTCGACTTCGTTCCGGGCAAGATTCTCGGCATCGTGCTGACCTGGGTCTACGCAGCCTGTCTCTTGACGGTGTTTGTGCTGAGTTTCGGCAACCGGCCTCAGGGCACTCGCATCTTCTACACGGTCATTGTTGTATTCTTTGCCGTGATGATGGCGTACATGGTGTTTGCGACGATTTTCATTTCGGTCAAGTCGATTGAGTACGCCATCTGTGCGAACGGTGGGTTTACCGCTAAGCTGCTGTGGACAAATAGCACCTTCCGCGACCTTGTTGTTTCGCTCATGGCTACTTATGCACTCTACCTTGTTGTGTCGGTTCTGTTCATGGACCCGTGGCACATTGTTACCAGCATGGTGCAATACGTCATTCTGAGCCCCGTGTACATCAACGTGCTGAACGTGTACGCGTTTTGCAACACGCACGATATCTCCTGGGGCACGAAGGGCGACACAGCCCAGAAGCTGGATTTGGGTATTGTGCGCGCAGACGACAGTGGCAAGGTGGAGCTCGAGCTGCCCACGAGCGCCGACCTGGTCGATACGTACTACCTGGATGAGATCAATTTGCTGTCGGAGCCGCCAGAGCCGGAGAAGCAGCGCGAGCCCAGCGAGAGTGACAAGCGCGCGGACTACTATGCTTTGTTTCGGACGCTTGTCGTGCTTGCGTGGGTGCTAATGAACCTTGCGCTGGTCGGCGTAGTGCTGAACATTGGCGGGTTCCAAACGCTCATTGGCAACAAGGATGGCGCGAACCCGAGCACGAGCGGCAGCGATAGCAGCGGCTCAAATACCGGCTCGTCCAACGGCGCGGGCAGTGCGGGCAGTGCGGCCGGTGCGGCCGGCGCTGCAGCGGGCGCCGGCGTGAGCAAGCTTGTTGTTAATGTGCTGCAGAGGGCGACCGGCGACGCAGGCGCGTGCCATGAGATCACAACTGGCGGGTCCGTTGTGTCTAAGGTGTACATGGCGGTTGTCCTGTGGTCGGTGTGCGTGATGGCGGCGTACCGGTTTGTGTTCTGCGTGATCTACATGGTATTATGGCTTTTCCGCCAGAACTAAGCTATGAATTGCGCGGCTGACTTTCGGCATTTTGAAATTTCCCCGATGTGTATGTACGTGTACCGGCGAGCGCGGCGTGGACCAAGCATAGCGTGCGCCGGCGAGCATGGCGCGAATGAGCGGGCGCGGCGGCGGCAGCAGTGCACGGCATCATTCCTGCAAGGCCCGCCGAGCGTTCGCTGCCGGAGCGACGTCGCCCGTGCCCTTACCCGTACCCTTATCTACTGGGCTCTGGAGAGGGCCCTCCCCCGAATTGGTGCCGTGCGTGGTAGTAGCTGGATCTCGCTGGTTGCTTCCTTCCAGTCGCGCGCACCCGAATGCCCATCTCGGTGAAAATCAAGCTCGACAACAGGGCCCGCCTGTACCTCCCCGGCAAGCCGATTGAGGGCACGGTAGTGGTGAGCGACCTTCTGAAGGGGTCGTTTGGCCTGAAATCGCTGAAGCTGCGGCTTGTTGGCGAGATCGAGACGTTCCAGATTGTTGGCGCGTACGGCGAGCTGCGCGAGGTCGTGCCGATTGTGGACGAGGAAATTGACCTGCTCGAGAGCAAGCCCGTGCAGATCACGAAGAGCGACGGCGACATCCCGTTCAGCATCATGCTGCCTGAGCACTGCCCGCCGAGCATCACCGTGAGCCAGCGCAATCGCATCCGGTACGCGCTGATTGCTGTTGTGCCGCGGAGCAACCGGTTCACGCCGCCGGCGTCGGCAAAGGCGCCGATCCGTGTGGCGAAGCTGCGGCCGGCCGAGACGAAGCGGCAGGCCGTGCTTGTGCGCATGTTTGGCGACGTGCCGTTTGCGCCCAACGAGGCGGTTGTGGAGTACGGCAACGGCGAGTACCCGGTGTTCGCCGGCAAGGACGCGGTACCGCCCGGGTCCCGGATCACGACCGGCGCGGACTCGGACGGCGAGGACGACAGCGCGAGCAAGCTCGGCAAGGACGAGACGAAGACGGAGTACTACGCGGTCGAGTATTCGGACGACGAGTCTGAGTTCGAGTTCGCGGACGAGCACCGCGCGGGCCAACCGACGGTGAGCGTGCCCGGCGGCGGCGTGCTGCGGCACCAGCGCGTCGGCGTGTTTGGGCGCGAGTTCATGAACAAGCTTCTGCCGGCGAAGCAGTGGGGCAACGGCGCGACGCACACGAACCAGCTCGTGCTCGAGGTCGTGTTCCCGCACACGGGCGTCTACACCGACCGGCCACTGGCACTGCCGGCGCGGCTGTCGCTGACGGGCCCGCTGCCGCCGCTCGTGCTGCACATGTTTAAGGTCACGCTCATCGAGTCGACGTTCATCTCGGCGAAGGGCATCAGCAACAACGAGCGCCGGCGGCATGTGCTCGCGCACGTCCGCGGGCCGATCGACCTGACGTCGAAGTCGCTGCACGAGCTGTCGTCCGAGATCCGGAACGCGTTCCCGCCGGATCTTGCCGCGAACTTCAGCGAGCCGACAATGCGCCGCTCGTACGCGCTCAACGTGCATGTGCAGTACTACAAGGGCCGCATCGAGGACGAGCCGCCCGTGGCGAAGCTGCACATGAACGCGCGCCACGACCTGCAGGTTCTGGGCGCGGCGGACCTGGACCCCGTGCAGCCGTCGTCGGGCAGCATTTTCTCGTTCCGCTCGTCGGCGCCGAGCCTACGCTCGTAGTCTGGACACGCCGTACCTAGAAACCTTGCGCCTTCATTGCATCAGCTACGTTTAAATCTATTTAGAATCAGAAGCCCAGCGCTCGAACCGTAATAAACGGTCCTCCGCCGCTCAGTCACGGCACTGCCGCTCAGTTATAACACTGCGGTTCGGTTATAGTACTAGCGCTCAGCTATAATGCCAGCGCTCAGCTATAATACCAGCGCCCAGCCATAATACTAGCGCAGCAGTATCGCCGCTCAATTATAGCACTCAGTTATAATACTGGCGCTTCACGGCGCGGTACACGCGCAGCTGGTGCAGCGCCACAATCTCGCCCTTCACGTACTCGCCCGACGCCAGCGCCTTCTCGATCTCGGCCGGGTCCGTGAGGTCGCGCTTCGCGCGGTACGCCTTCTTCAGGCGCGCGCAGAACTCCTCGTAGGGCATTGGATACTCGCGGCCCATGTACAGGAGCTCCTTGAACTGGTAAAGCACGCGGGCCCGCAAACCCATTGTGTGACTATGTGGCCAACTAAACACTAGCTGTCTCCGTTGTGTGCTATGGCGGGTGCTATGGCGGGTGCTGCTCGCCTGGGCGGCGGAGTTGTGGGCAAGGGTACACGCTCCGGGGGTGGTGGATCTGAGGCGCCCTGCAACCCGGCGGACTACCCACAGCTCAGCCCAGCCCGGCACGCGAAAACCAGGCGGCCGTGGGATTGCGAGATGGCGTCGCGCAGCAGGCAGGCCGACGAGGACGCTGAGCTCATCCGCGAGCTCATCGAGGACAACAATGCGCTCGAGAACACGGCGTTGACGCGCAAGAAGCTGCTGCGCGAGAAGAACCTCATCGACTCGCAGCTGCACGCAGGCATCCAGGGCCAGATGCAGGTCCTCTCGCAAGGCATGCTCTCGCTGCGCCTCGCCCGCGAGAGCGTCGGCGATGCGCGCTCCACCCTCATGGAGATGGAGGAAACCTACACCGAGTCCACGAAGCAGGTGACGGGCTTCGACGACATCCAGCGCATCTCGCAGATTCTCGCGAACTTCGACCTCACGCAGAAGTTTGTGGGCCACTTCGAGTCGTTCGCGCGCGACGTCGAGACCGTGCGCGGCCTGCTTGACGCCGACGGCGAGTTCGACATCGACAACCCCATGCGCAACCTCATTCCAGCCCACTATCTGTTGAGCCAGCTGCGCCAGGTCCGCGAGGAGGCAACGGGCTACCTGCGCGGTCGCGACGCGACGAGCGACACGCGCCTCACCGTGCGCAAGCTGTACGAGCCGCTCGACGCGCTTGTGAAGCAGTTCGACGCCGTCATCATGACCATTTCCGAGGACCTGCTCGAGACGCTGCGCACGGGTAACCGCTCGCTCATTGTGCGCGTGGCCAAGATCATCGAGACCGAGGAGCGCCGCGACCTCGTGGCCAAGTTCTCGCAGAAGGGCCAGGCCGGCAGCGCCAGCAACGGCAGCGCCAACGTGCGCGAGCCGCGCCGGTACTTGCACCGCTTTTTGGAGAGTATCCAGGGCTCAATCAACGCCCAGTTTGAGAACTGCATGGCCGCGTACCCTCCAGACACACAGCCCGAGCTGCTGCTCGAGAATCTCATCTTTGTCCACAGCGAGCTCAGAGGCGCGAAGGACGACCTCGAGCCGTGCTGTCCCGCGCGGTGGCAGATCTTCAACAAGTTCATGCTGTGGTACCACCAGGGCGTGCACCGCACGCTTGAGGCCATCATGCGCTTCGAGCCGAGCGCGCAGGTGCTGCTCGTGCTGCTAGAGTACGTGCGCAACTACTACAAAACGATCGAGCAGGTGTTCGGCGTGAGCCGTAAGCGCACGCCCGAGCTGCTCGACCCGCCGCTCTTGGACGGCCGCGAGCGCAACCTTTACGACGACTACCTTCAGATGCTGATCTCGAAGCTCAAGGAGTGGTACGAGAACATCTGGCGCGGCGAGGTGCGCGACTTCAAGGCCGGCGTGCTCAACCCGGAGTATCACGCCGATGGCGTCGGCCTGCAGACCCACACAACCGTGTCGAAGCTCATTTCGCAGCAGCTCGAGACCGCGGCCGAGAGCGAGAACCGCCGCGTGATAATGGGCTGCGTCGAGGCGTGCTGCGAGGTGTTGAAGGGCCGTCAGCAGGCCTGGACGAACCTTATTCACGACGCCACGAAAAAGGAGATTGCCGGGGCGCCAGATGCCCCGCAGGGACTCTACGAATACATTTTTGTCATCGCAAACGACCAGGATCGCTCGTACGCATTCCTGGACCAGCTGTCTGCGAAGTGGGCCGCCACGCTGGGCCCGCGGTACCAGTCGCGCGTCACGCAGGCGTTCGAGGAAGCCCAGGAGGGATACCAAGACGTCACGAAGGAGTGCTTTCTATGTAATCTGCGCATGATCTACTCGGACACGCAGCCGGCCTTCAAAGAAGTGTTCAAGAGTGACAAGTGGTACGCCGGCGTCACCGTGAAGGCGATTATAGACACATACGTGGACTTCGTCGAGGACGCACGCAAGCTGCTACTGCGCGACTTGTTTGAGATCTTTGTTGGCAAGCTCTGTACAGAGACCATCCTGTGGTACCTGCAGTCAATGCTCACTGCGCCGGGCGCCAAGCCCAAGAAGCTGAACATGCCTCGCGGCAAGGACCGCATCATGTCCGACGCCAAGATGCTGTTCGACTTCTTCACAAAAGAGGAGCTGGGGCTGGACCCGGAGGTGATACGCAGGGCTTTTTACATTTTCGACACGTTTGGCGACGTGCTGGACTCGCCGCTCGAGGAGATCCCGGACCTGTTCCATGTGCTGCGCACGCGCGAGCGCGACGCGCCGCTCGATCTGTTTGAGGCGATGCTCAGTCTACGACGCGACGTTGATGTGAAAGAAATGCGGGACATCATGACGCAAGTGCGCGAGGCCGCTGTACAGGTCGAGCCGCAGGCTGGGGAGGCCGAGGGCGAGGATTATGAGCACTCGTTCTTGTACGAATTCAACAAAGGCATGAAGGCCGGCTAGACAGATGTATGTATTATGGATATAGGCAGCTACCTTGAGTAGCAAAAAAAAATATTTGATGAGACTTCTGGCCAAATTGCTTCGCTATATTCACATGCGGGGGGGGGCATGGCATGGCATAACATGGCATAGACGGCTCGAGGGTGGTGCCACACGTGATAGAGCATTTGTGGATTCTTATATAATTTTTTTCTTGACAAAACGCACAAGTGAAAAGTAGCTGTAGCACCACCACCTTCAGGCCGGTGAATCTTAATTGTTCAGGGCCCTTTTCACCCGATGTTGCGCACGGTCAAGCCGAAGACTGCGCGCTCGAAGCGCGCCATGAATAAAAAGGCGCCGAAGCAGATCGAGAATCCTAAGAAGGCGCTCTTTGTGCCCGGGTCCACTGGAAACAAGTTCCTGCACGATGTAATGGTTGACCTTGAGGCGCTGAAGAAGCCCGACTCGGTGCGTTTCCATCGGAAGAATGAGCTGCGCGCGTTCGAGGACCCGTCCTCGCTCGAGTTTTTCTCCGAGAAAAATGACTGCTCGCTGGTGGTGGTTTCGTCCCACAGCAAGAAGCGGCCGAACTGCCTCACATTTGCCCGCACATTCAACTACCAATTGTACGATATGATTGAGTTGCTAGTTGCCAATGGGCGGCTCATCAAGGATTTCCGGAAGCCGACCTTCCAGGTTGGGTTGAAGCCGATGTTCGTGTTCAACGGCGCGCTGTTTGATGAGCACCCGACCTACCAGCATATAAAGTCGCTGTTCCTCGACTTCTTCCGAGGCCAGGAGACGACGCAGCTCGATCCTGCGGGGCTGCAGCATGTAATTACCGTGACGGCAAATGCGCCGGAGGGCGTTGAGGTTCCCGATTCGGGGCCGAATATGCCGCGCGTGCACTTCCGCGTGTACCTGCTTAAGACCGAGCCTTCGACGACGCCAAAAATGCCGCGCGTCGAGCTCGACGAGATTGGGCCGCGGCTCGACTTCACGGTTGGCCGCGTGCAGCGGCCGAACCCGGAGATGGAGAAGCAGGCGTTCAAGCGCTCGAAGAACGTCGAGAAGACGAAGAAGAACGTGGAGATGGACATCATGGGCGACAAGCTCGGCCGCATCCACGTCGACAAGCAGGATCTGAACCAGCTGCAGACGCGCAAGATCAAGGGACTGAAGCGCAAGTACGACCAGGCCAGCTCGGACGACGACGAGCCCGAGGATTCTGATGTGGACGAGGGCAGCGAAGTGTCTGGAGACGAGGGCGAGTCCGGCTCGGACAGCGGGTTCGGCGGCTTCTCGGAGTAGAAGGACCTAAAAACATGTAATTTATTGTGGTTATCTAACGAAATAATGCAGGATTCGATGTGTGCCTCTAACACGCACTGCGCACTGATGCGCAGGCACACGAATACGCGCACGAATACGCGCACCGATGCGCAGGCGTGCACCGCGCCATGAGCAGCAAGTATCATGAGATGACGGCTTAATTGGGTATCTGTTGTTATCGACGTCCCGCAGCGAGCGGTCGCAAAATGGTGCTGGGCAAAATGGTGCTGGTCAATTGCACAGCGGCAAGCTATGCCTTCTGCTGGCGGTTGCTATAGAGACGCAGCAGGTTGCGCAGAAGCATCATGATGGTCACCTTTCCGGTCATGGGCACGTAGAGCGAGGCGCGCTCCTTCACTTCCGGCGTGAAGTTCTTCTCGCTGCTGAAGTTCACGCAGACGGCGCCGTACTTCACGTACTCGACAGGGAACTTGTAGTTGGGCGACGGCACGCCCGTGATGACGACGTCGGAGCTGAGGGCCGCGTCCTTTAGCGAGATGTCGGTGTCGGACACGACGTGCTTCACATGCCGCAGGCCCTCGCCGCGCGTGAACTTCTGGATGCCGAACTCGTCCACGGAGTACACGACGGCGCCGTCGTTAGCGAGTAGCGCCGCGAGCGGGCGGCCCACAATCTCACTGCGGTTCACGACCGTGATGGTCTTGCCGTAGAGGCGGTTGCCGTAGGGGATGACGCTGTTGTAGACGCCGAGGTACTCGAGGATCTTGACGCATGCGAGGGGCGTGCATGGCAGAATCGACTTCTGCGTCTCGGCCTTGTCGAGGAACCGCACGTTCTGGTAGAGGTTCTGGATGAAGATGTGGCTGAGGCCCTCGACGTCCTTCTCCGTGCTCACGACCTGCTGGATGTACTTGTCGCGGCTGGGCCCGAACACGGGGAAGTAGACGAGGATGCCGTCGACGTTGTCGTCGTCGTTGGCGTCCATGATCGCCTCCTCGAGGTGCTCCTTCGCGACCTCGCGCATCTCGTAGCGGAAGCCGAGCTCCTCGCACGTTGTGCCCGTCCACTGGCCGTACGTGCGCGCGGCAGGGTCCGTGTTAGCGAGGAAGCCGACGAGCAGGGGCGGCTTGTCGAGGCCCGCAAGGCCCTGCTTCAGCTCGTCGGTGAACGACTTGGCAATGGTCGACGCCAGCACGGTTTTGCACGCGGGTTTGGACATGTGGTGAGCACTAATGGCGGCCAGGCGCAGGGGAAGGGCCAAAGAAGTGGGCGGTTTGGTCAAAACGTTTATCTGAAATTTTTGTGTGGCTCGTAATCGCCGCGGCCCAGCCCAGCCCAGCACCACGAAGCTCAGCTCAGCACGACCGCCCATAGGCAGCTCCCGCGCGTTTCGCGACTCACAGTTCGGGATGCTTAGCCTGAGCGTGCAGCGCCAGGACGGCACACGCCTCGAGCAGAACGCGGCCGTCCCCATTTTCTATGACGAGAAGCTGCGCATCGACGTGCGCTCCGAGCTCGAGGGCGAGGTGCACCTGTGCGTGACGGTTGTGGGCAGCTTTGAGGAGCGCGGCCGCGAGCACAGCGTCGTGATCTTCGACGAGAACCTCGACGCGGCGCGCGCGTGGTCCGAAGACGTGCACATCCGGCACCCGCGCAGCCCGCTGCAGAGCCCGCACCTCGAGATTGTCGCGACGGCGCGCTACGCGGCAGCCGACGCCGACGCCGCGGCAGCGCCGAACGGCCGCGCCGTGACGGCGGACCGCTCGAAGTATCTACAGGCGTTCGAGCCCGTGGCGGCGGCGGCGCCGAGCGCGCTTGTGCCGTTCAGCCCGCTGCCGCCGAGCGCCGCGGCCGGCCACACGCGCGGACCGTCGACGGCCAGTGGTATCAACTTTGCCGAGGCGTACGAGGAGCGGCGCAACAGCAAGACCGGCGAGACGGTGAGCACGCCGCGGCGCGGCCCGCCGCAGCGGCGCGCGCAGCGAGGCGCGACGGACCAGGACGCCGACATCCGCGTCGTGCGCTGGCGGCAGCCGCTGAGCCAGGCGCTCGAGCTCGAGATCCGCTCGATCCGGCCCGCGCTCGAGCGCGACCGCGTGATTGCCGAAATCGACCTTGTTGCCGGCGCGCTTCCCGTGCGCGTCTCGAAGTGCGACGTCACGCTCGAGGACGGGCTCGTGGACCTCATGGGCGAGCTCAGCCTGCCGCTCGAGCTCAACGCGCGCGGGAAGTTCGCCATGTGCTTCAATCTGCAGGTCCGCGCCGTGCCGCAGCCGCTGAACGTGCCCGTGTCGCGGCGGCCGCTGAACATTGCCCTCGAGTGCGCCGTGGTTGTCGACGCCGCCGCGGCCACGCCCGGAATCACGACGATGTGGACGCCGCTCGTCGACTTCGAGGGCACGCAGGGCCCGCTGCCCAAGACGCCGGCGCTCACGCTGCCGGCAAACTCGCCGCTCATGCCGGGCCACGCAAACAGTGTCCCGCACAGCGCGTCGTCGTCCACGCTGGACCTTGTCGGCAGCGCGTCGCGGGGCCAGGTTGCAAAAACGAGCCTCGGGCTCATGGGCGGCGTGTCCATTCTCGTGACGGGGCCGCAGTTCGTCACCGTGGGCGACACGTTCGAATGGTCGTTCAAGGTTTTGAACCGGTCGCAGCGCGCGCGCGTGTTCACGCTCAAGTTTGCACACGCGCAGCCTCGAGACGCGGGCATGCGCGACTCGAAACTCGAGCTGCAGGTGCCGGCCATCCCGGGCGCGCCTAACCAGTCAACGCTCCTCACGATGCCGAACCCCGAGCAGCTGCGCCGTCGCGCGCAGTCGCACTACTCCAGCATTGGTGCCAGCCGAGGCATCATTCCGCTCTGCCAAGAGCTGCGCGTCGGCAGCCTGGCACCGCACACCTGCTTCGAAACATCCATCGAGCTCTATGCCCACAAGCCTGGCACGCACTCGGTGGAGTCGACCAAAATTGAGGACCTCTCGAACCGCGACTCGTACGATGTGGGCGGCCTGCTCGAGGTCATTGTCCTGCCGAAGCCATAATCAAAGCCATGGTTTTGTCAAAGCCATGGTCGCGTCTGTCTAGAACATCTGCATTCACTCGGAACTCTAGTCCGAGACCTGTACTACTCTTTGCCGCACGGCTCGTACGCGCGGGCTCATACACTACGTCTTCTGTGTGCTATTTATTCTCGCAACAATTCTCCTTCTGTACATCTAGGCATTTCTGATCCATCCTAGTAATCTATAGCTAGTCGCCGACTATTTATGCATGAGTAACCCTAACGCGGGTGCTATTCCGTCTCGGACCCATCCTCAGCAGACCCGCCTGCCTGCCCTCCCCAGCTTGGAATCCAGCACATTGCGTTCTCATGGTGGCCGTATCCAACGAGTTCGCGAGCACAAGCGTAAGTACAGCCAAGTAAGCCCGGTTCTCGGTCCCACAGATGCTAACACCCACAGCCCCTTCCGGAATCGGTTCTCGAGTCTGAGGCAGTGGCCGCCTTCGAGGCAGCCGGCAGCCGCATCCAGGACGGCATTGATGCGTACCTGAAGAGCCTGAGTGGGCGCCCCGAGGCCCAGGGCTACAAGTTTGTGGTGCTCGTGACGCAGATCGACACGGCCGCGCGCGGCCCGCTCAAAACGTACACGGGCGCGTACTGGAACGCCGAGCAGGACGGCACATGGGCGACGCATCTCGCGAAGCAGGGCCTGCTTGTGACCGTGATCTGGACAAAGCTTTAGTCCAGCGCGCATTGTTCTAGCTGCTGCGCAGCGAATTCCTTAGATCGGTCGCGGTCTGCTCGCGTCAAGGCATGGCCTCTAGCGTACATAGCTTTAAAATGTGCTTCGTAGTGACCTTTGAGTCGCGTGGACTTGCTCGCTCGCTTTACGCGCAGCTCTGGTTCCACGTACAGCTGCTGTTACATGTACAGCTGTTGTTACACGTACAGCTGTTGTTCCACGTACAGCCCTTGTTACTCGTACATCGATTCATTCCTCTAGAACCAGCTTCTGAGCTTTCCTTAGACAAAGAACGCGCTTTGCATATGTAAATATGGTACTCATTGAGCGCGCCTGCGCATCGCAATCAGTTGACACAACATGCACATGGCGTCGATTAATGACATAAATAATGGCCGCAGCCCTTTTAATTAGTTTTACTTGAGCGCGTCCTTGAACAGGGCCTGGTACATGAAGGCCTCGCTCAGAATGAGCTCAATGTCCTTCTCGGTCCAGTCCCGCGTGGGCAGGGCCTGCAGGAATATCATGAGGTCCTGGAAGTCCATCTGCTTCAGCTGCTTCGTCCACTTCACGAGAAACGCGGCGCACACGTAGACGTGGAACGTCGAGAAGCCCTGCGGGCCCTCGGCCAGGTACGTGTCCCAGATGCGGATGGCGCAGGTCATGGGCACCTCGCGCATGAGCAGGCAGTTCATCCACCGGAAGCTGAACTGCATGAACTCGACGCCCTCGTTTTTTAAGTGCTTCACAAGGTCTGTGTCGATCAGCGTGACAAGGCGCTCGAGCAGCGCGACCTGCCGGTGGATGCCGGGCTGCGCGTGGATGTAGCTGTCCTGAATGCCGTCGAGCAGCTTGCTCAGGCACCAGTAACTGTCGGCCTCGACACACTCGAGCTGCTCGCGGCGCAGCGAACCCGGGTCCAGGTCCTCGACGCGGCGCGTGCCGACGTACTCTGTCATGAACGTCTGGAAGAACGGCGTGACGAGGTCGTTGATGCCCTGCACGTACCCGCTTGCCGGATGGCGGATGGCCCAGAGATACAGAATGCGCTCGAGCGAGCGCTGTGTCGTGTCGAACGAGTAGAGCTTGATATGCGGGTTTGTGCGCGGCACGTCGATGGAGATTTGGTGCCACATCGCCTGGTCGAGGCCGGCCGACGTCTCGAACACCTGGCGCACGGCCTCAACGTACTCCTCGCGCTTCTTCTGCAGCGTCTTCGCCCGCCGCTCGGCGGTCGGCGGTAGATACCCGAGCAGCTGCGTCCAAGTGCGCGGACGCAGGTCGCTGGGCACGCCGCTCCACGCGAGGTTGCGCAGCTGCTCAACGTCAACGGTGGGCGAGTCGAGCACCGTCTGGAAGCGGATGATGCGGCTGACCTGGCTGTTCAGCTCGTCGCGCTCCGCCTTGGCCGCGGCCTCGCTGGGCTCGCGCTGCTCGGGCGCGTCCTGCGGGGCGAAGTTTGCGCGCGACAGGCTGCGCGGGTTCGGGCGCGAGCCCACGCTGTCGAAGTTCGCGTCCCAGTCGTCGTCGAGGTCGAAGTATGACGTCGTGTCGCCCGAGTGCACGGACGCAGCCGAGTTCTTGCGCCCGCCCGAGCCGAACGACGGCGTCGCCGACTTCTTGCGCTCGTCCGCGGCGCCGGGCTTCTTCTTGGCCTTCGCCTTCGCCTTCTTCGCATGGCTGCCCAGCGGATCCGTCGTTAGATGCTCCGCATGCGAGCGGCCCGCGCCAACCGTGAGCTGCTGGCCCTCGGGGAAAAGCTCGCCGAACGGCGACGGCGAGCGGCTGCTATTTGGCGCCATGCTGGCTATGCGGCGGAAGAACGTCGACGCGGGCGTGCCCCGGCCTCCGTTCTCGCCGAATATGTACTCGTTCCGGTCAACCTCGATCATCTCCTGTCTCTTGCGAGGCATGGGTCGGGCAGGGGGAATTCGTGCCGTCCACAAACTGATCCGGGCCGTGCCGGTGCTGCCGCTGTCGAGATCCTGCCTGCCTGCTCGGACCCCAGGTTGGTTGTTTACTGCTGCTACTCGTGGGGGCGGTGGGTGACGCAAGTGCTTGGGGCGCGGCCCCGCGATACCGGCGGCGTGCTCCGCGATACGCGCAGAAGACTGCTTGCCGCGCTGAGGGCTGTGTGCATGCGGCGTCCCCCTCCCGCAATCCGGCTCTGACCTTGCCCAGCAGCGACTACCCAACAGTGAGCGGGTCGCAGACGCGCGTTGCGGCGCACGCGCAGAGCTTGGTTTGTGCGCCGCGTTTTTACAGCCGGACGTACAGCACGCGAACGGCTGCATTTATTTTCCGCATTTCCAACCCGGCTTATAGCAGCACACATTGCAGGGTTCTCGAAGCATCGACGTTGCCGCTTATATCACGCTTGCATAACCGCATCTGCAGTCACACATATATACGAACCACCTTAAGAGGTAGGACGTTACCTTCAGCACTGCACCCACGAAGATGAGCAAGATTCCGACCTCGAACACAGACTGGGACTCCGAGACCGTTGTGGGCTCGCGCGTCCGCGTCGGCGGCGGTGGCCCGCGCACGACAGTGGCGCGCGGCAACTCGGCCCTGAACACTGCGCTGCGCAGTGGCAACGTGCTGGCCACGGAGAAGAAGTACGCGTTCGGCAACCACACTAATAACCCGGAGGGCCAGCGACTTGCAAAGATCGACCGCGACGACGACGTGGCGCCGCCGCCGAAGATCAGCCTCAGCGTCGGCAAGGCGATCCAGCAGGGCCGCCAGGACAGGAACATGACACAAAAGGAGCTCGCAACGGCGATCAACGAGAAGCCGCAGATCATCGCCGACTACGAGGGCGGCCGTGGCGTTCCCAACCAGCAGGTTCTGGGTAAGATCGAGCGCCAGATCGGCGTGAAGCTGCGCGGCAAGGACATTGGCTCCCCGCTGCCGGCGAAGGGGTCCAAAAAGAAATAAACTGGACTGCATATTTAACACAATAAATATTTCTACGTGATAGCCCAAGCATGAGTCGACGAATCTGTTGCTAGACCCTGGACGTTTGAACTGCATACTTAATGAGCCGCTCCACTCGGCGTCAGCCTGGCATTTTTATGTGCACAGTGTTTTTGTGAAGAGAGATGCATGTGTGTGCGCGAGCTAACCGATTGCATTAGCATGGCTGGTATGCCTAAATGCACAAGCGTGGCTGCTCGAGTACACTAGCACGGCTGCCTGAATACACTAGCGTGACTGCGCAAACACATTATTTCACTAGCATGACTGCTCGAATACAGCATTTCTATACTGGACTCGCTGGCCCTGTGGTTCTAATGAGTTATGTATATGAATACCATGGCGCTTCTGCTAGGCGCTCCTTAACGCGCCCAAGCACGCACACCAGATGACCAGCGCTCAACAACGCTCTTTGCAAGGCAGTTTGTGCGAACCAAAGCGGTTTTATTCAGTATGCTTCAAAAAAAGCTACGGAATCACGGTGCTCGCGTCGTTGTGTGTTTACTGTATGTATGGCCCTCGGTGGTGCGCATGACAAATCTTTTGCGCGGGCCGCCTTATTTATTATTTATGTCTCACTTCCTCTCACCACCTTTGTAAACCTAGCGTCACCGCTGCCCCTCCATACATGACGTCGTTCTCGGTAGGCACAAACCAGAAGTTCGACACGGCGGCCGATATCGAGCCGAAGCTCGCCGACCTGAAGCAGGGCGTCACCGAAGTCAACTTCGGAGGCAATTCGTACGGTGTGGGCGCCTGCGAGGCCATCGCGGCCAAGCTTGGCGACATTGATACCCTCGAGGTTGCTAATCTGGACGACATGTTCACGGGCCGCCTGCGCGAGGAAATCCCGCAGTCCATGGACCTGCTGCTCACGGCCCTGCTCAAGCAGCCCAAGCTCCACACCGTGAACCTGAGCGACAACGCGTTCGGCATCGCCACGATTGCGCCCCTCGAGAAGTTCTTGAGCCAGCACACGCCTCTCGAGCACCTCATCCTTGCCAACAACGGCTTTGGCCCCGAGGCGGGCTCGCGCGTCGGCCAGGCCCTCGAGGCCCTTGCCGCCAAGAAGCAGACGGAGAGCCACAGCGCAAAGCTCCAGACCGTCATCTGCGGGCGCAACCGCCTCGAGAATGGGTCAATGGCCGCTTGGGCTCGCTTCCTGAAGGCGCATGGCACCGTCACAGACCTGCGCATCTACCAGAACGGCATTCGCCAGGAGGGCATCGAGCTCCTTATGCGCGACGGACTGGCCCACTCGCCCAAGATTGCTGTCCTCGACCTCCAGGACAACACGTTCACCGAGCGCGGCACAAAGGCCATGGTCGAGTCCATTGACAACTGGCCCGAGCTCAAGGAGCTCGGTGTCAGCGACTGTCTCCTCACCGCCAAGGGTGGAAAGCTGCTGGCCGAGAAGCTGTCCAGCAGCAAGAATCTCGAGAGGCTCGAGATTCTGCGTCTCCAGTACAACGAGATTGACGAGGCCGGCCTCGAGCACATCGCGGCCGCCGTCAAATCTAGCCTGCCCGCTCTGAAGCTGCTCGAGCTCAACGGAAACAGGTTCAGCGAGGACCACGAGCATGTTGCAATCATCACTGAGACGTTCTCGGACCGTGGCTTCGGCGAGATCGACGAGCTTGACGACATGGAGGAGGAGACCGACGAGGAAGACGAGGACGAGGACGAGGAAGATGCCGAGCTCGAGGCCGGCGCCCGTGATGCCCAGTACGCTGAGGATGCGCCTGTGCCCGAGGACTCGGATAGCACTGTGGATAAGATTGCCGAGAAGCTTGCCAAAACGGACATCTAAGCTGTCGTGGGCGGATTGTATAAACGACGACGACGACAACGACGACAACGACAACGATGGTGACGGCGATGACGACGGTATGGACGACGGCAGCTCAAACACGACTCATAATACGATTCGTTAAAACTAAAAAGAAATATACCTAGGCCCACTCAAACTTGCATTGGACCAGCTCGGGCCTGCGCTTGTCTTAGGCTTTGCATTTACCAGGATTTCTCCTCCAATGCAGCCATGTACGCCCCAAGACGCTTGTCTTTAACGTACCACAGCTTCTCAAGCCACTTCACGAGTCGGTGCTCGTTTTTCGGCACAGAAGACATCGGTATGCGGCGAATGTCAATGCGGATTTTCCAGTCTTTGTTGCTCAGAAACAGCTCGAGCCACGTAGGTACGCTAACCCGGTTATGGTTGCGCCGGTTGAGGTAAGTAATGGTGACATCGTAAACAGCGCCAATTGGCAGGTCGCGCAAATAGTTCGCCGTTTGCACAAAAGCAGGAAAGCGCGGGTACAACAGATGGTCGAGCGGCCGGCCACCCTGCTCGATGCTCACGGCCCGATGCTGTAGCATTTCGGGCAGATTCCACGGAGTGACCTCAGGGAATATGACAACCCACTTGCCCCCGCGACCTCGATACGGCGTCTCCAAAAGCGGCAGGAAGGTCTCTACCAGGTTCTGGTTGGGCACTACCCAGTCAGCGTGCTTGCGCCATTCCGCCCACAACGTTCGCAGCGACGGCAGCCGCACGCAATGCTTCCACACATAGAAGAAGCACGACTGGTCAATGCCAACAGTGTCAGAGAAGTGCTGCAATGCCAAATAGTCGAGGAACGTCTGGTGGTTGCTCAACAGAATCGCGTTCTCGGCGCTGTCCACAGCCTCGGGCGAGACGACCTCAATGACAAACGCGCGCTCAAACACGCGGTTCAACAGAAGCTGCACTATGGCTATAAAATACCCCTGGACCTTATAGCGCAGAGCGCGGCCCTCGAAAATCACTGTAGTGAGGGGAGCCACAATAAAAATGTAGGCCAACACACCTAAACCGGCGGCAATTGCTTGCACGCAGGCAACAACAAAGTCCCACTCGGGCTGGCCCACAATTCGGTCAAAGTCCAATTTCATTTCAATGCTTTTGTTTACAGGGCGCGGAAGTGAGACGACACTTTATTTATTATGCAATCAACGCGACCGGTGGGCAGGGACCACCACTATTTGTGGTTCAGCCCGTACCCTTGTGCGTGGGTGAAGATAAGACTAAAGTCAGTGTCGAGGAGGAACGAGACTTGTGGTTTCGCCTTTTTCTTCAGACTAATACTCTGGGCAGGATAAACGCACCGGTGGCTGAAGGGAGACGTGGAAGTATGTGCCACTTCCGCGGCCTCGGGCTTGACCGGCCCTGTTGCTGTTTTGTCCTCGTACTCTCGCTTTACGGTATCAAAAAGGCCCTCAAAGCAGGGATGATCAATATGCAGCATCGACATTCTCGGAAGAGATAGTCGGGATGGTGGGTCGTACTTTGGCAAATGTCTGTCATCTTCTGCGTCAATCTGCATTGCCTGCAAGCGCTTACTTACTGACATCAATGGATCTTCTTGGCCTCGTCCAAAGTCATTTGAGAACCCCTTTGACCCTTTGTAGTGATCGTTGCCAACTGCTGCTCCGCTCATGGGGTACCAACTTGTCCTTGTGGTGGGCGCTCTATCCTTATTGCGCGGAAACACTGAGGTGATTGCGAGCGGGGCCACAGGTTCCGTATTTTGTGAGCTCTTAAATAGCTGATATGTTGGCTGAGAATCTGTGATGCTTCGGCGCCGCTTTTGTCGCATGGGTATCGTGGGTTTGATCGTGTCGAGTGTATTGGTTTGACCTGTCTCGGTTCCAGTTACGTATGAGCCCATATTCGGCACAAAACTGGTCTCAGAACTGTCACGACTCATTGGGTCTAGAGTTAGCGTTGACTGCGTAGACTGAGGGAAGGTCAAAAGGCCCATAGCCTCTTCAGAACACGCTAGGCTCGCAGCATTGGTGGTGGCCCTTGCATGTGGGGCCATCGCAGAGCCCGTAGCTTGCGAGGCGATTGAAGATTGTTCCATGCTCGAAAATCTCGTTTGTTTTGTGGGTTCAACGGGGGGTCTCGTTTCCAAGGCCCGTTTAGAGTTCGTAGACTTTAAGAATTTGAGCGGATCAATCGATTCTTTGGGATCCGCGATACCAGAAGAGTCGTTAACTGTGCTCAAAGATGGTGTAGTAGTACTCGTTGCTGGCATCAATGGCCTCGCGGTCGTCTCTAGTGTAACATCTTGACGGTTCCTGGGTGCAGTCATAGCTTCAGAACGGCCGATTTCCGCTTTGATTTCCGAAGTAAAAGAGCTCAATTCTACCGATTTTTTGTTTTGCATAGGGTCATCTGGGATCGGTGAATTGGCATAGTCCCTCACAGCGCTAAATGCTCGTGAGGTCTCTGAGTTAACTTTCAAGGGGATATTTTGGCCGTCACTCTTGCTGTCGTTACGCAACGTTGCTGGGGTTGCTGGAGATAGAGGGTCAGAAATATCCAGCTCGGAGGCAAGAGAGATGGAGCTGGACCCGGAGGTGTGCCGAGGAGACGCCTGGCAACTCAGGTCTATAGGCGCGGCAGCGGAAAATCCAGAAAACATGTTCGGTCCAGTTCCACAATTTAGCATCTCGTCTTCAATTCCGTGGTACAAGTCATACTGGTGATCCGCGAGCCGTAGAAGAGCCCTTTTAGATGACGTGCACTGCTGCTTCTTGTCAGTGTATGCAGCCGGCCACAGAGACCGTTGGCGAGCTTCAGTTTGAACGGGCTCGAGGAATTCCAAAACTTCTGTGCTCAGCGCGTCATCAATGGTCTGTTGCCAATCGGTTTGTCTTGCGGCGCCAGGAGCTACCGTCGGTGGATCAGTGTCTGGCACGAATTCAGGATCCATAGTTACACGAGCCTACGGAGGAGCAATTGAAAGGATATCCATAAGTACTCTAGTATATTATTATTGCGAGAACCTGCTAATTTAGGCAACTTCTGGGGAAATGGGGGGATATATGTGCTCGTCACAGTATTGAGGAAAAGATGACCCAAAGCTGGGCTCTAAATTACATGAAGCTCATAGGGAGCATTTATCGTCTTGATTTGAATAAAGCGGGGCTTTAAAGCGCCAATAACTACTCATGGACGAATTCCGGGCTGACGAGCAGCGACGCCCTGCGATTCGGGTCGTTGTTACCTAAGCACAGAGGGCTTGGCCCTAATTAAGCGCATGAGTGACTAAGCTGGGAAATCGAGCGACTCGGTCTCGATTTTTCACAGGCGCGCCTACCCGGATCACCACGTTTTGGCAACGGAAGCACATCCACACCAAATCCAGAAATGAGTGAGAGGACTGAGCAGCAGATGAACCGCGGCTTCGGTGGCCGTGGCCGCGGTGGCCGTGGCGGCCGTGGCGGCCGTGGTGGCCCGCGTGGCCGTGGCCGCCGGGAGGAGAAGGGCTGGGAGCCCGTCACCAAGCTCGGCCGCCTCGTAAAGGCCGGCAAGATCCACTCGATGGAGGAGATCTACGCGCACTCGCTGCCCGTCAAGGAGTTCCAGATCGTTGACCAGTTCCTTCCCACGCTGAAGGACGAGGTCATGAAGATCAAGCCTGTGCAGAAGCAGACGAGCGCTGGCCAGCGCACGCGCTTCCGGGCCGTCGTCATTGTTGGCGACAGCGCCGGCCACGTCGGTCTTGGCGTGAAGACCTCGAAGGAGGTTGCCACGGCCATCCGCGCTGCCATCACGATCGCCAAGCTGAACGTGATCCCTGTGCGCCGCGGCTACTGGGGTTCGCTCATTGGTGAGCCCCACACGCTGCCCACGAAGGTCACGGGCCGCTGCGGCTCTGTCCTCGTGCGCCTGATTCCTGCCCCGCGCGGTAAGGACATCATCGCCTCGCCCGTTGTGAAGAAGCTGCTCAGCTTCGCCGGCATCGAGGACGCCTACACGTCGTCCACCGGTACGACGCGCACGACGGAGAACACGCTGAAGGCTGCGTACGCCGCCATCGGCAACACGTACGGCTTCCTGACCCCGAACCTGTGGGACAAGAACCCGGTCTACGTGTCTCCCCTCGACCAGTACTACATCGAGGCGAGCGGCCGCTCGCGCCGCCACTAAGCGCGGACTTGCAGTATAGTTCTATCTCCGTTTATTATGTATTGAAAATGCTTTTCTAATTTTCATCATGCCTTGAGTGCGCTACACCGAGTGCGCTACGTCGAGTGCGCATTATGCAGGTACGCCTTGAGCTCGGCGTTGATTTTGCGGCGGTGCCGCGGCACGAGCTCGCCATGCGCCGCCGCAGTCGTCGCTGTGGCGCTGGCCACGAGCGAGCGCGGGCTGTTCAGTTGCAGCGAGCTATCGCTGAGCGAGTGGATCGACTGGCTCGATAGCGCCGACACCGTCGACAGCGCGGAAGTGTCGTGCAGCGACAGCGTGTCGATGTCGCCGAGGCTGGTGCTGTACGCGCTCAGGCTCGGCGAGTAGTCGCAGGGCGGCGCGCTGGTGATCGAGCTGCAGGACGGGAAGATGAACGACCTGCTGAGGTCGGCCGACGCGGGGTCATCCGCCCCGTCGTCCTGCGCGCCTTCTGCCGAGGACTCTTCTGCCGAGGACTCTTCTGCCGAGGGCCCCGTCTCGGCCGGGAGGGTCTTGGCTCGGTGCTGCGTGTGTAAATCGTTCGTAACTTCGTCTAAATCGTCAGTGTGTGCGGCAATTATGCGCTCGCCCGTTAGCTCGGCGGCGCTTTTGGAGGCAAAATGCGCGTGCGGCTGTGCGCCTGCACGCGCACGGGGCTGCGCGTTTAGTTGCGCATTTAGTTGTGCATTCGAGTGCGCATCTGAGTGCGCGGTTACGCGTTCATTTGAGCGGTTTGCCTGCGCGCTTGTTTGTAAATTCGCTCCGGGTTGAGTGCTGTCTCGTGCGCCATGCCGCGCGCCTGCGTGCCGCAGCGGCACCAGCTTGAAAGACGGCTGGCCCGGGTCGTCCGGTGCCGACGGGCGCGTGAGAAAATACGTGCCGGCAGCTAGCGCTAACAGCAGGAGCCCGCTGCCGGCGGCCTCTGCCGTGGTCAGTCTACTGCTGTCGAGCATTCACGGAGCGCACAGGGGCAGTGGCTGCTATGTATCTCTCGTCCCCGCGAAGTCGCCTATATAGGCTGCCCTGCAATTGAACGAGCGCGCCGCGAGTTACCTGTTTTGTCAGTCGCGGGCCCCACTAGGCTCGAGGTGTTGCCTGCTGCGCCGCCGCACTCCACGCCCTTGCCCTTGCCCTGGCGCCACGCCTAGCCGCCTTGGGGCTGGCCTGTGACTCCCGCAGCGATGACTAGCGCAATTAATAGGGTGATTACTGGGTGCCCGCCATGCAGGGCCCCTCCACTAAATGGCGCGGGGTCGCCCCAGCGGGCAGCTACTAAGGCACGGACAAGGGTTCCTGCCGCCCTTCCTCCCAACGCGGGCGTCGCCGTCCAACTAAGCAGCCTGACCCAGCAGTGCTGGCCTTGCAGGGCCTCTGCGCTAGCCCGCAGGATTTCTCATTATCTAACCGGTACCCATCCCCCACATCTACCACCGACAAAGTTGCCCAAGTTGTCCATTTTTCCGACGATGTCGAAGCAGGTTGCTCACGAGGCGTCCAAGGAGAAGAATGCCCCGGCGCAATCGGAGCAGCAGGCTGCGTACGAGAAGAAGAAGCACACCTTCATTGTACGTGCAATCTGGACGTTCGTCATGATCGGCGCCTTTGTCGGCGTCATCCTCGCCGGCCACGTCTACATCGCCTTCCTCATTGCCGTGCTGCAGGTCCTCAGCTACAACGAGGTCATCAATCTCACCGGCGAGAAGCGCTACTTCGACGACCTGCCTTGGGGTCGCACGCTGAGCTGGTACTTCATGGTCGTCGTCATGTTCTACCAGAAAGGCGAGTCGCTATTCATGTTCTTCCGCAACGTCGGCATCTTCGACCGCGTCCTGTACCGCCTCATTGCCTACCACCGCCTCATTTCGTACGCGTTGTACATCGGCGGGTTCATCTTCTTTGTGAGCACGTTGCGCCCCGGTCACTACCGCGAGCAGTACGCCCACTTCACTACAACACACATGGCAATCTTCCTAGTCATCATTCAGGGCAACTTCATCGAGACAAACATTTTGCACGGCCTCTACTGGTTCCTTGTGCCCGTGTCGCTCGTGATCGTGAACGACATCATGGCCTATGTGTGCGGCATCACTATGGGCCGCACGCCGCTTATCACCATCAGCCCGAAAAAGACCGTCGAGGGCTTCTTGGGCGCGTGGTTCTTCACAATGATCGCCGGCGTCATCATCACCCACTTCGCCGCCTCGAGCGACTACATGATTTGCCCAATGGCCAAGATCGGCGTCAACGCGTTCTCTAGCTACACGTGCGAGCACGACCCAGTGTTCATTCCGCGCGACTGGACACTGTTCGGCTTCCACGCCCGCTTCGCGCCTATTTATTTCCACGCGGTCATGCTGGCCACGTTCGCGTCGCTCATTGCCCCGTTCGGCGGCTTCTTCGCCTCGGGCACAAAGCGTGCATTCAAGGCCAAGGACTTCGGCGACACGATCCCGGGCCACGGCGGTATCACCGACCGTTTCGACTGCCAGTTTGTCATGGGTCTGTTCTCGTGCATTTATTTCGACACATTTGTCACGAACCCAGGCGTGCCGGACCTCAGGGGCGTAATAGACGCGATCGCGTCTCTTTCCCCCGATGACCAGCAGCGCCTGGCCGAGCAGGTGTGGCGCCATGTTCAGGTTGCTGCTTGAGCCTCTGCTCCAGGCGCCTTATCTCTTACACTGTTGCCATTACTTAACGACACATGGACTCAAGAAAGAAACACACGCGCCTATAGGAATGGCCATATAGAAATCGTGGTATGATCTAAAACATAATAATACACTAGGTTAGCGGTTGCTATACATGCACACGCCGGCGTCGTTACTCCGTAAGATTAAGCGGACGGTAGAAGTACTGCTTGCGCGTCTTGCGGCAGCTCCGAAGACTGCGGTGTCCTCGCGTCGTCTGCACAATCGTGCGCCGAGACTCGTCCTCGTCGAGCTCAGGAACATAGTAGTACTCGTCCTCGGGCAGGCGGCCTGTGTCGTCGCGCTGCGCATCCGTCACGCCAATGCATTTGATGCTGCGGATAAGCTCGCGCACTTGCGACTTCGGAAGGCCCTGCAGCTGTGTGCTCGCCTTGCGCACCGTGGCTAGCGGCACGGCACTGAGCCTGGAGAACGCAATGAAGTTCACAGCAACGTTCTCGAGCTCGCAACGCGATTCCTCGCTCAGCTCTTGGAACTTCTTGCGCTTCTCGCCTGATGCATTCGGCGTCTGTGACGCGCTCCTCACGCTCTCAGAAGGCTGTGTGGGCTCAGGCGTCTGCTCCCTCGCCCGTGCGGCTGCCTTCTCGGCAGATGCTGCTGGCTGTGGAACCTCGAGCCGCGTGGTCGCTGGCACCTCAAGTGGCGCGCCGAGTGATGGCTTCTGTTCCGCCTCAACAGTTGCGATACTAGGAGCCTCAGTAAAAGGAGTTCCAGAAACGGGAGCCTCAGTAGAATGAGCCTCGGTAGAAAGGATTTCAGAAGTAGGGGTCTCAGCAGAAGGAGTCTTAGCAGAAGGAGTTTTAGCAGAAGGAGCCTTAGCAATAGAGGGATCAGAAGTAGAAGTTTCAGCAGTGAATGGTTCGGTAGCAGCATTCTCGGTTGCAGGGGCCGCAGATGCAGGTGTCTCGGCGGCAGCTGTTGACATATTCTCGTTAATGGCCTTGGCAGGCTCCGCACTCTTGCGGTCAGCAAGCGCGGGCCCGAAGTCTGCGATAGAGAGTGCAATAGGAGGGCTTGCAGGCAGCTCAGCGGCCTCCTCCTCATGTCTTCTTCTCTTGGGCAGGCTCTCGTCCGAGCTTGTATTAATGCGCTTCTGAGCAGTCATGTCATTATGCTCAGCAGAATGCTTTTCGTAGTCCTCGACCTGCTCGGTCTCCTTCCACAGCTCCTCTTCAGTCTCGTCGGCATCACTATTAAACTCAACTAGAGTCTTGTCGCCATGCACGTCTATCGTGATGCCGTCCATGCGCTCGACGTTTAGCACCTCTCCTCGCGAAACCTCGTACTCCTGTCTGCCTCCCATTTCCTGGGGCACAGACACGGTCAAACCGTTCCAGCCAAGGCACTCAATGACGACGAAATTATCGGGGCTCACCGAGAGCCGCGCGTGCACACGGGATGCCAGCTTGTTTCTGGCTCGCAGCGCGAACGTGGACGACTTGGACGAACGGCCAAGTGTGACAGACGCGCCAGAAAGAGGAACGCGGGCCACAATGAGCGTCTGCAGCGGCCTCGCTTCGGTCGCCGGTGCAGGGCGAGACTGATGCACGGGTGACATGGGCGGAGAGCTCGATGCCGGCGCGTTCGCCTCGGATGTGGCTAGCGGCGTCGGCAGGAAGGTTGGTTGCGGCCCTGGGTCTTGATATATCGCGAACTTGGGTCTCAGAAACTCGCGCGCGGGCTGGGGGCTGCTCGATTGAGGCGCGAACGCTGGCAACAAGCCCGCGGCAGCGCCCAAGCCGCCGCCTCGCGAAAACACGGGTGGAGAGGACGGGGGACCATTCATTATTGCTATCCTATGTCGGCTCGTGCGTGCGTGCTCGTTTTCCCCGGGTTTCCAGGAGTCTGGTGTCGCGCTCGAGAACCTCGGATGTGCAAGGAATGCTTAGCTTTAGTGATGATCGCGTTTTAGGCTCGGCGATGCATATTATGCAGGGCAGCGTCATCACGGACATTAGTCCCCTGCCCTACTATGACGCGTCCGCTCCGATGAGTAGCCCTTCGCGGTCTTGAAGTGAAATAAAAAGTTAACAGTAAGAATAGTTGCATGATTTTGTGTAAAATCTGTGTTTTCTAGGAAGCCAACACTCTGTCTAACAGCGGATTCGCAACCGCAATATTCGAGAATTGGGGCTAGGGTCTATTTAACATGCCTCTCGAGGCATTCTGGGAAAGACACGCGTAGACCGCGGAATTTAGCACTTGTGTGTTTCTTTTTATTACTTTTATACGTGTTTTACGCGTTAAATACCGTTTTTCACGATTTTCTAGACACAACTGCGGCATGAGGTTAGTACCAAGTTGTGAATGGTAATTGACATCCCCACATGGACGGCTACTTAGAGGCCGAACCTTCCAACATGAGAACATAAAGAGCAGGAATGTGTGATTATAGAAATACTCTTGCAGTTTCAGATAATAACAAGACTAAAATAAATAGTTTTAGGACCAAAATACTGACATACAGGAAGTGCAGTGTGTTTATTTTATCACACGTTCGAGGGCAAGGTAACTGAGATAAGCGACATAAAACTTGCATCACGAAGCGATACCCCTACCCAACGCACACTAGCGGCGTCGATTCGCATACAGAGTCTTCTGCTGAGCACTGATCCGCCACTCATTTTCGTGGGTTGCTCTTTTATTGAACAAAGGCGTGAGCTTTTCTTTGCGACGGCGCTTGCGCAGGTCGTCATTCGTGGCAGTCCTATAGAAGTCCGGTGCCATCTCAATCAACCACTCAGCCTGAACTTGTGAAACAGTATGCATATATTCACGTGAAGTGAGTACAAGCGAGTTGTAGAGTACATATTCTACGCGTCGCCGATGCAAGACAGAAGATGGATGCATACTTACCTGCATATCCTCTGCAAGTAGTTTGTACGCGCTGCCCTCGGCCCTCGCAACATTGCGGAAATAACCTGTGCAAAGCGCCTTCAAAATCTTCTCCTTGGCTGTGCCTCCTTGAAAACTTGCTTCATGAGGAAGCCGCCGCCTATTGCGGTTTCTGCGAACCAGGTCAGCGAGTTGGGCGCGTGCATCACGGACCTTGAGAAGGGTGCGGTATTGCAAATAGTTGTTTTCGCACCATTTGCGGCTGAAGTTAGATTCGCGCCACCGCTCGTAGGTATTGAGTAGAGTCAAATGATCTCCTGTGTAATCATGCAAGCGTCTGTGCATACGATCAGCCTCTGCCTGTTTCGCTGGAGGGTTAGAGGGTCGGTAGAACACAGATGGCATGCTCATCATGGCGATAATGGTAAGTATATCCTCAGCGCATTGGCTTCCAAAATCTTGGGACGCGAGAAGCACGCGAGCCATAGCCGGCTCAATCGGATAGGCTGACATTTGCATGCCGAGACGCGTCAGTTTACCCTTTTCATCCAGTGCGCCGAGCAAAAAGAGGTCATAAAGAGAAGAGACGAATGCTGAACGTGGCGGAGGATCAAGGAAATCGACGCCCAGTACATCGTTGATTCCCATGGCCTTTAGCTGCAGAGCAGTGTTGCTCAAATTTTGGCGCTGGATCTCGGGCACAGTCGACTTGGGCATCTCATGTTCGAACGCATGCTCCGTGTAGAGTCGGTAGCAGACGCCGGGAGCAGTTCGCCCTGCTCTGCCGGACCTTTGGTTCGCTTGGGCCTGGCTGATAGGCACGACCTTGAGCACATCCATACCCTGCTTTGCGTCCCAGACCTGGACCTTTGCAAAGCCTGTATCTACGACATATCTAATCCCATCAATGGTCAGACTTGTTTCCGCAATATTTGTTGCGAACACGACTTTCCGCTTGCCCTCAGGAGCGGGCTCGAAGATGTGCTGCTGCTGTTCGCTTGGTAGCGCTGCATAGACAGGAACGGGGATGAGGCTGCCGTCGGTAACCATCTTGCTAACAGAGGCTGCAGCAAGGTCGATCTCGGCCTGGCCCGTGAGGAAGACGAGAATGTCGCCGCCCGATTCCTCTTCGTGGATACGCTTTACCGTGCCAAGAGCGGTCTCCATATAGTCCAGCACGGGGTCGTCGAGCCATTTTATTGTTACTGGGAAAGTGCGGCCAGGAATGCGGAGTACTGGGGCACCACCGAAGTACGCGGCGAATCTTTCTGCATCCAAGGTGGCCGACGTTACGATGATGTGCAGGTCCGGTCGCCGTGCCATTGCCCCCTTAAGTAGCGCAAACAGGACATCGGTTGCCACCGTGCGCTCATGGGCCTCGTCAAGCATAATAACAGAGTAGCTTTTGAGGTCCGGGTCGGCAGCGACCTCGCGCTGGAGGAGTCCGTCAGTCATGTACTTGATGCGAGTATTTCGTGACGTAGTATCATCGAATCGCACAGCATAGCCTACTAATCCGCCAACAGGCTTCGCATGCATTTCAGCGGCAACTCGCTGAGAAATGGAGATGGCGGCAATGCGCCGCGGCTGGGTGCACGCGATGACTTTCCCGTTGTCCGCGAATCCTGCAGCGTACATATACTGCGTAATTTGCGTAGTTTTGCCGCTTCCGGTGTCACCAACAATGATGACCACGCGATTGTTCCGTATCGAGTCCACTATCTGCGACTGAAACGCGTATACAGGCAGGTGCTGGGACGCAGTAACTTCTGCGGCAGGACGAGAAGCAGGCTTCGCCAGCTCTGGCTTTCGCTGCTGCAATGCAGACTGCGTATCTGTAGGCAGGCGCGCATCAGACACTATTGACGCTGTATGACGCGCGGCCTTACTGAGCTCACTGTCCATCTCTCGAGTCTTTGCGGCGGGTTCCAGTGTTTCGTTGCGCAGAAACTCAGGGACACTGCGGCGCAGAACCACATCTACTTCAGATTTGGGCTCGAGGGGCGTGGTTTCCTCGATAATCGGCTGCTCAACCGCAAGACCCGATGCCGCGAGCTGCTGAAGTTCGAACGCGTCATCCGGATTATAGTTCAGAGGGCCCTTCACCGAAAAGCTGAGCCTATCGCCATCAATTTTAACGAGCCGCGCACTTGTCTTATCCCCCGGCCTCAGTCGCAGGTTCGCGCCGAGCTCCGAGTTGTGGATCAGGCCCTCTTTTGTGCTCAGATGCGCGGGCTCGAGTATACGGACGAAGACACCAAACTTGACGACTTTCTTGACGACTACAGTGTAATTGGCATTGAGCTGGGGAGGTGCCGGCTCCGGCGCGTAAAAAGATTCTACTATAGTGGCAATGGTGTCTATGAACGGTTGCGGGAAATCGGCGAGCTCCTGGCGGACGCAGGCGCCGCCCTTCTCGCCAAGACTCAGAATATACTCGGCAAGCGTCTTATCGGAGGCACCGGTCTGGCGCGACAGCTCTGCCTCGAGCTGGGCGAGCGCCGTGTCGCGATTCCCCGACAGCATTAGGGCCCTGAGAAAATGGCCCTGTTGTGTCAGCCATCTCTGTGTTTGGCCAGGGACAAGGAGGCACACAAATTACCGCAGACATACAAGCCACGGCAATTTCCGCAATCTTCAGCGTCTATTTAGGGTGGCATGCTTTAACCATAATGAGTGTAGAATGACTTCAGTGTGAGCCTAGCAGTAGAACCTGCAGCATAATAGTACGCAGCGCGTGATGTTCAGCAGCAGCGTGCTGCAATGCGCACTGCCCGGATCAATCGAGATTATTTCGTTCATTTATGAGTTACACATTAACCGCCTGCGGATTCGCTGATTGTGGCTGCGGGGCCGCGTTCACGTCTGCCGATTGGTGGAGGCGCGTGCCGTCCGGGCCAACAACGAACACGTCGCAGCCCTTGAAGTCGATGGGCATGCGCGTCTGCAGCTCGTTGATGCACTTGTCTGCGAGCTTGATGCCGTCCTCGAGAGAGATGTCCTTGTGCCAGAAGCGGTCGAGCGTCGAGAGAACGTAGTAGGAGGCGTAGCCGTGCGCGGCGTACGGCAGCTCGACGTTTGTGCCGAGATAGTCTATCCAGTGCAATTCGGGCTTGCCCTCGGCGGCGCCGGCCACGAGCACGTTGACCTGGTACGGCTTGCGCGAGCGGAGCGACTTCGCGAGCTCCTCGCGCGTGAACGACGCGGCGGCATGCGTACTGAGCTCGCAGTCATTGCGGAAGCCATAGAGCTGCACGTTCGCCCTGATGAACTCGACGAAGTTGACGGTGTCGCCTGGCTCGCCCGAGAACGCCATCGCCGACTGCGACGTCAGTGGCACGACCTTTGTGTCGTCCGCCTTGAGCACGGAGATGCCGCGCGCAAGCGACCGAGACGTGACGAGCAGCACCTCGTTCTTCGTCTTAATTCCCAGCAGAATATCCATTGCCACTGGCGGGGGTTCGTGTCTAGCTGTGAGATGTTCGTGTGGTGGTGGTACTAATGGGATCAGTCAGCGGGCCCTGGCACAATGGCGGCGTGCACTGCGAGGGGGCAAAACAGGCAAAGGCTAGAGGAACAGACATGAAAACAGTAGCTTTGGCACCTAGTATGTGTGGGCAGCAGCCGAGTCTAAGATTCGCATAGTCTTAAATTCGCATATGAGATGCTCGGGATCGGCGAATTGCAATGGCGCCGCGCTTGGCACTTCTGTCAACGGCAACGATGATTACAGTTTGAAGGGTGTATCTGGCAAATATTGAGAGCGAAAGTTCTGCACTTATGTGGAACTGCGGTGCATTATCTTCCCCGGCTCGCCGGCGGTAACTGTCCGCCGGCCTGGGCGACCGCTTACGCAGCGCTTAGCTCAGACGGGCCCGTTTACATCAGTATTTCACGATATTTTTATTTTGTTCAGGTAGATTTCAATGGGCCTCAGCCTTTCCGGAGGCACGCGCAAAACGCGCATTGGCACCGATCCACGCAACACGCAGTGGGCCAATGACACTGACCGCTTCGGGCACCAGCAATTGGTGCGGATGGGCTGGAAACCGGGCCGCGGCCTCGGCAGCTCGGTCGAGGGCACGAAAGAGCATGTCAAGGTGAAGGTAAAAACCGACGCAACCGGCCTGGGGCGGCGCGAGCAGCAGGACCAGCCGACTGGCCTTGATGTTTTCCAGCGCATTCTCGGCAAGCTGAACGGCAATGAGGTGGAGGTTGAGCAGCAGATCCAGGACAAGCAGCGGCTCACGGGCCTTTACATGCACTTCGTGCCCGGCGGCCGGCTTGAGGGCACGGTGAAGGACGCAAAGGAGATGAAGAAGGACCGCAAGAAGAGCGAGAAGCAGCGGAAGAAGGCAGAGAAGGCGGCCGAGCGCGCGGAGCGCGACCTAAAGAAGAAGCTCAAGAAGAGCGTAAAGGACAAGAAGAGTAAGAAGGACGCATTGGGCGAGTCGGAGCCAGCCACCCAGTCGTCAGAAGCATCAGCATCAGCCACGCCAGCATCCCCATCAGCTGCGGCATCGGAAGCCGAGTCCAGCGAACTCAAAGAAGCATCGCCCGCTTCGCGGGCGCCTAGCGCGCGTGGCATCCGCGCCACGCGCAGCCGATACATAGAAATGAAGCGCAGGGCCACTGCCGACTCGCAGAGCCTGAAGGAGATTCTCATGCAGTGATAATGGCCGAGAGGCCGATGGCGATGTGCATGACTCGCGCACAGCACCAGAGGAAGTGCTTTAAAGAAAATCTTGAGCATCTACTAGATTAACATTATTAGAATTGAGGGTGTACTTCAACTATCAAAATTAACTAACTACTAAAGACACGATCGTTGATCGGATAAGAAACAGGATGGAGATGAGAGGTGGGGCAGAGAGACACAGAGCTAGCTAACCAGACAGACTACATGAGAAGGGCAACCGCACCAGCCACGGCAGCGCCGACGCCGACGGCGGCGCCAGCAGCAGCGTTAGCAGGAACAATGGCCGAGGGCCCAGAGCTTCCAGGCTTGCCACCGTTGCCGCCGTTGCCGCCGTTGCCGCTGCCGTTGGGGCCGGGCGCGCCGCCCGCGCCGCCAGTGGCGCCAGGGCCACCGTTGCCGCCAGCGCCACCATGACCCTTCGTGCTCGTGAGCGTGCACGGGCAGTTTGTGATGGTGAGGGTCGTCGGAGCCGTGACGGTGTAGGTGCCGCCGTTCGTGACGATCGTCGTCGGGCTGGGGCAGTAGGTGGTGTAGGCCGTGACGACGGTCGTGACGGTCTCAGGGCCAGAGCCAGAGCCGCCAGAGCCACCAGAGTGGCTGGCAGCACCAGAGGGGCCGGCAGCACCAGAGTGGCTAGCAGCACCAGAGCCGCTGGCAGCAGCGGAGCCGCTGGGCTTGCCCGTGCTCTTGACGGCGGAAGCGACCGACGACACAACGCCGCTGGCCGAGTTCGCGGCACTGCTGGCCGCACCAGCCGCAGAGCTCACGGCGCCCACAGCGGAGCTGAGAGCGCTCGAAGCGAGCGGCGACGAGCTGGCGCCGGCCACGATCGAGCTGACGGCGGCGCTGGCCGCAGAGCTCGCCGACGCAGCCGCAGAGCTGGCACCAGCGTTGGCCGAGCTCACAGCAACAGCAGCCGAGCTCAGGGCCGACGAGGCAGCAGCCTCGCTACTGGCGGGAGCCGCCGACGAGGCAGCAGCCGCGCTACTGGTGGGGGCCGCCGACGAGGCAGCAGCCGAGCTGCTGGGGGGAGCCGCGGCGCTGGAGCTCGAGGACGCCTGGCACGAAGGCGCAGCTGGGAACGACGAGGTGCTGATCGAGTACGCGGAGTCGGCGTTGGCGAAGGCGCTAGCGATGCCGCCCAGCGCGTCGGTGAGCGAGCCGATCTTGGCGCAGTCGCCCGAAACGGCGTTGATGATGTCCTGCACGATGTCGACGGAGGGGCCCTGCAGCGACGAGATGTCGCCCTGCACGATCTGCGAGGCGAAAACAGCGGCGAAGTCGGCAGCTTTGACGGTGAGGGCGTTGAGCAGGTTCTCGATCGACGAGGCGAGGTTGTTCACATTCGACGGGTCGACGTCGGCGTCGCTGATCGAGCCTGCCGCCGACGACAGAGCGTCTACCGAGGACGAGAGCGTGGGGAACGCCTCCTGGATTCCAAGCGCGCTTTGGAGTCCGTCCGGCGAGGACCACGCCGCGACCTGGCTCGAGAGGCCAACAGCCAGCGAGCTCACAGCGTCGGCCGAGGCAGCGAAGTCTGCAGACGCAAGACCCAGGACAAGATAAGCAACAGCGAGGTTCAAAGAGCGGTTAGACATCGGAACGTAGACAAGCGAGTGGAGATGGACCGCTCCAAGATTGCGGGGTGCGGGCCCCTTTTTATGCTGCTCTGCATCACGATCGGAGCCGCCGGCTGCGTGCGTCCGGCGTCGACTCGACCCGCTGTGCCCCGCAACTCGCTGCATTCTCCATCGCCCAAATTAGACAAACCCCGCCTTTTGACACATATCGCTTGCATGAATCGACATAGGGCAACAGGGTTACGTGCATTGCATGCGTCATCCATTACCGTGGCCCCGCTGAGACGCCTCAGCGCGGGCCAATGGCCGGCGCCTAAGGTCGCAGATAAAAATAGAGGGAGCCCTTAAGGCCGCGCGTACAGGAGCAGCCATGCAGTAAAATTATGCACATGGGGGAGACCCAGGATTCCTTGCGATCCCGGTGTTTACAGTGGCGTGCTTTTGTCGCTTGGCGTGCTCAACCGGTTATTAATACCGGGGAACGTGCTCGCGCACGCCACGCGTGCGCATGGCCCGGCCGGCCAGCACACCGCGCACCGAATTGAGATGCGGAATTTTATCAATTTGCACCCCGCCGCGAATATAGCGCATTTCGAGTGGTTGCTGCGTGCATGAAAGGTCGCCTCACAGGACTCATTTACGCAATACAGCGGGTGGGGTGAATATAGCTCACCCAGGGCACGGGCCTGCGCCCGAACTTGCATAGGAACGTGCGTTCTGCCATGTATAGCCATGCATTTGCCAAGCCAAACGAGATCGATTCGGGGCTTGAAGAACCCAATGATGTAGGGCCCAACAGAATGGTGGATGCACGATTATGCTTGATGGACCGCATAAACATGGATCTAATTATAGTCCTGGCCGAGCAAGCCTTCTGAATTGGGCTACCTCGGGATGATGCCCTGTAATCATGCCGTAGCTTCCGTTGATCCGGCGCCGCTTTTGTGCGACACTTTCCCGGGCCATACGACCGGAATCCGGGAGCCGGCCGGGCACAAACGCACGCGCACACGCACGCACACGCACGCAACCGCACGCAACCGCACAGAACACACTCCAATTTCATCATCGCCGGTATACTACCCAGCCTCAAACAACACAGGGATCACGCACACAAAAGCCAAGGCCGGCGGCAATGCAAATCAAAGGGCTATCAGCACTTAATCAGTGATCTTGTGGCAAAACAACAACAGAAATATTAATTAAATATCAAGCTGTTTAAAGATATCGAATGATCGGATTTAAATAACAATGTTTGGTTTGTGGGATTTTACTTTTCATTATGTGCAGCATGCGTGTTGAGGATGATGAGCTTACAGAGCGCCCGCAACAACAGC
This sequence comes from Entelexis potacharoeniae, assembly GCA_030566975.1. Taxonomy (NCBI): domain Eukaryota; kingdom Fungi; phylum Ascomycota; class Dipodascomycetes; order Dipodascales; family Trichomonascaceae; genus Entelexis; species Entelexis potacharoeniae. Next base: position 84,564 of record JAKUBX010000004.1, read on the forward strand.
CATGGCACCACCAAGGACACCCGCGGCGACCTTGAAGTTGCCCGTTGCGATGGGAGCAGCGTTCTTGGACTTGGAGCCCGACGAGCTGCCGGACTTCGAGCTGGAGCCCGAGCCGGACTTCGAGCCACTCGAGCCAGAGCCCGAGACAGAGCCCGTGGCGGCAGCGCCACGAGCCGAGGCGGTGCCAGAGCCAGCGTTGATTGACGTGGCCTGGCTGAGCGAGCCGGTACCAGCAGTGCCGACGGCCGAGAACACAGACTTGCACTGATCCGCCGTCGAAGTCTGCGAGTTCAGCGAGGCAGAGCCGTCGAAGCTGCAGGCCTGGCTGTTCTGGCCGTTCTGCTGGTAGTACTGGTTGATGACGTAGTTCAGTTGCTGCTTCGGGTTGCAGGCAGCGAACGCGCCATACTGGCCCTTCGTGCCGTTGGCCGTGATGGCGTCGCAGTTGATCTGGCCGCAGATCTCACCGAACAGCTCGCCGTAGTTCTTCTCGTCAACGTCGTCGCTGACCACACAGGCAGCAGCAGGTGCAAGGCACTCGCACACACCAGCATCAGGCGTAGGCGGCAGCTTCGTAGCAGCGTCCCAGTTCGCCTGGGTCGTAGGGCAGGCGATGACACTCGCAGACGTCGTGATGTCCGAAGAGTGGGCCGAGGAGGGCGAAATGGTCTTAAGGGCATCCGAAAGGTAGCCGAAGTCAGCCATCGTCGACACAGAGTTGCCGCTGGCGCTGACAAGACCGTAGTCGTTCTCCTCCTGGAAGTACATGTACACAATGCCACCCGACCAGACGTCAGTCATTTCGCTGGAGTAGAGCGTGCCAACCTCCTGGAACTTGCGGGGCTTCACGGCATTGCAGCCGTACTCAGAGAAGAACAGCGGGATAGACATGTTCTGCATCTCCTTCGTGCGCGCCTCGTAGCCAGACTCCTGGAACGTCGAGTTGCCGCACCACTCGTACATGTTGACACCGTAGAAGTCAGCGTGCTCAGTGCCGTTACCGCAGGCGAAGTAGTTCGCCTCAGGAACACGAACCTCAGCATCGTCACTGGCACTGTAGCCAACCGGAATCTCACGGTAGTTCTTCTGCTTCATGTACGCCTTCACGTCACGGATGGCCGCCTTGACGAAGGGCGACGCGTCCGTGTTGTTCTTGGCGTTCGTGACCTCGTTACCGGCGAAGAAGCCGAGCACGTTCGTGTAGTTGGCGAGCGCGTCCACAACTGCAGTGTAGCGGTTCAGCAGCTCCACGTTCCAGCTCGGCGAGTCGCGGTTGATCGAGAGACCGGGCTCACTCAGATCGGAAAGAACGTAAATACCGGCATCGTTCAGCTGGTTCATGCACTCCGTGTGGTCAACGCTCGTGTTGATGGCATACACACGGATCAGGTTAGTCGACAGCTGCTGCAGGTACGGAATGTCGCGCTTGCAAGCGTCAGCGTCGGCGAGCGGGTCGTTGAACGAGTGACCGGACGTGTCGTTAACGACCGCGTTCGACTGGTAGGCAACACCCTTGATGTAGAACTGCGAGCCGTTGTTCTTGTAGAAGAACTTGTTGCCCACGATCTCGATGGGCGACAGGTCGGCAGCCTGGGCCGTCGTGGCGAGCGCGGCCACAGCAGAAACGAGTGAAAACTTCATCGTTGGTTGCCAAGTTTTAACGAATGTAAAATTTTAAAACGAGAGATTCGAGGGGTGGGGGGGTAGCCTTCTATTTATATGGGTTAGCTCGGGTTACCAAGGGTTCCGTCGATCACACTGTTAGGAGATTTGTAAACATGCTGCGCCCCGTACCCTTAACGCGTGCCGTATATATCACGTGTGGCGTTTCGCGACACGCGCCTTGCTAATAATGGATTCGACGAATGGCGCAAAATAGCTCGTCCGACTCAGAGAAAGAATTTTTTGTCGCGTTTCAACGCGCGCTGAAACCACGGACCGTCGCGACTGTCGACTAGCCGCGTAACGGTGGCGTGCGACGCGTGGAATACGCGAATTCACTTGCGTACGATCTAAAATTAGCCCCTTCGGCGACCGCCAGAAATAGGCTTAACGTCGTCCAAAAACCGTACCCTCCTGTTTACGTCGTGCACGGATGTCACGTGCCACCATCGTCCGGCTGAAAATCCACGCGCAAATCAGCGCGAGGTGGTGCCCCACCAGCGCGAGCGCGTTGGTGACGATGCGCAGCCGCGAAGGCTTAGATCACGTGTAAAAACCGTAACCAGTGACCGCCGTCCAACCCGGACCCAGCTGGGGCGTCTCCGGCGTCACCTGCTCGCTCACGGAAACAGGTCTTCCCGGTTTGTACTAACCCTAGGGTCCCCCTTAGCAGGACGCGGGCATGGCGACGGCACTTACATATGGGGCGGAGATACGCGTACTGGGAGTAGTCACCACGAGCGTGGCCATCCGCGGCCCCACGGCCCGCCGACGCCGCACTCACGGAGTCAGCGCTGGCTTAAGAAAGTATGCGGCGCGATGGAATGCTCAGCAGCAATGCGCGCTGCTCACGGGAAGGCGGAGGGAGGGACCGATTCGAGTCAATTCGTTAAAGTTCAAAACTGCGTATATACTTAGATGGCTGCAGAGACGCCTGTAGCAATTTGCCGCTTTCGGAAGTAGGCCTTCACCATGTGTGCGCGGCTCAGCTCGACAGGAAGACTGCCCACGCAGCGTGAGCAGCGAGCCGCGATCTGAACCTCAAACGATCAGCCCTGGTTCCCGCGACTAATTTAGCCATGCGCAGCACGATACCTGACTGTGCTGCAAGATTAGTCTCGCGAGCAGGGCGCCCACCACTGAGATCTGACGATTGGCACCGGGCTGTCGATCAGGCTAGAAAAAATAGAACAGGGCTGCAGGGTTGGACGCGTCGCGTCACGGAAGCAGATTAGCGCGTGGCGAGGCAGCCGTCGCTGGGCCAAACCTGGGCCGGAGACAGCAAATTCAGGACTGACACCGGAAATTGTTTAGACGGAGAGTGCTATCGGCGGCGGGCGGCTTCGCGGTTTGTTCCGGGTTCCGGAGTGCCCAGCATTTCTCCATGCATTCACTACCCGGCCGTCCGTCCGTACACGGTGGCTCACGCCAACCCAAGCCACACCCAAGCCCCACCCTTAACCCGTTTATAATGAAACCATGCGTGCAGAGCATTCAATATCAGGGCTAGGGCGTAATAGAAATGCCGAACGCGTCGATTCTCCCGCCCTGCCCCTGGCAGACATTAAAATAGTCAGTTCTCCCACCGATCTTCTTTTTCCCACCCACGAAACGATGTCGAACCAGTACGACTACGGTGCTGGGTCCGGCGCCCCCCCTCCGCCTCCGCACGGTGCTGGATATGGTCCAGCATACGACAACGGCGCGGGGGCCGTGGCTCCGGACGACGCGCAGTACTACTACGAGGGCCAGGGACAGCCCTACTATGCTGGCGACTACGACTACGACAGTGGTATGGCAGCTGCGCAGCAGCAGGCCCAGCATCAGGCCGTGTACGACCATTACGCTGCTGCCGCTGACCCGTACCAGGGCTCGCTCGGCGGCGGGTTGCCACAGCCACCAATGGGCCGCGGCTACCCGAACGATGGCGCGTCGGAGACTTTCAGCGATTTCACCATGCGTACGGGCGCTGACTACAACGACCAGGGATCGTACATGCCGTCGACGCAGGACTACGCCGGCGACTACGATGCATCCTCTTACAGCCAGGCTGTGGGAGGCGTGCGCAGCGGCACGTCGACGCCCGTATACGGTGCCGGCATGAACGTACCGCGCTTCCACGAGCCTTACCCGGCGTGGAGTGTTCAGAACCAGGTACCTATCACGAAGGAGCAGATCGAGGACATTTTCATCGACCTCACTAACAAGTTCGGCTTCCAGCGTGATTCGATGCGCAACATGTACGACCACCTCCTGGTGTTGCTCGACTCGCGTGCATCGCGAATGACTCCTAACCAGGCCCTGCTCTCGCTGCATGCCGACTACATTGGTGGCGACCATGCGAACTATCGCAAGTGGTACTTCGCGTCCCAGATGGACCTTGACGATGAAATCGGCTTCCGCAACATGAAGCTGGGTACCGGCAAGGCTAGCAAGAAGGTGCGCAAGGCCCGCAAGAAGTCGCGGAAGCTGAAGAAGAAGGCCGGCGAGGAGGTGCCCGAGTTCGGCGGCCCTTCAGCCGATACACAGCGCACTCTCGAGGAGCTTGAGGGTGACTATTCGCTTGAGGCTGGTGAGTACCGCTGGAAGTCACGCATGAACGTGCTCACTCCTCAAGAGCGTGTTCGCCAGGTCGCACTCTACCTCCTTCTGTGGGGCGAGGCTAACCAGGTTCGTTTCACTCCTGAGCTGCTCTGCTACATTTACAAGTGTGCTGACGATTATTTCCTGAGCCCAGAGTGCCAGAACCGCGTTGAGCCTGTTCCTGAGGGCGACTACCTCAATCGTGTCATCACGCCTTTGTACCAGTTCATCCGTGGACAAGTTTACGAAATTCACAATGGCCACTATGTGAAGCGTGAGCGTGATCACAAGAACGTTATTGGTTACGATGACGTGAATCAGCTCTTCTGGTACCCTGAGGGAATTGAGCGCATCTGCTTCGAGGACGGAACTCGCATGATCGACGTTCCTCAGGGCGAGCGCTACTTCAGACTTGGTGACGTTGTTTGGCGCAATGTGTTTTTCAAGACCTACCGTGAAACGCGCTCTTGGTTCCACATGGCCGTCAACTTCAACCGTATCTGGGTGATTCACATCGTCTCGTACTGGTTCTACGCCAGTTACAACTCATCGCCTCTCTACACCAAGGATTGGAATTATCTGAATGACTACACGGCCTTGGGTCAGACCTCATGGGCTGTTGCATCTATTGGTGGCTGTCTCGCCACCGGTATTCAGCTTATTGCGACTCTTGCTGAGTGGGCCTTTGTTCCTCGGAAATGGGCCGGAGCTCAGCACCTTGGCCGTCGATTTGGATTCCTGATTCTTATCCTGCTTGTCAACCTGATTACTCCAGTCTATGTTCTTGGCTATCTCGGCTTCCGCAAGTCCACCTCTGGTCTCGCGGTCGGAATTGTCGGGTTTTTCATCGCTCTATTCACCTTCCTGTTCTTCTCAATTATGCCGTTGGGTGGCTTGTTTGGATCATACCTCAACAAGTCTACGCGCAGGTACCATGCATCGCAAACGTTCACGGCGTCATTTGCTCAGTTGAAGGGTGTTGATATGTGGCTCAGTTACATTGTCTGGTGCACTGTGTTCGGTGCGAAGCTCTCTGAGTCGTACTTCTTCTTGATTCTGTCCATCAAGGATCCTATCCACGACTTGGGTAACATGAAGATGCGATGCATTGGTGAGATCTGGTTCGGTGACAAGGCTAATGCGGTTTGCAAGCACCAGCCCCAGATTGTCCTTGGTATTATGTACGCCACTGACCTGTGCTTGTTCTTCCTCGATACCTATCTTTGGTTCATCTTGTGCAACACGATCTTCTCAGTTGGCCGCTCGTTCTACCTTGGTATCTCGATTTGGACACCGTGGCGCAATATCTTCAGCCGTCTGCCGAAGCGTATCTACTCCAAGATTCTGGCCACGAATGACATGGAGATTAAGTACAAGCCTAAGGTTCTCATCTCTCAAATTTGGAACGCTATTGTCATCTCCATGTATCGTGAACATCTGCTTGCTATCGATCATGTCCAGATGTTGCTCTATCATCAGGTCCCGTCAGAGATTGAGGGTAAACGTACGTTGCGAGCTCCCACTTTCTTTGTCTCTCAGGACGACAACCAGGTGACTTCAGAGTTCTTCCCGCCTAACTCGGAAGCTGAGCGTCGTATTTCGTTCTTTGCACAGTCGCTGTCTACACCGATGCCTGAGCCACTTCCTGTTGACAACATGCCAACCTTCACTGTGTTGGTGCCTCATTATAGTGAGAAGATCTTGCTCAGCTTGCGCGAGATCATTCGTGAGGAGGATCAGTACACGCGTGTTACCTTGCTGGAGTACCTCAAGCAGCTTCACCCTGTTGAGTGGGAATGCTTCGTCAAGGACACCAAGATCCTTGCTGAAGAGTCTAACTTCGATGAGAATGGCAATGTCACTACTCCTGGTGTTGACAAGGATGAGGACGATGTTACTGCTGTAAAGAACAAGATTGATGATCTTCCGTTCTACTGCATTGGTTTCAAGTCTGCTGCTCCTGAGTATACCCTGCGTACTCGTATCTGGGCATCGCTGCGTTCGCAGACTTTGTACCGCACTGTGTCTGGATTCATGAACTACTCTCGTGCTATCAAGCTGCTGTACCGCGTCGAGAACCCTGAAATTGTCCAGATGTTTGGTGGCAATACTGAGCGCCTGGAAATGGAACTTGAGCGTATGGCCCGCCGGAAGTTCAAGTTCGTAATCTCGATGCAGCGGCTTGCGAAGTTCCGCCCTGATGAAATGGAGAATGCCGAATTCCTTCTCCGCGCCTACCCTGACCTGCAGATTGCCTATCTGGACGAGGAACCAGCGGAGAATGAGGAAGAAGAGCCTCGTGTGTTTAGCTCGCTTATCGATGGACACTGTGAAATCATGGAGAACGGCCGTCGTCGTCCTAAGTTCCGGGTTCAGCTCTCTGGTAACCCGATTTTGGGCGATGGTAAGTCTGACAACCAGAACCACGCTTTGATCTTTTACCGTGGCGAGTACCTCCAGCTTATCGATGCTAACCAGGACAACTATCTTGAGGAATGCTTAAAGGTGCGCTCTGTGTTGGCAGAGTTTGAGGAGCTGAACATGGATATTGGTAACCCGTACACGCCGGGGATTCCGTCGGCTGTTGCGGACCACAATCCCGTCGCTATCGTAGGTGCTCGTGAGTACATCTTCAGTGAGAACGTGGGTGTGCTGGGTGATGTTGCCGCTGGTAAGGAACAAACGTTCGGTACCCTTTTCGCTCGTACATTGGCACAAGTCGGTGCTAAGCTCCACTATGGTCACCCTGATTTCTTGAACGGCATTTACATGACAACTCGTGGCGGTGTATCTAAGGCGCAGAAGGGCTTGCATCTGAACGAGGATATTTATGCCGGTATGGCCGCCATCATGCGCGGTGGCCGCATCAAGCATTGTGAGTACTTCCAGTGTGGTAAGGGTCGTGATCTTGGATTCTCGTCGATTCTCAATTTCACTACGAAGATCGGTACCGGTATGGGTGAGCAGATGCTCAGTCGTGAGTACTACTACCTTGGCACGCAGCTGCCATTGGATCGTTTCTTGTCATTCTTCTACGCCCACCCCGGTTTCCACATTAACAACATGTTCATCGTCATTTCCATTCAAATGTTTATGATTTCGCTGATGAACATTGGATCATTAACTTCTGAGGCTATTATCTGCTACTATGACAAGAATAAGCCTTCGAGAGACCCGCACTCCCCTCTGGGATGCTACATGCTGCAACCTGTGAGACACTGGATTGATCGCTGCGTTCTGTCTATCTTCATTGTGTTCTTCATTGCGTTCGTGCCCCTCGTGGTTCAAGAATTGTGTGAGCGTGGCCTGTGGCGCGCAGTGCAGCGGTTTGCCAAGCATTTCGCATCGCTTTCGCCCATGTTCGAAGTGTTCGTTTGCCAGGTATATGCTTCTTCGTTGGTGACCAACTTGAGCTTTGGTGGTGCCCGCTATATCTCGACTGGTCGTGGTGTTGCGACAGCGCGCATTCCGTTTTCTGTCTTGTTCTCGCGGTTCAGCAGTGACTCCATTTATCTAGGAAGCCGATCGCTCCTGATGCTTCTATTCGGTACAATCTCCATGTGGCGCGCATCCTTGCTCTGGTTCTGGCTGACGCTGATGGCGATGATTGTTTCTCCGTTCATCTACAACCCGCATCAGTTCGCATGGCAGGACTTTATGATTGACTATCGCGACTTCATTCGCTGGCTGACACGTGGTAACTCTAAGTTCCACCGCAACTCTTGGATTGGGTATGTGCGACTCACTCGTACACGTGTCACTGGTTATAAGCGCAAGCTTCTGGGCGACGTCAGTGAGCGCACTGCGGGCGATGCCAACCGCGTTGGTTTCTTGTCGGCCTTCCTTACCGAGGTATTCATTCCGTTGCTCGTGTTCGGATGTGCCTTTGTTCCTTACATGTTCATCAACGCGCAAACTGGTGTGATTCAGAAGAACAACCAAGGCAAGGAGATCGTCCCGGTGAATTCGATTCTGCGTGTCATTATTTGTGCTCTGGCGCCTCTTGTTATCAATGCGGGTGCCGTTCTTGTTCTGGGTTTCATTGCATGCTTCTGCGGTCCACTCACGGCCTTGTGCTGCAAGCGAACAGCTACAGTCAACGCTGCGATCGCCCATGGTGTTGCTGTTGTCATGCAGATTGCCTTCTTCGAAATCATGTGGCTCTTCGAGTCGTGGAACTTCACACGAGGCCTGCTTGGTACCATTTCATCTCTCTTGCTGCAGCGTCTAATTTGCAAGATCTTGGTGGCTTTCACGCTTACCCGTGAGTTCAAGGCCGATAACGCGAACCGCGCTTGGTGGAGCGGTAAGTGGTACGGTGCTCAAATGGGCTGGATGGCCTGGACTCAGCCTGCTCGTGAGTTTGTCGTTAAGGTCGTTGAGTGCGAGATGTTCGCTGGTGATTTCCTGCTTGGACACCTCATCCTCTTCTTGCAGCTCCCTATGCTCGTCATTCCTAAGATTGACAAGTGGCACTCGATGCTTCTGTTCTGGCTATCGCCATCTCAGCAGATTCGTCCTCCCATTTTCTCCGTCAAGCAGGAGGCACTTCGCAAGCGTATGGTCAAGAAGTATGCGTCCCTGTACTTCCTGGTCTTCATCATTTATCTTGCGATGATCATTGCACCTGCTGTTGCTGGTCCTTCTATGAAGACAGATAATCTCCTGAAGTCGCTTGGCTCTTTCACCAATGGTTTGTTCCAGCCTAAGGGCCTGAGCAACAACGACACAGGAAAGTCTGGTAACACGACGTGGTCTTCGACGTGGACTCTCACTGCAAACTATAGCACTTTGCCTTAAAGTTCAAGGCATCGTTTATAACAATAGCTTATATAGTCATTTTTATCATCATTAGTGGTTTCAACTTAGTTTCAATTACAGTCCGGCTCGATTCTAGTTGAGAACTGTGTTGTCTGCTTTGTACAAAATATTTTCGCGGATACTTAAGCGGGCTGTTCATTAAAACGGGCTTTAAGAAAGACCTTATGCAACAACCTTCGGCCGAAATTACATTGGTATCGCACACTGAACGCTCCGTCTTCAAGTCACACACAGCAACCAAAAGTATAGCGGGAAGTCCGTTTGGCTTCTTATTAAACTCTCGTTCAACTTAGTTGGAGTATAGGATTCATAGCTACCAGGTCCGGTTACCTGACAGGTCCCTTAAATAGTGAACTATGGGTAGCTACCACCACCAGCAGAGTAATAACGTGAAAGTAGTTCTAATTTAAAATTAAAGTTGTAAGGGAGGTGTAAATAAAAAAATGGACGACACCGGAGTCGAACCGGGGACCTCGCGCAAACTAGCTGAGATGCTAAGCGCATGTGATAACCAACTACACCAGACGCCCTGTTCGTTGAGAAAGTTGAGTAACACGAATATTCAACAAACTGTCATACATCGGCTACTGGTCAACATATGATTTAGGGTCGTCGTTATATTCTTTTTATCCGCTACGACAGTCAAGCATCTCTATTAGATATATATACCAATAGAACATGGCTCAAACAAATCCAAATCCCTCGGAACCTTCCTCTATCGCTCGCAGGAGCATTGCTTTGAGCTTCTTATAGCTCTCATAAGCAGGCAGATTGATTTGGTTCATACACGTATGCGATGAAGGCCATCTACTTGTGCTTCCATGCTCTTTATGGATTTGAAATTGCGTGCCATCACTGTTGTTTTGAAGATGAGCAAAGCCATGCACCGGGACCCGGGAAGTGCCGGTCGAGAATTGCAGCAACTTGGCGCGTTCCTCAGTGCTGAATGACGCTACAGCTATCCAGAACCACCTCACCTGCGGCGATTCGGCTGTGTATCCAACATATGTAGTGTTTGCGCGCCAGTCATCAACGTGTATTGTGGGCAGCCCGCACAGCAATAGTTCAAGCTCTTGTTCATCGAAAATCTCCACCAGTTCAGGGCTGATAATATCATTAAACCCTCGGCGTAAAGCTTCGTGTTGGTCCTTTACACTCTCAACAAGCTTGTACTCCACAATACGTTTGACATATTCCTGTTTGTTCTCCTCCGTCACGGGAATATTGCGACCATTGTCGATCAAGTCCACAATAAAAGGTTGGCCAAATTGCTCGCCTTGGACGCTGAAAGTTTCTTCAATGACATCTGTAACGTCCATCTCCAACATCCAAACCAATGACTTATAGTACTGTTCGTCTACAGCTTCCATGTCGGCCAAGGTCACATTTGGCCGGCCCAACAAATACTTGTAAATGATACGGCTGAAATACAGGCCGACCAGTCGTCCATCATATACTGCCCGGCCTAGTACACGCCCGACAACAAGGAAGTAATCAAGATGGTTCGGGTTCACACCGGAACTTCTGTTCACTTGATATATAGACGACCCCTCCTGGGTTGGCGTAAATAAGCCGTAGGCAGGATTGAGAATCTCGCGTGCAATCAATTCCAGCCATTCGCGAGCAACGCCACCGAGGTCAACAGCTTCTTCATGATCAAATCGCACGTACATTGGTGCGCGCAATATCGAACCATCCAAATCATGAAGAGCTGTAAAGGTGTCTTCAAGGACATGTTGGCGCCTGACTGTGAGCCGCAAGTCACTGAAAACTTCAGACTGAACGCGAAGTGCAACGTCTGCTACCTTAGATCGGAACCACTTCTCCTTTGATTGGAAATCGAATAGGTTCAAAGTCCTCGCCATTTCCCCCATAGGTCCAAGATACAAATTGGGTCGGGCACGCAAGAGCTCGTTAATGAGTGCTTTCCGCTGGCCCATGAAGGACCGCAGGTATGTGCGAACCCATTTCGCATATTTGGTCAATGCAGGATGAGTATCCGGCACAGGCGGTTTCCATCGAACAGCGGCCGAGAGAGCGAGTGCAAAACTTTCCAAAAGCGATACACCCGAAGCAAAGCCACGTCCATTTGAGGCGCCGTCCAGAGTTCCATTGTTCAAACGGGTCCCCACACTGTGCCAAAGAGGGAGTAAATTCACACTCTTCAAAGCAGCGAGCACTTGCTGGGGCTCGTAGACCCGATTCAAAAGCGACATCAAACGCAGAAGCTTGACCTGTTCTGTTGCAAAGGCATCAACTGTTTGACTCGCGGCATCAGGCTTCGCCACTGCCGGAAGAAGGACCAATAGAGCAGACCTTGCACGTCGGGTCTCACGGATCACGTTTGGTAGCAATACATCTGTTCGCAAATACTTTTGAATGATTTCAGCGAGTGCGCTGAATGACTCTGAAGTACACTCACGCAACCCAAGCACCCTTGCCAACCGCGCTAGTGTGTCTACGTTACTTTCAAAACGCCTCGTACCCATAACCGCCAAAACATGAAGAACCAGTACTGCAGAGCTGTGTAATAATTTCCGGTTTTGAGAGATCTGAGGCATCGTTAGTAGATCAATGAGCTTGGCGCCGTAGTTGCGTAAAAGTGCTCGGCTCAAACGGCGGCAAAGTCGATCATGACTGTGCCGGACCTTTGGAGAAGAATGGGAATCCGACTCATATACGTCGCACAAAATGTTCACAGCATTTGCACAAACTGATGCGGGAGTAGCTTCACGGGGTACAGAAGCTGAAACGCCCAGTATGGCACAAGTCTTAGCGTATGGGGAGGTAATGTCGCCTCGTGATGCTTCGAATAAAGCATCCATGATTAAATCAACCGTTTGATCACGACCGTCACGGAATCTGAGCAGTTGATATAAAAGTTGAGACATATCGAGACGATCCTCCTCAAAAACTGTGAAAAATAACATACGCATTAGCGTGGCGGATATTTTTCTGACATCAATCGATCGCTTTACCCCGAATGCGCGGACGGCAGGCTGAAGAGCCTTTCGCCGGCTTAACACAGCACTTATCGCTTCATCATTGACTGAGCTCGTCAGGGCACGCGCCGCATTCCTGATATAAGACTCGAACTGACCATTGATCTCACTCGATTCTAAAGCACTTTCGTTCCACCAGGCCAGAAGACTATCACTCTCGCTGAGAACGGGCGGCCGTTTCAAATCTTCTGGAATTCCAGTAGAAAACAAAGCACACGACCAAAAAGGCTCTCCTTCAGTATCCGAGTCATCATCAACTAAGTCAACTTCAGGCTCATCAAGCATGTCAAGCTCATTGCTGAATCGCAATAGTATACCGTTCATGAGCTCACGCCCTGAGACTGGCTCAACGCCTTCCAGGACAATGTTCACGTCAGAGGGCATTTGAGTATCGGCATCAGGACTCTCGGGATCAAAGTCATCTAGCTCGCTATCACTTGTCTCCTCAGAGAGATTATTGACATAATCTCCATCTTCTGATGAGAACACAGTCTCAACAACCTCAGGAGTTACCACAGCATCGCCATCCTCTTCGCCGCTTGAGTCTCCTAGCAAATAAATCCCCTCATCGGTCGACGAGTGGTCTTCATTATCACTAGCATAGCCGACTATGCTCATTCTATCGCCAGCCTCATCGTAATTTTCGCTGTATTCGTCGCTCTCATAGCTCATATCTTCCTCGGACTCGTGACTCACGTCATCTTCGAAATCGTCGCTAAGCCCCTCAACGGATTCCATATCATCCTCATCTTCCATATCCATGTAGTCATCTTCTTCCGCGTTTTCGTCATCGATGTCACCCAGGACAGAGTTTCTGAAAATGTCTCGATCGATGGGGATCTGATCATGAGGTGTGTGACTCTCATTATGAGAGGCTTCATTATCATTATAGTTATCGTCCGACTCATCGTCCAGACCAGCCGCGGCACCATCTCTCTTGTGAAGCCAATCGCAGCTCTCAAGAATCGCATATTCTTCAGAAAGTGCCAAGGCCTCGACGCGGAACATCCGAACGGCGAGCGACGACGGATCCAAATGCGCAAAAGTCTCCAAATAAACTGATAGAACATGCGAATCCCGTGAAGATTTAATGAACGGCGGCACATTGTCATCGGGATCAATGCTCGACCACGTAGGCAACTCGACTCTGTTTTGCAGTACGGTGGCACGGATCAGCACGCATACGATAAAGTACATCATAACGGCCGCTTGCTTGGCATTACCGACTGCCATGTCAGACTTCACATCGTGTCGCATAATCTCAACGAGTCCAGTAAACAGCACTGTTGAGGAGCGGATCAGGGAATGTCGCACGGCAATAGTATAAGGTTCGTCAATCCCCTGCACAGTGAGAGTTGCTAGGAGCTGAACAGAAGTCTCGAGAATATGAGTGTCGCGCAGGCTTCCACCCAGACGAGGGTCATCTGGCACATGACGAGGTCCAAATTTACGCACAATTTCCAGAACAATGTCGGGAAATTGGTCAATTAAGGCCTCCCGAGCTGCTCCGACGGAAGATAAGATATCCACTAATGCATCTCCAGCTACCTCTGACATCCTGAGGTCAGTGCCAAGATATACTGGAATCAGAAACGAGACCACTTTTGAGACATTTTTCATTGTAATCTCATCTAGCTGTGGCACACCAACAACGTTGTTAGGAACATCTGTCGCAGGCACAAGCCCACGCGAAGTTTTCGCCGTGTGCTTAACAGCAACATGAAGAAGTTCAGGTCTGCGTAAAATCAAACTTCTGACATCTTCAATATGTTGAATTTGATCGAAATCGACGATACGTGGTGTATCTACAAGCATTGCAATCTTGCGTTCACCAGCGATTCCAGAGGTTGTTATAGCATGAGTGACTGCACGAACGCACCGCTCTGCTACCTGAGCGACAGCAGGATCTGCGGTTCGATAGGCCCCTCTTCTCGACTCATCAGACTCAGCCGTATCGTCCACATTTTCTTTATCCCCTGTGTCTATGAAGTTCACGCTTTGACGAAATTCGCTGTTTGTGCATTGGACGAGTAAGCTGAAAAGGCCTGAATTAATCAAATACTCTGCTGAACGCGGTGATTTGTCGATGAAACGAATTAGAAGCCAGGCCATGCCTGATAAGGCACGATGTGTCTTATCATCAGTATCACAGTTTTCCGGCACCTTGGTTGCGAGAAAATGCTCTAACGCATGCTTCATAGCGTCCATAAGCCTCTCCGACTCTGCTTCAACGAAGGCTAAAGCCGATCGAGAAATGCTGCTGAGTTGCTCTTCTGGCGTCAGATTTTGTTCATGGGAATCCACGAGAGTGACGCACATAGTATGCGCCAGAAGTGCGGATAGCGGACCGAAAAAGTCTGTGAGAACACCGCTATCAGACGCCAAAGTTTTAAATTGATTCATCACCAATTCAAGTGCTTCATGTGCCCCAGACCAACTTATATGCTCGAAAGAGACCCATGGGAACTGGAGACGATTCGCAAAGCCTGCAACTAGTTCAAGGTAGTAACCCATCCTACCTTTCCGTAGTTCAACCACAGCGACGTCTCCAGCGGCAAGAAACGCATAGATATGGCGGGAGAACTCCCTGTCCGTGAAAGACTCAACCAAGCTTAGAACAGACGCTGGGTCGGTACGCGCAACTTCAGGGAAGAGTTCACTCCATCTAGGTGTGAACAAATCCCGAGAATTGCGTTCTCCGAACCAGGTAGGTATCGTGAAGCGTGCGCGCAACTTTTCATAATCCAGCGCTGTGGTAATTACCAAGTCCATTTCTTTTTGTGCTGACTCTGAAAGCATTTCTCTTTGGCAACGACGCCCAGAGACAGTGATGTGATTCAGAATTGAGAATGTGAGTGCTTGCGTTGGCTCGTCTTTTGAAGATAATGCTGAACGAAGTATATGGCAGCTCGATTCCAAAGTCTGATTGTAAGTTAAAACAGCAGCTTCTGACTCCACTGCTCTCCAATCTGCGGTGATGTTGCGTAGAAAGAGAAGCAGTTGACGGATATTCCCGGAGCCTGAGTCCTGTTTGTAAGTTAGCTCGCATTGGTGCATGATACTGTAAATAAAGCTCATGCGATTCTCGTCAGAAAGGAACTCGGTGTCTTTCAGAACGTACGAAACTGCGCCCGAGTAGACCTGAGAATCCTCAAGTCCAGCAGCATACAATGAACCTGCAATAAGGTTACCCAGGATCATAGGTTGCAGCGTGTCATAGTTGAGGACAGGGGCAGTATCCGATTGCGAGTAGTTCCGATCGGAGACAAGAGCAACCTTGTCGATGGCTAATAAGAAGGACGATTTCACTGGATCATGTGCATTTTCAATTAGAAACCGCGTCACAGATCCAGCGGGGTTCCAAAAGGCATAACCGCATAGCTGGGCGTACCTTACATTCACTTTCTTAGCTGCAATGAAAAGGTTTCTCACAAGACCTGGATCTCTCAAGATCACCCCTTGTACAGCATTTGATTGTAACGAAAACGCAAAGTCTACAGCACGTCGTCTGAACTCATCCACATCCTTAATACCTTCCTGACCATTGTGATATTCAGGCTTTACTGGAAGCACTTTGTCGTCTTCAAGAACCCATCTCAGAGTTTCTTTTATTGCCGTGATTGTAGTTTCTGCAGATGGCTTAGTATTCTCGAAGAGCGTTTGGAAGGCATCAGAAACCGAGGGCACCCAATACCATGGCGAAGAAAAGAAACGCTGATAAACGTGCTTTACAAGGCGACCATAATCTGCATCAGTCTTATTGTTCCAAAGTGCTTCAGCTAAATCTCGAACTGTTTCCAATGCACTAATATCAGCGTCAACGAGCCCATGCAGCGCTTCCACAAGTTTTGCAAATGTACCTTTTTCCACGAGGGGCTCGATCCGTGAACTGTCTAGCATTGAAGATGTAATCTGGAGTGCCACAGTAGCAGTGCTTCTGCGTAGAAAAGACCGGATGCTAGGGTTCGCAAGATCGGCGCATGCATCAAAGAAGTCGCTATTGACGAGTGCATGTTCAAGCTCTGCTGTTCGGCCTTCCTCGAACCAAAATTTGAACAGATGAACATAGTTTTGAGCCGAAGTAGCGGCCAATTGCGCATCCCTATCAGTAGTCGCGGAAGCCGCTGCTTCAGCACTGCGAGACAACTCGCGTACAAGAAGCCTGTAGACATCGTGAGACCGCAGAGCGCCTGCTGTCACATCTTCAGAACGTACAATCATATTCAAAAGGTTTCCCGCAACCAACCTAAGCTCACCAGGAGTAGCAAGATCCGTCGCAATGTTTAGAACGGCAGGTAAAAAGGAGCCTACCCGAACAAGTCCAAATGTAGCAGCAGAGAAAAGGCGCCGCAGATAGTCGATATCTCCGCTAGCATCTTTGATTGCTGCAAGCTGTGCGTTAATTCCAAGGCGCAAAGCATAAGCCTCAGCCCAATCATCTTCGCCTTTAACACTGAGAATAGACCACAATGAATCTGCAACGGCAAGTTTTAAAGGCGAAAACAACGCACTGTCAGGCTTTCGCGTGATATCAGCTACAGCAGCGAGTGCACTAGGAGCCCGCCTGCCCGTAAGTTGATCAAAGCCAGAAGGAGAGGATAGAGAGAATAGTGCACCCAAACTATAAATTTGCAACTCTAGAAGGGTAACCCGCTTTTCAGCACTCTCTATTGCCTCTGCGAGTCGTGACTGTGCTACCAAACTGGCTGCTTGAGGTCCAGTGGTACGGCGTCCCACTCTTAGCACCTCCACAGGGTCGACATATTGGGACACCACCTCTGCGGAAAGCTCATCGCTCTCGACGAATTGAGCCAGACTCTGCTGCGCGGTTTGTGGAGTACTACTATTGCCGCATGGCACGAGAAGGGCCGCTTCGAGTACAACTTCTAGGGTGGAGAACGGCGGGATATAAAGATCAGTGACCAGGAGATCAAGCAAGATTCGCGTAGCAATACAAGCCACCTTGGGGTTTCTGACATGTATAAAGGCATCAGCGATCCATCCGCGCGTTGCAATTTTTCCTAAAGAGTTGTCACATTCCCGCGCCTTGGAAACCGCAAAAGCAACAAACTCGAGGACCACAGAAGAACGCTCACACTCTTCGGGAGACAAGTCCACAAAGCAGGGCTCTAAAGAGAGGCAGCTGTCGTCGGGTGCCTGGTCCACATAGCTTTGGTCGTCGTGCTCTGGTGCAACACCCTCGACGGGCTCGCGGGGATACGGCAGATCATATTGAGCAATCAGGCGGCGCAAGAATACTAAGCTGGCTTCATAAACAGCACCCAACGCGTTTTGGACTCCATTCTCATATCCCCCGAGTATGAGATCTAACCAGAAGTCTAAATCATGATAGGGTAACTTGCTAAGAACCCCAACTAGATCAGTCTCATAGCCATTGAAAACGGCCGCAGTGCGTTGTGCATTACGCTTGCGCACGTCCTTCAATGGCACCCCCATATCTGAAGATTACCGGAAGACAGTTTCAGCTGGTGTGGTTGTTAAGACGCGTTTTCACAAGATGGCCATAATACTGAAAGCATCAAGCTACATGTCACGTGATTTATAATGACGCGAACAGCGGCAGGTGAAACACGCGTCGGATATCTCGCCCGTGAGGGTGGAACATTACGGATGGCACATCGTGCGTCTAATGATACCGTGATGCTGCTCTCAAAATTTCCCGTCCTGTGATGGTTGTGTAGTCTTTGGATCGATCTACCGTGCTGACTGTAGGCAATGATTCTCTGGTGATTAATGTCCAGAGCGCAGCCTGGGGCTCAACAGACCTAGCTATGCTGCCTCATATAAGTTATGGATTCAAATTAACATAACCTTTGTCCCGAGGTCTGGTGTTCGCCAGTATCGCAGCGGGTCAATAAGTCTATTCAAGTCGTAACATGAACAAGAGCGTCAACGAGGCATTTGGAAAGACTTGACAATAGTAAATTATAGAGAGCTCAAAATAAATTATTGGATTGGGGGCAGACTAGTCCCTTTTCACTAAAGTAGGTGCTTGGCTGTCTACAGCAACGCCCATAATAGGCGATGGTACGGGAGAGAATGACTCGTGAAGTTCACCAGGGTTCTCATCCTGCCACTCTCGAAGCTTCTTCGATTGTCCAGTGAGATCCCACCACACGCCACGGCATGTATGGGCAATCGCCATTCTACCCTGCCACAGTGGCAGCAACTCAACAGCAAACATGGAAAAGAAAAGCCAAATGATCCCCACTACGACCCATCCTGTGAAAAATGGCTTCGAAAATACGTACCCGGAGCCATACATTGGCATGGGCCAAATGATAAGCAACGCCAGCGACACAACTACACAGGCGATTCGAGCGAACTTTGCCGATTTCTTGAGTACCTGTTCCTCCTCTTCGTAACGCTCGTCAGCAGCCAGAACCGCTGCCATACGGGCCTCCAGCACATGCGGGTCTTTCTCCGAGTCCTCGGCCACTTCCTCTTCATCAGGTGGCAGCTCTCGCACTGTCTGGAAGTCCTTCAGGTTGTTGAAGTCATAGTGAGCATTACCACCGATAAGTTGGCAAACGGCGATGATGAGTATAGGCGAGCAAATAGATACCAAGCTTCCGCCCATCATCGGGTAGTCAGACCCGGTGGTTGCCAGCGTAAACTTGCTGTCGAAAAGACCGGCAGTAATAGCGGCCCAAGTTGCGATGCCCAGTCCAAGTCCCAGAGGAGGAGCAATACAAACAGACCACTTGTTGAGGCCACCCCAGAACATCGTCAACGAGACAGGAATCACTGCCGGGCAAATTATAACTCCCATGAGCGTGTATAGATAGCCCATCCCGACGCCACCGTAGTGTAGGCCGATAGAGAAGCCAATCATCACCAGAATAAACACGACAACGCTTGCGTGGGTTTGCCAAATAAGTTGTCTGCTCGTAGCCTTGGGCGAGATGTAACTGCGATAGATATCGTAAGTCCAAATCGACGAAACAGCCACCATTTCAGCAGAGGCAGCACTTGTCACGGCCATAAACACCATGAGCAAGGCAGCACCACCACCACCCTTTCCAAGTAGAGCAACCGCAGCGTACGGAAGCGTAAGACCAGCGCTGACCTCGTCCGGCGTCATAGCCCTCGGGTATGTTGGCCACAATGGGGTGTGCTCAAGCACTGCACCGGCTAATCCCATTGTAGTTGCACAGACCCACGGCAGCGCGAACCACGAGAGCCCCCCAATAAAGTAACCAGGCAAAGCAGCAGCAGGGCCAGCGGCGATAGCCTTGTTCCAGTAACCAGTGTCAAGGAAAACGGTACCGAAGTTACCGCACAAGTTGATGACCATGAACAGGCCAGCAGGACGGCTCTTCATTGTCAAGTAAGAGCCATCTTTGTTTCCCTTGATGGGCTGAGTCTTGGCCAGGTCAACAAGTAAATCATAAACACGTCCCGGTGAACCCAGGAAACTGTTGTTTGCGTACACGGTGAACACAAACAAGAAAATGATTACAAAAAGAATCAAGGTGTGGACGTAGTCAGTGAGGAAGGTAGCTTTGAGACCACCCGCAAGAGTGTAAAGAGTGACACCCAGGGGAACCAGGAAGCAAGCAGCGATCGGATGCATGCCCGTCAACGATTCGAATGCTGACGATGCACCCGCGATGAGCATGGCGGTCACCAGAATGTTGGTTGCCATGGCGAAGAACATGAAGATGGCGTGAGCCAAGGTGCCGAAGCGAGCCTTCACGACCTCGAGGTATGTGTAAACTCCCGGGGCTTTACGCTTGAGTTCTATCGCAATAGTTGCGAACAGGACGATTTGTACTGCAGCACCCGACGCGTATGAGATCGGACCAAAGACGCCATTCGAGTAGGCCTGGGTCGTAGAAACTAGCAGGGTAGCCGCCCATGTCCAGCTACTTACTACAGCCGAAGCAATGAGACCTGAGTTCACTGACCGGCCTGCAGTTGCAAATTCGGCAGCATCGACACGTTCTTTTTGGTATCGTCGCAATGCCAGTGTCACTAGGACCATGCCCAAAGCAAAAGCAAGTCCAACACCAACGACGATGCCATAGCCGACTCCTTGGGACACAGGTGGAACGTCGTGGTCAGCCATTTGTGTTCGAGAAAAACAATATTTCTTTCTGTCAAACTGGAACTTTGTGCCTGTTTATATGCAGTAGATAAGGTACGCCTACCCAGTGATAAATGAACCCCTACCCTTAGCGTCAAGTCGCCGCGGACCAACATAGTCAGCGATAATCCGCATGGGCTGCGCTACCCATGCACATACTCGCTAGTTGGGTAAGCGTATGCGAGCGATGATCGGAGGCGGCAAAGCCGACCTCGGGGAAAACTCCGCACTTTGGCACATGCTCGACTGAGTGAAAGCTATTGAGACCGGGTAAAATATCTCTTTCTAGTATCATTTTGGGCGGTAAAGCTTGCTAGCTTGCTAGAAGCATTAGCTTACGAGTGACTAAATCTGTCAGGCGAGATAAGATCTTTGCGATCCGACTAGGGTTACAGAGGCAAGTTCCGGTGGCGGCTAGACGATACGAAATTTCACGATAATGCGGCTCCGATCAGCACATCAGGCGATTAATCAGACTTCTCGTGAAAGAGAAGATCAATCTTGCGGGGTAATGGCATTACATCTCACTTCGTATGCACAAGACGCAGAGGAAACCAGGCACAGTGTTAAAGGCAGCCGCGCGCAGCAAATAACAATAATGACGCCAAAGTCATGCATTATATGCACCTATGAACTAGGATTTCTGTCGAAATTGTCGAAACTCTTATTGCCTCAACGCAGGATTGCTGAAAAGCGCCGCATCGCTGTTTGGAGTTTGGTTTGCTAAGTGCCGCCGCGGACCAGGTAAGGGCAAAAGTAACGCCCATCTGTGACATTATGCATGCAACGATTTCAGAGAGATAAGAGCCACCCACAAGCTCCGAAGATTTGCCAACAACCTGCGTAACAATCAAAGGTTATTTGGTTTTCATGTAGTTTATGTCCACTGGGCGCAGTTCTGCTGAGTTTTGCCCAATATATTTAACATGTTTGAAAACAAAACAGCTATATGAGTGAGGTAAGGGGCTCTCCTCGGATGCATACGTCGCGCGGCTAACGCGTGACGGCAGATCATAGTTATAGGTAAGTAGTAGCGGTACAATACGAAGGACTGGACGATTGATCAGGACGAAGATAGCTGTCATTTTTTGACATCCTGCGGACTAGAGTACTCACGCACTGTACCATCCCAGTTCGAAGTGAACACGTTTGCACCGATCACTTTCAAGCTGCTGACGCGATCGCGGCGGGTATCCAAAGGCTGAAGTACACGATTGTGTAGCAGATCCAAGGGCACCGTAATCCCGATATCAGTGCCAACAAATGCGAAGCGGCCGGATGTTGAAACGTCGTACGCTGTGATCAACGTCCCTCCCAGGCGGTACTGTTCCAAGGCCGTGCTGGTGCGCAGATCGAACAGAGTCAACCCAGCGTCGTCTGAAGTCAAGACGCTTCCCCCCTCAGGCATGAAAACACAGCCAGTAAGCGGGCGAGAAAGTCCATACCATCGAGCTTCTGATGCGCGCGTGCGTACATCCCAGACCTTCAGCTTACCGTCAGTCGCAGCTGTGCAAAAGACATTCTCACTGGAGCGCGAGATGGCTGCAATTCCACCAGACTGTACTGAAGACATCAGCGACGTTCCGACTGAGATGTCCCACGTATGCACGCCGCCATCCTGAGAGCCGCTGACAAGTAGTGAATCGGTGAGAAACTCCATGTCCGAGATTGCTGCGTCGTGGCCACTTAGCGTTAACCGGAATTGCTCTGGATGAGTGTTGTTGGGCCGCGACTGATATGGGCTAACCGGAAACTCGAACGGTTCGGTTTTCTCGCCTGTAATGTCGCGCAACTGCTGCCCAACCGAGTATAAGTCGACAGCGCAGCTCAGTCCACCAGCGGCGGCAACGCGACAGGTCGAATTGACCGCGACAGACATCATGCTGCCTTTGCCAACGGATAGAGCCTCGAATTTGAGTCCCGAGTCGGCGTCCCACAGCACGGCAACCCCATCTTGAGAGATCGTCACAAACCCAGGTTCGGAAAAACCCCTGGCTTCGCCACCAAATTTTTGGAGCCCCAGAATTTTGCTTTTTGAGACTTTAAGTGTTTTGCGCAGGCGCAACCCCAGATTCGAAGGCACAGGCAGTAGGGTGCGGCTGAACTTAGACAAAGCCATGCGCGGGGTCGTCGCGCTGAGCTCTTCCAGAGTTACCTGGAGCTCAGACACCTCTGTCCGCATTCTGTCAATGTATTCATGCCGCTGAAAAGCCGGCAAATTGGCGTAGTCCGCGGGTAATTCCATCTCAATTCTCCGTCGGCGGTCTGAAGTGCAACAGTGGGACCCAAAAGGGATGTAACCCTAGCCACGCCACATCTCCGAGCACGGATCAGCCGATGCATTGCCGTATCGCGGCACCTCGGCGGCTGTACCAGATAGCCGCGCTCTAGGCTGGTCGCTTTGAATATGAACCCGGAACAAAAGAGACCGTGAGCGACAGCTCTATTTGAAGCCAATGCGTAGGCCTATAGAACGAGGCCTTTTATAGCTTCCTTGTGTTGCCGGGAGGACAACCACTTGTCACGTGCATAGCCGCTCTTGAACTCGGAAGCCAGACACAGCCGGGTCCTCGGAGGAAACGTTATCGTGGAAACCGTCGTGAAACGGCGTGCGGTGGGTACGGGCTAGGCTGCTCGATTGCGCGATTTGTTGGCCCCACCCCACCCACCTAGTCTCCTAACAATCCACTACATAAGTCACACAATACAAATGTCGTACGGCGCGAAGGCTGCGGAACGGATTGCCGGCAAAACGGTCCTGTTGACCGGTGCCTCGTCGGGAATTGGCGAGGCCACCGCCCTCGAGCTCGCTGCTGCCGCTAAGGGTCAGCTTCGGCTCATTCTGGCCGCTCGTCGCACAGAGCGCCTTTCTGCTTTGCAAAAGAAGCTGGAATCGGAGTTTAAGGGCATCCATGTGTTGCCCGTGAGCCTCGACGTGAGCAAATACGACAAGATTCCCGAGTTCTTGAAGTCGCTCCCTTCGGGTTGGACCAACATCGATATTCTGGTGAACAACGCTGGCCTCGCTCGCGGAAGCGACAAAGTTGGGTCGATTGAAGCGGCAGACATCCAGAGCATGTACTTCACGAACGTTCTGGGCCTGATCACGCTCACAAATGCTCTGCTGCCGCAGTTCCGCGAGCGAAACTCTGGAGACGTCGTGAACATTTCGTCCATTGCCGGCCGCGAGCCATACCCGACCGGGTCTATCTACTGCTCCTCGAAGGCCGCTGTGCGTAGCTTCACGAACTCGCTGCGCACGGAGACAATCGACACCAAGATTCGTGTCATCGAGATTGATCCTGGCGCCGTGGAGACCGAGTTCTCGCTTGTTCGCTACAACGGTGACGCCGCACAGGCTGCAAAGGTGTATGAGGGTGCTGAACCTTTGACGGCTGCGGACATAGCCGAAGTGATCACATTTGCGCTCACTCGGCGTGAAAACACTGTGATTGCCGACACGCTTGTTTTCCCGAGCCACCAGGCTGGAGCCGCGTACCGTCACCGAAACTAAGTGCTCTTCCCCTAAAGCCCCGGCATCTTCGATGGAAAAGTCACGTAAGTAGTAAGAAGGCTTATGTTTAAATAGTCGAGTCGGTATTTGAATGGCGGTATTCGATGGAATTGGGCCTGCGCTCAACTCAGTCCACTATAATCTGCAGTTGTAATGCCCGCTTTTGTGCAGAATGACGTTCGGGTATTGCTAAGACGTTTATAATAATCCTAAGCATCCTACTAAGCACGATCGGGGTGAGTAGTTCAGTGGTAGAATGCCTCGTTTGGGTTGTTGTTACTAGCTACTTGTGTCGAGGAGGTCCAGGGTTCAAACCCCTGCTCGCCCCTCTTTTTGCCAAATTTTTGGACTAACTTCACGTCTCAATGCCACGCTCGCGCCGACATAAATACGGAAGCCATTCTTATTATAGCCTCTATAATGTCGTGGCTGGCAGGCACCGCCACGAGGCGCCAGACCAAACACGCACTAGCCGCACGCGCTTGACAGAGCGGCCACTGGCCCCAGACGAGTACATGCTGAAAAGATGGAGCAAACTGCAGCTATATCCGTTCGAGGAGCACCCGGACTTGCCTGATAGCTCGCTGGTGATGGCGATCCATTGGTATGTCTCAAGACGCGCCGCGGCCTTGGGGCCCCAAGCTTTTGAATATATGGATGGCAGCGCGTTGTTGGCGATCGCCGTGGAAATTGAGGAGCAAATGAAGGCTGCATTAGGGAAGTACGGCCACCTTGTATACGCCCAGAGAAAAAGGCCGGAAATCGACGAGCCTGATGCAGGCGTGTCCGACACGGAAGCTGAGGAGGAGGCTGATGATGCTCGCGAAGAACTGCAGCTGAAAACGACGCTGGAGAAAGATGAGTTCGACGCTACAGAGCCTTCAGACAACAGTATTGCGGAAGACTCTCCAAAGCGGCCCTCACAGGGTTCTTTGCAGAGACATAGTCGGAGATCTTCGAGCAGCTCTTCCGATAAATCTGACGACGGCTCTGACGATTCAGCTGAGTCTCCAGACGCAACTAGCTCTTCTGAGGCTGATGCAAAGCACCGTCGCTCAGCCTCCAGCTAGTGTTATTCAGCGACGAGTTTTCATAACACGCATGGTGAGCAGGACTCCTGTGCGAATCGTTTACGATGTGGAATTCAAGGCTCGAAACTTTGAGCTCATGCAGAATAACAATCAAATTAATTAATTAGCATATTGTCGATATGAGATCGAAAGAAATAAATATGTTATTGTTCTTTTAGTGGTTACAGTCGAGACTGCGCACGCTACTCCTCAACAATGGTCGAGGTGGACATCCCCATGTACTTCGGCGCATAGCTGGATCGCGATAGTACAGGAGGGACTAGCGTGCGGCGCCTCATATCAAAGGTATCATCGTGACCATGCTCAGATGAAGCGATGGTTGGTAGTGTTACACCCGTTGAACCAACACCCTCGCTTTGAAGCGCTACCAAAGTGCGGTAGAACTTCTGCGAGTTCTCGGGGTCTCGTCCACGGAACATGTAGGTGCTGTCAACGGTCTTGAGTTCGGTGTCATGCGCAGAAACTCTTCGAAGTTCGCACTGCGGGGTGAAGCGTAGAGGGATACAGCCAACTCCACCTGGATTCATCACCAAGACCCTCACTCCCGTGGATGTTGCGACAACATCCGTGCGGAGTTCGAGTTGCGAAAGCGGCGTCCACTTGGTGCCACCCCATTTAGACACCCACAGGTTTGTTGTTAGCAGAGTGACTTCCAAGGCATTACCTGATTTTTGCGGAGTCACCAGGTTCGGAGCGCTGATAGAGGACGCCGAGTTCGAGTATGACATAGAGCTCAGCGAGGATGCCTGGGAGCCATAGCTTGGTGCTGAACGCTTGAACGATCCAAACGAGGAGTAGGATGAGGAGGCAGAGTGCTGGCCGTCAGCCTTAGTGAGTGCCGGTGTGGACTTATTGTTGCCCGACTCGAAAACCTTGCGAATTATGGGGTTTGTTGTGCGATCAGGCACGCTAAACCGACCAGGATCAAGACTGACGGGAGGGGCAGTAGTCTGCTTCGCTGTGGCACTCACAGCGGTCGCAGGCTTGGGTACAGGCTTCGGTTCAGTCGGAGCTGCAGCCGGCGCAGGCTTGAGCTTGATCTGCTCCTCCACAATTTTTTGCCAAGAAGCATCCTGTTTCGGGTCAAGACAAGCAATCGTCTTCACGGCCTCAGGCTTCGGTGGCACCGGTTTAGACGCGGTCACTTCCTGTTCGAGCCGCGATTGTTCCTGCTTCATCTGTTCTTGTTTGATCTGTTTCATAGAGTCTTCAGACGTGATTCCACTGGATAGCGACCCCTGAGAACGCATCGAGCGGAAAGATAAAGCCGAAATGGAACTTTGCGAGTTCAGCTTCGGTACAGCCGATGTCGCATGGCTAGCTGTGCTGGGGGCGACTGCTTGAGCAACCACTTGTGGCGATTCGTGCTCGGGAGACGGTTCCTCCTCAACTGGCTCAGGAATCTTAGGCGTAACCTCATTTTCAGACTCCTCCTGAACCATGGCCAGTGCTCTCCATTCACCAGCAGCCGTGCTACGGCTTTGCCGCATCGTCTCATGCCGAGGCTCTGGCTCCACGTCCCCGGGCTCATCATCTAATGGTGGGGTTTGCGGGCGCGGGATCTTGTAGAGCTGGCGTTGTGCTTCCTCTTGTTCACGTAGAAGTTCCATGGGGCCCTTGAACTCACGGTGCTGCTCCTTAGGAACGCGCCGCTTACTCCAGAACTTCTTAACAGCCTTAACAATGCCCGGGTTTTTCTTACGAAGTGCCGCGGACTGCTGCGACTGGCGACGCTCAGGCTCTGGAGAAGGCAGACCACCGGTACCATTCTTTTCAACCTCAACGTCACTATCAGACTCTGCGCCAGAGTCATCACGCGGAATGTACTGCACTGACGGAGACGTTTGAGCAATCGACACTCTCTTCGCAACACGAACCGGGTGGTCCGTCGGAACAGGAGGCGGGATTCCCGGCGGCGGGTTTGAAGAAGATAGTGATATGTCTGCAGACAAGGGCGACGAGGAAGATGACGCGGACAAGGAAGCCGGTTTTGGAGGAAGGCTCAAATCGAACGAGCTCATTGTGGCAGCCCGGTTCCCATATCGATCCAGCTGCTGTTGCTGCTCCTTCACTAGAATGCTTTCCATGCGGTTCAGCTCCTTATTAGACGAGGACGATAGAAGCGACGAGTTGCTGGGTGAAGCATTCTGTAGATACAGAGAGTTGGGGCTCGGTGTGAGGCTATTAGCATCCGAAAAAGGTTTCTGCGGGGCCGCAAGGTCTGCATGGTCGGTAGTGTGTTTCATGGAAGCAGGTGGGTCCTGGGACGGACCTCCATGTGTCTCCGCCGAGCCCTTGTCAGTGTCTTCTTCGACGTTTTCGACCGCGGTAGTCACTTCTTCTATCCTGGGCTCATCCTGCTCATTAGCCTCAGTGACAGTCTCACCAGGCTTTTCGTCCTCTAATGCGCCTAGGATTCCCTTAAGATCATCACCGAACCCGAGATCAAGCGAGAACGCGCCGGGCTTGGCAAGGCCTAAACTTAGGCGCTTTGCTGCCTTAGCCGACCTATCAGAGGCGCTGCGAGGAATACCAGCAGAATTTCCCGTGGACCGCTGAGAGTTCATCGAGTTGTTGCTAGTCGACTGCGGCATACCAAGGTGAGGCACCGCAGAGTAGACTGTGCTCTGAAGCACAGGCGCTGGGCTGGGCTCGATCTTCGCAGGCTGATAACGGGCGTCCGGAGCCGGCTCAGAGTATTCGGGCTCGTCGTTCGTACCATACTGGCCCATCTGCTGTACAGGAACGAGCTGTTTACGGCCTTGCTTGGTGCGCTGCGGCTTAGATGCCAACGTGTTTAGATTGATGCCGAGCCCCTTGAAATAAGTGCTGCTCTTCGACTGCTCAGGTGTGGAGAGCCGCTGCAGAATCCGCCCCCACTTGCTGGCTTCCGTCGCGGCACGGTCGTCACCAGCCTCAGCCTCGAGTACAATGCTGTAAGATGGGGCCATGAGCGTCAGCGCGTGGCCGTGTCGCTTGACCTGGCGGAAATTGGATCCATCGAACACGGGAAATAACAAGAACCGCTCAGAAGACTCCGAGTCGCTGTCTGCGCTCGAGTCCGAGCACATCGCCAGCTTCTCGTTATCCAGCAGAAAGAGCTCAATCCAGCCAAGCTGCTTTGACCGTTTTCCGGATCGCTTTATGCGGGCAATAAAGACTCCGGACGTCTTCACGCCGGCCTCAAATGACGCCTGGGTGGTTGGCTCACCCGTAGTAGGCACTTCTATGCAGCCGCCATTGAAGCGCATCATATCACACAGAACAGAGTAGCCTCGCTACAATTTGGCACTGGCGACGTTCTATGTAGGAAGCTAGATCGCTCAGGACGCGTAAGTAATGAAGTACCGCCAGGAGGTGGATCAGCCCTAACCCGTGGTGCCGCCCTCGCCCCACTGCTCGCGTAGTGAAATTGGTGGGCCTTGGCTCAAGCAATCTAGCACGTGCCGTGTAGGACCTAGCGACCCCTGGCATCCTAGGAGTGGGTGGGCTTGCGCTTAGTTTCAAAGAAGTCCCTTTCAGCACTATCCAATTTTCAGGTACCATGACGAGCCGTGTGCACTCCTTGCATTAATTATCCAGGGTAAGGGTAATACACTCTCCTAACCGCCCGGGCCACGGGATGGTTTCGCGACGCGTGTTGCCCGAAACCTGGGCTCCTGCCCCACGATACCGCGACCTACCCTAGGGCACCGCAGCTCGCAGTATCGCGTCTCAGATCCGCCGAGACCCAAAACAATCAACAACCGAATTCATCAATACAGAAACCATGAGGGAAATCGTGTCAATCCAGTGTGGACAAGCGGGCAACCAGGTCGCCAGCTCGTTTTGGGAAACGATCACTCAGGAGCATGGTCTGGACGCAGAGGGCCACCTGTCCCCTTCCGCGGCCAAGGACGGGTCAAGCGACCGCATCGACGTGTTCTTCCAGGAGGCCAGCTCACAGAAGTACGTGCCTCGCGCCGTGGCTGTCGATCTTGAGCCCGCGACGCTTGACGCGATTCGCAGCGGTCCTCTGGGGTCCATCTTTCGCCCGGATAACCTGATTGCCGGCGAGACTGGTGCCGGCAACAACTGGGCCAAGGGCTACTACACCGAGGGTACCGAGATCATGGATCCCGCAATCGATGCCGTGCGTCGTGAGGCTGAGAAGACCGACTCTTTGCAAGGGTTCCAGTTCACTCACTCGCTCGGCGGTGGAACTGGCTCTGGTATGGGTACGCTGCTGATGGGTGCAATCAAGGACGAGTTTAGTGACCGCATGGTCTCCACGTACTCGATTCTGCCTTCACCAAAGGTCAGCGAGACCGTAACTGAGCCTTACAATGCGGTGCTTGCTTTCAACCAGCTTATTGACCATAGCGACGCGACTTATTGCCTTGACAACGAGGCTCTCTACAATATCTGCTCGCGCTCGCTGCGCATCAGCCACCCTACGCACGCGGATCTGAACAAGCTTATCGCTTTGGTCATGTCTGGCGTGACCACTGGCCTGCGTTTCCCAGGCCAGCTGAACGGCGACCTGCGCAAGCTGGCCGTGAACCTCGTTCCGTTCACCCGCTTGCACTTCTTTACCACTGCGTTTGCGCCGCTTTTCGCTGCCAACACTCGAGCATTCCATGACTTGAGCGTTCCGGAGCTGACGCAACAGCTGTTCAACCCGGCCAACGTAATGGCTGCTTGCGACCCTAACATGGGCAGGTATCTGACCATCTCGACCATCTTCCGCGGGAGCGTATCAACGAAGGAAGTCGACGACTGTATTGGAGCTGCCTATGACCGCAACCGTGACCTGTTTGTCGACTGGATTCCGAACAACTTCCAGACCTCCGTATGTAGCACGCCGCCGCGCGGCGTGGCTCAAAGCGCGACATTCATTGCCAACTCGACCGCCGTGCAGGAGCTTTTTGCGCGTTCTAATGAGCAATTTTACCATATGTTCCGTCGCAAGGCTTTCTTGCACTGGTACACAGGCGAGGGCATGGACGAAGAGGAGTTCACCGAGGCATACCAGAACTTGAGCGACCTGGTCGCGGAGTATGACCAGTACCAGCGTGCCTCTGCTGCTGATGAGGATGGTGCCGATGCTATATATGCCGAGGACGGTGCCATGTATGATGGCTACGACGAGCCGCCAATGGAGGAGACAGCGGCTTAAGATGATCACCCAGTCACTGCTTTGTCCACCGCTCATGATACCAAAAGTCTTAATGGTGGCTTCTACTCTGAATCACCGTCATTTGAAGGCATGGAGACGAGGGACTACAATTACCTATGTTCTAAGAAGAGATGTTTATTGTTTAAGTGCTTAAGAAGACCCCGCTTTCTATTCCTATCGGTGGTATGCTCCCAGCAAGGTGTATGCTGCCCAAACTTTGGCAGTCTCCATAAGAGCGTGCCGTAGCTACTACAAGGATTAAAATCTGTCTGAAAGATGGAGTCTGTCTATTTTTTTTTATTTTTCGAATCTTGCAGTCATCAAGATGCTATTTAGTTGGCACGCTCGATCTCGCAAATGAGATCACCGCCATCAACTGGGTCACCCGATTTGACTTCCAGCCTAGACACACGGCCCGAATGAGGAGCACTCACCGACATCTCCATCTTCATTGCCGTGAGAATGGCTACAGTGTCGCCCTTCTTGACATCAGAGCCAACCTGAATACGCACGTCAATGACCATGCCAGCCATGGGGGCACCAATGTGGCCAGGGTTGGACGGATCAGCCTTGGCACGAACAACCTGTTCGACCGCTGAGTGACGATCCTCGACCGTGATCTTCCGCATCTCACCATTAAGCTCGAAGAACACTTCACGCGTGCCGCTCTTGTTGCTCAGCTCGCTGACAGCCAACAGCTTCAGCAGAAGCACCTTACCCTTGGAGATCTCGACCTCGTAAGGACGACCAAGCTCGGGGCTAGCCAGGAACAAAGTCGTGGGTACAACACTCATGTCTCCGTACTTCGCGCTCACCTCCATGAACTTCTCGTAGACCTTGGGGAACATGACGTACGACGCGACATCACACTCGGTCACACCCTGGCCATACTTCCTTACCAACTCCGCGCGAATCTCATCTAGATCAAGCGGAGGCAAAAGTGCGCCGGGGCGCTTGTTGAAAGGCTCACGCTTGCCCTTCAAGACGTTCGTACGCAGCGGCTCCGGGAATCCGCCATAGGGTGTTCCCATGAGACCCTGGAAGAAGTCCAGAACCGAGTCGGGGAAGTCTAGACTCGACGCACGCTTCTCGACATCTGCTGCAGTCAGCTTGTTCGAAACCATGAACTGGGCCAGGTCACCCACAACCTTGGATGTAGGCGTAACCTTGACAATGTCTCCGAGCAGCATATTGGCTTCGCGGTAAGCCTTCTTTGTCTCCTGCCACTGCGCACCAAGACCAACCTGGCGGGCCTGGAACAACAAGTTCGTAAGCTGCCCACCAGGGATCTCGTGGGAGTAGACCTCGGGGTCGGGGCCCTTCAACTCCGCATCGAATGGCGCATAGAGAAGTCTCATCTGGGCCCAGTACTGATCCACGCGGCGAACCATCGCGGGATCGAGGCCAGTCTCGATATCTCCCAATGAGGCTAAGATGGCGGAGATGGCCGGCTGGCTTGTCATGCCGCTCATGGAGTCAGAGGCGGCATCCACAACATCAGCACCAGCCTGAGCGGCTGCAACCATGGAAGCCACGCCAGTACCTGCCGAGTCATGAGTGTGCACATGGATCGGGAGGTCAGGGAACTCAGCACGAATAGCGCCAATTAGCAGCTTGGCTGCCGGAGGGCGCAGCGTGCCAGCCATATCCTTGATGCCCAGGATGTGAGTGCCCAAGGCTACGACCTCACGCACCATGTTCAAGTAGTAATCCAGGTTGTACTTCTTGCCTGGCTCTGTCATGTCACCAGAGTAGCAAACCGTGGCCTCGACAACACCGCCAGCGGCCTTAACAGCACGCACACCAACAGCAATCTGCTCGACATCATTCAATGCGTCAAAGACACGGAAAATGTCAACGCCGTTCTTGACCGCTTGAACACAGAAGTGCTCGATGGCGTTGTCTGGCAAAGAAGAGTAGCCAAGACCGTTGGCACCACGCAGCAGCATCTGGAAGGGGATGTTAGGAACCAGGGCTCGCAACTTGCGCAAACGGGCCCATGGGTCCTCGTAAAGGAAACGCATGGCTACGTCGAATGTCGCGCCACCCCAGCACTCGAGAGCGAACGCCTGGGACAAAACGACGGACGTGAGCGGCGCAATGGCTGCAAGATCCGTGGTCCTAACACGCGTGGCAAGCAGGGACTGGTGAGCATCACGCCAAGTGGTGTCCATAATTAGCGTCCCCTTGTAGTTGCGCACAGCCTTCGCGAAGGCGGAGGGGCCCTCCTTCAACAGCACATCACGCCAGCCCGTGAGACGATCAACCTTCGGGGTCTCTGGAACGGTGATCTCTGAGATCTGCGGCTCACCACGCTGGCCAGCAACCTGGGGGCCGTTGACCTTGATGTCGGCCAGGTATGTGAGAAGACGGCTGGCGCGGTTCCTGAAGCGCAAAAGATGGAAGAGCGACGGAGTGTCGTCGATAAACGTCGTCCAGCAATCGCCCTTCATGAACGTCTCATTCATAAGGAGAGTGAACAAGAAGGGAATGTTGGTCTTCACACCACGGATGCGGAACTCGATGAGAGCACGAAGCATCTTACGGCGAGCGGTCTCGAACGTCGAGCCCAAGCAGGTACACTTGACAAGCAAAGAGTCGTAATAGGGTGAGATAACGGAGCCAGCGAACCCGTTACCACCGTCAAGACGTACGCCGTTACCGCCAGCACTACGATAGACCTCAATGCGGCCTGTGTCCGGCTGGAAGCCCTTGGTCGGATCCTCAGTGGTAATACGGCACTGAATGGCGCATCCGCGCATAGTTACAGCATCTTGCGTCAGACCCAGGTCCATAAGTGAAGCGCCGGCGGCGATCTGGATCTGTGCGGCCACAATGTCAATGCCGGTGATCTCTTCGGTAATCGTGTGCTCTACCTGAATACGCGGGTTGATCTCAATGAAGTAGTGGCGTCCCTGGTTGTCAACCAGGAACTCAGCGGTGCCTGCGTTGCGGTAGCCCGCGTGCTTGGCAAGCTTCACGGCATCGTTCAGGATAGCCTGGCGCACCTCATTCGAGAGCTTCAGAGCAGGTGCAATCTCCACAACCTTCTGGTGCCGTCGCTGGACGGAGCAGTCACGTTCGAAGAGGTGAATCACATTGCCATAGTTATCAGCCAGCAGCTGGACTTCAATGTGCTTCGGGCGGTCAAGGAACCTCTCGATGAAGACAGTGCCGTTGCCGAATGACGTCAGGGCCTCGCTGGTCGCGCGCGAGAATGCCTCAGCGATGTCTTCGCCCTCGCGCACAACGCGCATGCCTCGACCACCGCCACCGAAAGCAGCCTTGATGATCACAGGGAAACCATGCTGCTCGACAAACGCCTTGGCCTCAGCAACATCAGCAATCGGGCCCGGAGTGCCCGGAACCGTGGGAACTTGAGCAGCATCGGCCAGGTAGCGAGCGCTGACCTTGTCACCCACGCTGTCAATGACATCTGCAGGGGGGCCGATCCAAATCAGGCCGGCTTCCGCGGTTTTGCGAGCCATCTCGCTGTTCTCCGACAGAAAGCCGTAGCCCGGGTGAATCATGTGTACGCCGGACTCCTTGGCAATGCGCAGAATCTCGTCGATCTGAAGATAGGCGGAGACCGGGGAAAACTGACCGGCTTCTCCGAGCACGTAGGCCTCATCGGCCTTGAGGCGGTGCATGGATAGAATATCCTCGTGGGCGTAAATCCCGACGGTCACCATGGACAGCTCGTGCGCGGACCGGAAAATTCGGATAGCGATCTCACTGCGGTTCGCAACAAGCAGCTTGTTGTTCGTACCGAGGATTTCGGAATCCACGCGCATCGTGTCGAGCGTGCTTAGCTCGCTGTAATTGACGTCCATCTCGAGCACTTGAAGACGTCAATGATCCACGGCTTTTGCGGTGAGAGGTCTTCTGTCTGATCTCGTCAATAAGAGCAGGCGGATTTTGTGTGTCAGCCTAAATAAGAACCCAGCTATTCACGGTTAGGGGATACCACTATCAGCTGCTTGCCCCAGGGCAGTATGCTAAAAGATCCGGAGAAAGAGCGGAATTACTCACAACCCGCTTATGAGTCATCACATCTATGCGTTTGGACCCGCGCCCCGGTTATCAAAGACGAATCAGATCAGATGCTAGGAACTCTATATAACCCTAATCGGGAATTCTCCAGCCGAGCTGCGCTTAGCGTGCGTGAGGGTGCAAAATTACGCACCAGCACTTTTGCAACGACCTCATAGGGGGCGCTTTCGTCAAACGTCACGAGATCATATGCCGCGCCCGATGTCTTAGGTGATGATGATGCCAAGCCCTCTGCCGTTAGCGCATCCACAGCTGCTACATCTGCCCCATATAAATAAAAGTACCGTCTGATTTCACTAGCATTCAGGACCTCGATCGGTTCGAGGCGACTCAACATGCTCAGCTTCTCTGAATCGCCGCGCAGTGCGACCCGTGCTGCACCAGCTGATTGGCTGTAGACCGAGTTCATAGCGCCCGCCTCAGATTTGAGCTTAGCGAGCAGCTCGTGCGGGGCAAACAGCTCTTGGCGATATCGTATCTTAAACTGCGGGGTGGTCGCGCGTTCGTTTAGATCGAGGCGGCGCAGGTGCGGAGGTGTATCGTTTGATACGACCTCCGCTTTGCTGCGCCGAATTGCATTCCACCAATTGAGCAGATCGCTGCTCCGACTTTTCATTTCTTGCCAACCAGCAGCAAGCTCAGAGCCTTCGAAAACGAGCTTCTCGTGCATCCATCCCCAAAAGGTTGTCGCATCGTAGAATTGAGCAGGCGTTGTCGGGATAGGGGCATACTTCACCGGCGCGTCGTGACTTAACCACCTGGCGAGCAAGTCGCGTCCACATTGTAGGCCGATGCTGGCGCACAACTGACCATATTGACTTTCTGAAAGTAGGTGTAAGTACCCGTGAGCAACCTTCCAGTGGCGGAGCAATTGCTCGTTTTCGAGGATTTCTGAGAATCCGAGATCCGCGAGCGCTTGTGCAGTTTGCTGAACTAATTCTGGCAGCACGAGATCGTTCAGTGCACGGGCAAACGCTTGAGAATGTGGGCCCTCCTCGATACGGCCGATAATGTGGTTCATCAAGGCCTCTCGGCAGAACGAGGCCTCTGCAAGCAAGACAAACAAGTCGAGTACGTCAGTTTCATGGCCTCTGGTTTCGGCGAGCTCCTGAACCCATTCGTCAGTCACGTATTCTTGTGCGAGTGCCGAACAGCTAGGCTCGTCCAAAGTATATAATAGAGCACGTACCCCGCGTACGCGGTCAATTCGAATCGCACGCGACATCCACGAGCTAAGCTCGCTACTTCTCAACAAACTCTTAGGCAAGGCCTCGGGGTCAAAGCCGCTTCTTTGCCATTCTGTAAAAGGCTCATCCGCATCGCTGTTATGCGGACTTGCCATACTGCTGAGCCTTTGTGTGTCAGAGTAAACGTAATGTGGCCTCAGAGAGGTTATATCTGACGATTAGGCCTAAGTTACAGGAAACGCAGGAGAGTATGGACAAAATGTAAAGCCGGAATTATAAATTGATGGCATATATGCTCAGGGCCTATGCACAGATCATACATAGTCCGCGGTGATACCGCAGAGCCGCACCGCACCACCATCACGTGTGGCGGACAGATCTCTCTCACAAGCTTTGCCCGGGATGGCCGTACCGCGTGACGCGCCCAACCCTGTCTTTGAAAAATTCAGAAGCAGATTGATATACGCTTCAGACAAAGTAAATGAATCGCGGCAGAGGAGGGTTCCGAGGAGGCCGTGGCGGTCGCGGCGGCTTCAATGCGGCACCTCAGGGTCCGCCCGATCAGGTTGTCGAAATGGGCGCTTTCATGCAGCCGTGCGAGGAGGAGATCGTGTGCCGCTCCATTAATACCAAGATCCCATACTTCAACGCGCCGATCTACCTCGAAAACAAGAGCGTTGTCGGCAAGGTCGATGAGATCCTCGGCCCAATCAACGAGGTCTTTTTCACAATAAAGCCCGCTGAGGGCATCGTTGCCTCGTCGTTCAAGCAGGGCGATAAGTTCTATATCGGCACCGACAAGCTGCTCCCGCTGGAGCGCTTCCTGCCCAAGCCCGCTGCGCCCAAGGTCAAGAAACCTAAGTCTGCTGGAATCGGTGGTCGCGGTGGTGCTCGCGGTGGCTTCGGCGGCCGTGGCGGCGCCCGCGGTGGTGCCCGCGGCGGCTTTGGAGGCCGTGGCGGTGGCTTTGGCGGCCGCGGCGGAGCGCGCGGGGGCCGTGGCGGGTTCAGCCGTGGCGGCAGCGGCTTCGGCGGCCGTGGCGGTAGCTTCGGCGGCGGTGGTGGCCGCTACTAATCTGTTGTGCTACCCTCTTGTATGTATTTATGCTGTGCGCTCTAGTCGGGCCCTGAAGCAGCCCAGATGGTACTTCTCATTAACATTTATTGTTCATTTATGCAATACCGACATATCAAGACGCCCGGCGCTGCTCTACAAAATGGCGCTAAAGAACTGTAGGATGTACTACTATACGCTTGCAACGCTACTCCACACATCTCCACGCTACGCGCATGCGGCACATTGAAAGCACGGAGAGCAAGGGCTATACAAGGCCGCCTAATCTACATATTTCGGCCCTCAACTCGTCGATACCCGCATGAGTCTCGGCGCTTGTTCCGAAAACATGCTCAGCAGGTGGAACGCCGAGATCCGCGCTGAGCGCATGCTGATCGGCAAGCACTTGCTCGAGTACAGCTTCTTCGCCTTTGATCCGGTCACACTTCGTGACAACAAATGTGAAAGGAACACCAAACTGGGCCAGCAAGGCGCAAACGTGCTTGTCTGCGTCCGACAGCAGACGCTTGGGATGCACCAGTACGTATGCTTGGGAAACGAGTTGGCTTTGGGCCTCGAGGTAGGCCGTGACCACCGCGCCTTGATCGGCCGTGCTCTTAAATCCGTACCCGGGTGAGTCCAACACGCGCAGCTGCGAGCCTACTGCGTATACACTAATTGTGCGCGTGAAACCCATTCTCTTCGAGACGCGGGGCAATTCTACAGGGGATTTCCGGGCGCTTTTGGCGCGCGGCATAAGCAGCGCTGTGAGCAACGAGGACTTCCCAACGTT
This sequence comes from Entelexis potacharoeniae, assembly GCA_030566975.1. Lineage (NCBI taxonomy): Eukaryota > Fungi > Ascomycota > Dipodascomycetes > Dipodascales > Trichomonascaceae > Entelexis > Entelexis potacharoeniae. Next base: position 121,589 of record JAKUBX010000004.1, read on the forward strand.
CGTAGTGCCGAGAAAAAGAAACTCGGGCACGGTACTCGAGCGCTGCGGCACCTGGTTGGCGAGACCGAACTGGTTTATGAGCTTGACTTTATTTGAGCGGAAGATCTGGTGAGCTCTTTGGGCTGCGCCCGCCGCGAGCTGCCTAGGTGGGAACATCACTCTTTCGTCAAAATCATGATGTGGATGCTATTTACCTCACGTATGCCTAAGATTAGTCCAGCCTGACCTGAAGTCCAACCTGGGAGAAAATGTTGGCAAGTCAGACAATGGCAAAATGGTACACAACAATTGTTACATATTCTTAGAAGCTCTATGATAATTCTCTTCATGCTTAACGTGCCAAGCATTGTAATACAAGTACATAGGTGCATCCATAGTCAGCCAATAGTAAGCCATTAATAGGGCATCTCGAAGAGGGTCCCGCTTGTGAGCTTCATGGCGAGCATAAACGGCGTGTGCTTGCCTCGCACTTAACGTATACGGTATATTTTCAGGGCCCCGGCTGTGCAAGACAATATTAGGTGCCTTACGGGCAGAATGCGGCTTGAGTGATTACGCATGACTCAGGCAGGGCAAGAGTGATGTCTCATCGGGCAGGCGCATAGAGATTCCTCTATTCCTGGCCACGAAGCTATTAAATCATTTACAGATAGAGTCGGCAGCTGCACGATCAGACGCTGGCCTTCTGATGAAACGATTGGCGCGGCGTTGAGGCCTTAGCGCTGCGGCAACCTTAAACTGCACGATGGTCACGGCGGCGAGGCATGAGCACTCGAGCGTAAGCCTTGACCCATACCCCAACCTGGTATCTCACCAGCCCCTGGAAAGCTGTTTGAAATGCGGTTTCGTGCGCCCATTGTAGGGCTCTTTCTCGTCAGCTGCGGAGTAGCCACATGGCTGGGTCTATCCGAGCAGAGTCCTGTACCCAGCAATCGTGACAAGCTTGCGCACGTAGCCGTGTTCTTTGTCACGACCGTACTATTCTACTGGTCGATCGATACGCCTCGAAAGCGGGCCGTGAACATCACACTAGTCGTGTGCTGTGCTCTGGGCGCCGTAGGCTCTGAATTCCTGCAGCATATAGTGACGCGGGCGCAGCGCCGGTTTGATTTGCATGATATAGCCGCGAACCTTGTGGGCAGTCTCTTTGCCACGGTCTTGTCGTCGCTATATCACGGCCGGCTCACCGAGAGGCGCCGCCGGGCTCGCTACGAGCGCCTGCGCGCAGACCTTGAAGAAAGCGCGCCTGCTGCATCGACCCCGGAGGCATCGAGCCCGGCCGCCGAGGCTGACGTCGAGCTCACACAACTGGAACCGGAGCCGCAGGAATAGTTGCCTAGCTGCTCAATTACTTAATTTAGTTTAGTACGTTGTTTCCATATGTGCTCTATTCCCTTCTAACACAGGCTGTTTAGCGACGGCCAGTGCGGTGGTCTTCGACCCCTGCCCTGACCATAACAAACCAGCGACGTCGGTACATTTCGCATGGCCAAGATTCGGGGGTGGGATCAAAATAGCCGCGACATAATTCGCTGTATCTGAGGCATTGTAAATCCCTGATGTGCGCGCGCAGGGCGTGCGATTTCGACTCGCCGACCTCTGCTCGTCATTCGCATACGCATGCCTAATGAGAGTGCGAAGCTGGCCGGTTCGGCAATCGCAGCCTGCGAATGGCGCAGACGCTCGCGCCAAGTCTTAGCCAACGGCCACCGTTAACGTGGCCCCAGGCTGCCGATGGTGGGAAAGGGCGCGTGGGTTGCGCGTTGGTTCGGACGACGCCGCTGAGTCAGCAGCGACTGCTTCGGGCGGAGATCGTGTTATGCGCACTGCCCAATTGCATCTTACCACGGATGGCTGAGAGCGTGGCACTTACCCCGGAGGAGCAGCGGCAATTCCGTCCGCTGTTCACACAGTACGACACAGACGGCACAAGCATTGTGCTGGGAGAGCGTTTGCGCCCGCTGCTCGAGCGCTCAGGCCTGCCGCCGATCATTCTCAGTCAGATCTGGCAGACGGTGGACACCGAGAACCGCGGCTTCCTCGACTTCACAGACTTCTCCAGATGCATGCGGCTCGTGTATCATGTACAGCACGGCCAGCAGCTGAACCCGCGGCTTGCGAACATTCCCTCGGGCCTGCCCGATCTCAACCGTACGGCGGGCGGGCCTCTTTCGCCGCCGCAGGTGCCGTCACCGCGCCTTTCGTCACCGCCGGTGCATGCAACTGCGCCGCTCACTGCCCTGAGTACGGGTGGTTCGACATACTCGGCTAATGGTGAGACGCGCATCCCCGCCCTCACAACTCAGGATAAGAAGCGCTTTGGCGCACTGTTCGACCGGTCGGTTCCCACGCCTAACGGGCTCATGGACGGCAATGTTGCGAAGGAAATATTTCTGAAGGCTCGGCTTGCGCCCGAGACTCTCGGACAAGTTTGGGCGCTCGTAGACGTGGACGGCCGCGGCAAGCTCACGAAGAACGAGTTTGTTGTTGCTATGCACCTGATCCAGTCGCTCATTGGGAAGACCATGGCATCGCTGCCCTCGGCGCTGCCTGCAGCGTGGGCGCCATGGCTGGGATCGCACCAGACACCCGCGCAAGCCCAACCTCCAGCGCCAGCTCCTGCGGCTACCTCTACAGGCCAGACAGTCGCCTCTCCAGCAGTACCAGGCCACACTGGTCCTGCACATGAGAGCGCGGCAAGAGCATTTGCCACAGGACCAGGATCTCCACCGCCGGTGCCTCCCACGTCGAAGGTAGCCAGCCTTAGCATTGCCCCATTGGAGCGCTCTCAGTACGACGCTATTTTTGACTCCTTGGACCAGTCGAAGTCCGGTATTCTGGGGCCCGCCGAGGCTGTGCCTGTGCTCACGAAGTCGGGTCTTTCGGATGAGGTTCTCGCCCGCGTGTGGGATCTGGCGGACAGACAAAAGCGCGGGAAGCTTGACAAGAGCGACTTTGCTATGGCCATGCACTTGCTAAAGGCAAAGCTTAACGGCAAAGAACTGCCGTCCACACTACCGCCCGCTCAGGCCACGAGCCCGCCTGTAAACCGCGCTGCGAGCCCCACCAGCTCTCCTCAGGACCCCAATGCGATCGCTCCGCCACAACGTCGGGCCACGACAGGAACACTTGCGCAGCAAAACAGCGGCTCATTTGTGCCCAAGCCTCCGCAGCGCAGTCTCACCCAGCAAAGCACGTCCTCTTCTCTTGATGATCTTGTTAGCCTAGATACCGCGGTTTTCCGGCCCTTGGAGCCTGCCAAGACGTCCCGTGCAGATCCGATTCCTGAGGAGTCCAACGAGACACCTTCAACGGATATGAAGTTTGTGCCCACGACGACGTTCGGCCAGCAATTATTGCAGAACCGTGCGCGCAGTGGCGTCGCTGCTCAAGGCCCCTCTGCGACGGATGTGCAGAAGTCCCAGCCCGCTGCCGCAAAGGCACCGGAAGAGACCACGCGAAACGTCGCAAGCCCGCCGCAGTATCAACAGCCGGCGCAGCCGGCAGCTGCAGCCTCACCGCAGGCGCCTGACCTGCAGCAGCAGGCTCGCGAACTGCACGAGTTGGAGTCGCGCATTGCCGCCCAGCATCGCGAGCGCACAGCAGCCCACGAAGAGCTTGCTGCTGTTCTCAAGGAGAAATCCGAGCTCGAGACGAAGGTGAGGGACCTGCGACTAACTTACGACAATGGTGCAAAGGATGTCCACCAGACGAAGCAAGCTGTTGCAGAGGCTCGTGAGGCCATCAAACAACTCGAGAAGGATATTGCCTTGCGCTCGAGTGGACTGGAGGCTATTCGCTCCCAACAGGAAGAGCAGAGAACCGCGCGTAGCGCCGCTGAGTCGCGACGCACCGAGCTGCAGGAGCAGCTTGCTCAAATCCAGGCTCAGATCGACTCGCACAATTCCGACGCGCAGCGATTCACCGAAGAGCAGGCACAGCACAAGTCGCTCATTGCAGAGCACGAATCCAAGCTCGAGCAACTCAAGGGAGAAGCGGAAAGGAGCGCCTGGCGCCGGCAGGAGCTGGAAGCCGAGGCTTTGCGCCATAAGGAGCGTGCCGTTCAAGCGCAGGCTGCCGCTCATGCTCAAGCGCAGCGCGCAGAGACAGAGAGGGCTGCTGCGGCTGAGGCTGAAGCGCGCGCTAAGGCCGAGAAAGAAGCGGCAGATGCTCATCGCCAACCTGTGGCACCTGCAGAGGCGGTTGCCCCAGCAACAACTCAAAGGAACCTTGGTGAGGCACAGCTACCGCCAAGCCACGCGACAAGTGCCACGTCTTCGACTGTTACGGAGCCACGCTCGGTGCCTCACCAGGCACACTCCCCTATTTCAGCGTCCGAGTCTGTACCGGAGTCCGTGAATGCGACTGAGACCCCACGTACATCGCCACCGTCCTCTGAGGCGAACTACCCTGGCATGGAACAGGTAACCATGCCAACGTTCACTTTGCCTATGCAGCAGCCCCACAGCGCCACGTCGAGCGTTGTGAATAACCCTCCTCAGAGTGTACGTGGTGACTTCGGCTCCGAGCCGAGCGAACCTCAGAGCCCTGATTTGTCGACTCCGGTTTCTGGAATTAACCCGCCAGAGTCCATGGACCTTCGCCGTGGCCCGGGTGAGGACAACGACTCGTTTGAGTTTGTTGATGCGCGTGAGGGTGAAGCGGGCAGTAGCGGTGTCGATCGCCGTGCCGACGACAGCAGTGATGATGATGATGGGCCAGTAGACGCGATTCCTCGTAAGTACGGACAGCCAAGCCCGCGGCAGCCGCCGGCTGAGTTACGCCCACAGGGCAGCGGAGAGGTTGTAGCGGAGACAGTACCGCCTTCTCAAGCACAGAAGACCGTTGGTCACGTCCCGCCCCCGCCGTTCCCAGGCCAGCCGTTGCCATCTAGTGATGCGGCCCCTCCCCAGGCGGCAAGCGGACCTGCTACCGCTGGACCTGTTACCGCTGGACCTGTTCCAGCCGCGGCTGGAACTGGGCCGACCACTGCTGCTGCGCCTGGCACTGCTGCACCGCAGCGATCGCTAGTACAGGAGCCGGCTGCCTCGGGCCCAACAGATGACTTTGATGGCTTTGACGATCTTGAGGAGGCTCGCGATGATGATACTGATGAGTTTGGTGCAACGTTCTCGTCGACACAGGCCAACACGTCTTCAGCGGGACCCGACGAGTGGCAGCAGCTCTTTGCATCGTCGAACTCGCAGCAGGCACCTTCGTCTGTACCCCAGCCTCAACGATCGTCCCTGCCTCAAGCTGGACCAATTGCAGAGCTCACGAGTATGGGCTTTACAGAGGAAGAGGCGCGCGTTGCACTGGAGCTACACGGGAATAACCTGAGCGAGGCCACGAACTATTTACTAGACCGGATGTGAAACTACTCATTTGTATTGTATATTCGTATGAAGCTAATCCATCAATCGCATGTTGACCGTTGGGCCTGTCGGTGGCTATCTAAGCCTTGTAGGATGATATCAAGTGAGCCGTAGAGCCATGTGAAGATCGTCGCACATGGGAATGAGTTGGATTAGGGTTCAAGGATCATGACTGAATCTCAGATCGGCCCTAACCCCCGATGTCTACTATGAGAGGCAGCTATCACAACAGCCGAAGTGGCATGCTTCGGCAGCGGGGCTTTTGGGGCGCAACATTTGGCTGAATTTTTCATTGCTGGATCGAGATCGGCGGCTTCATAAAAGAGCCCTGCGCTTTACTTTCGTGACTAAATCTTGACAGCTGAAAAATTTGGTCAGCAGCCCAGCCCTACTTAAACACTCGTAGCATTTTTATTTTGCAAGCCATAGAAGCATGCTTGCCCGCTCACTTGGCGCTTTGAAGGCGTTTTCCCCACAGCGGATTGGGGGAAGCGTCATTAGGGCGTCGCGAAATAGCCCCGGAAAAGCACGATTATACTCCCTCGACAGCCGCAAGCAGTATGCTGGTGCTGGAATCCTCGACCCGAGGAAGCAGGCGCTTGTTGACGTGAAGAAGGTTCTGGTCATTGGCAGCGGTGGTCTGTCCATTGGCCAGGCTGGTGAGTTCGACTACTCGGGATCGCAGGCCATTAAGGCCCTGCGCGAGGAGAACAAGCAGACGATTCTTGTGAACCCGAACATCGCTACGAACCAGACGTCGCACGCCTTGGCTGACGAGGTCTACTTTGCTCCAGTGACGCCCGAGTATGTTAGCTACATCATTGAGCGCGAGCGCCCCGATGGCATTCTGCTCACGTTCGGCGGCCAGACAGGTTTGAACGTTGGAATTGCCCTGGACAAGATGGGTGTGCTTGACCGTTTCAATGTGAAGGTCATGGGCACGCCTATCTCGACTCTCGAGACCAGTGAGGACCGTGACTTGTTTGCCCAGGCCCTGAAGGAGATCGATATCCCGATTGCTGAGTCCATTGCTGTCGATAATGTGGACGACGCCCTGAGCGCTGCCGAGAAGGTTGGTTACCCGATCATTGTGCGCTCTGCGTTTGCGTTGGGCGGTCTCGGATCTGGATTTGCTGCCAACCGCGAGGAGCTGCGCAACCTGTCTTCGCAGTCGCTCAGCCTCAGCCCGCAGATTCTTGTTGAGAAGAGCCTGAAGGGCTGGAAGGAAGTTGAGTATGAGGTTGTTCGTGACCGTGAAGGAAACTGTATCACGGTCTGCAACATGGAGAACTTTGACCCTCTCGGAATCCACACTGGTGACTCGGTAGTTGTTGCCCCGTCGCAGACGCTCAGCGATGAGGAGTACCACATGCTCCGCTCGGCGGCGATCAAGATTATCCGTCACCTGGGTGTGGTTGGTGAGTGCAATGTGCAGTACGCCCTGCAGCCTGATGGACTGGACTTCCGCGTCATTGAGGTGAACGCTCGTCTGTCTCGGTCTTCGGCGCTTGCCTCGAAGGCGACGGGTTACCCGCTCGCTTACACGGCGGCAAAGATTGCTCTCGGCTACACACTGCCTGAGTTGCCTAATGCTGTTACCAAGACCACGTCGGCCAACTTCGAGCCCTCGCTGGACTATGTTGTTACGAAGATCCCGCGTTGGGATCTTGCCAAGTTCCGCCACGTCAAGCGCGACATTGGCTCAGCCATGAAGTCCGTCGGCGAGGTTATGGCTATCGGCCGCACGTTCGAGGAGTCGTTCCAGAAGGCTGTGCGCATGGTTGACCCTAGCATGCTTGGCTTCCAGGGATCTACTGAGTTTGGAGACAAGCTCGACGATGTGCTGCAGAACCCTACTGATCGCCGTTGGCTCGCTGTGGGCCAAGCGCTGCTGAACGAGAACTACAGCGTGGAGAAGGTGCACGATTTGACGAAGATCGACAAGTGGTTCCTGCACAAGCTGATGAACCTGGTCAACATGCAGCGTAAGATCGAGTCTATTGGCGATCTGACGAAGATCGACCGCGACACATTGCTCGATGCTAAGAAGCTTGGCTTCAGTGACAAGCAGATTGCGCTGTACGTGAACACGACCGAGCTCGCTGTGCGCGAGTACCGTAAGTCGCTTGACATCCACCCGTGGGTCAAGAAGATCGATACTCTCGCTGCCGAGTTCCCGGCTGACACCAACTACCTCTACACGACCTACAGCGGCAGCCAGCACGATGTCACGTTCGAGGACAAGGGCACTATGGTTCTTGGCTCTGGTGTGTACCGCATTGGCTCGTCGGTCGAGTTTGACTGGTGCGCTGTTTCTACGGCTCGCTCGCTGCGTAATGCCGGCCACAAGACCGTCATGGTGAACTACAACCCGGAGACAGTGTCGACGGACTTCGATGAGGTCGACCGCCTTTACTTTGAGGAGCTGAGCTACGAGCGCGTCATGGACATCTACGAGCTCGAGCACGCGAGTGGCGTTGTTGTTAGCGTCGGTGGCCAGCTTCCCCAGAACATTGCTCTGCGCTTGCAGGAGGAGGGCAAGGCCAACGTTCTTGGCACTGACCCGCGCGACATTGACAATGCCGAGGATCGTCATAAGTTCAGCGGCATCCTTGACTCCATTGGAGTGGACCAGCCTGCGTGGAAGGAGCTTAGCACTGTGGATGATGCTTCGAAGTTTGCCAACGAAGTGGGCTATCCTGTGCTTGTGCGCCCGTCCTATGTGCTGAGTGGAGCTGCCATGTCGGTGATCTACTCGCAGAAGGATCTTGAACTGAAGCTGTCGAACGCTGCGGCTGTGTCGCCGGACCACCCGGTTGTCATCACGAAGTTCATTGAGGGCGCCGAGGAGATTGATATTGATGCTGTGGCGGCCAACGGCGAGCTGCTCGTTCACGCAGTCAGCGAGCACGCTGAGAACGCCGGAATTCACTCTGGCGATGCCACGCTGATTCTGCCGCCGGTGAACCTCGAGCAGAGCATTCTGGACCGCATGAAGGAGATTGCGCAGAAGGTTGCCAAGGCGTTCCGCATCACGGGCCCCTTCAACATGCAGGTTATCAAGGACGGCGATGCGCTCAAGGTGATTGAGTGCAACCTGAGAGCGTCGCGCTCTTTCCCGTTCAGCTCGAAGGTGCTGGGCGTGAACTTTATTGATGTTGCAACGCACGCCTTGCTGAACGAGAACGTGCCTGCGCCGCGCGACCTCATGGCGGTGAAGCGCGACTACGTGGCGACTAAGGTTCCGCAGTTCAGCTTCACGCGTCTTGCTGGCGCCGACCCCTTCCTGGGCGTCGAAATGGCTTCGACCGGTGAGATTGCCTGCTTTGGCGCCGACCTGCTGGAGGCGTACTGGGCGACTCTGCAGAGCATTATGAACTTCAAGGTCCCCAAGCCGCCGTCGGCGCTCCTGCTTGGAGGCGACGTGAATGCAGCGTACCTGTCCGAGGTCGCGCGCATTGTTGCGCCGCTCGGCTTCCGTATTCTCGTGGCCAAACCCGAGGTTCAGGAGTACTTGAACGAGAACGGCGTGTCGAGCGAGCTGATTGAGCTGTCGAAGACGGACAAGCGGCGACTCGGCGAGCAGTTCAAGGAGCTGCAGATCAGCGGCGTGATTAATCTTGCCAAGGCTCGCGCCGAGGACCTCGGGGACGAGGACTACATTATGCGCCGTAACGCCATCGACTTCGGCCTGCCTCTGTTCAACGAGCCGCGCACGGCGCTTCTCTTTGCCAAGGTTCTGGAGGCGAAGCTCCCTACTCTCGGCCAGAAGGAGGTCCCGTCTGAGGTCCGCCGCTGGTCTGAGTTTGTGGGCGGCAAGCCCATCGTTTAAGCCATTGATGCAGCCATTTACTAAAATAATAATATACGAGACTCCGCTATCGTAGACCTAAATACGCTAATGGCTTCTTAAACCACAAATTAAAGCTTCGCTGGATCGCACGGGCTAACATAGAGAGGGTCTGGGTGCCTAAGGCCACGAATACGAGAAAACGAGGCTCACCGGCAAACGCGTAGCGCGAAAGAGCATCGCAACATATTCGCGAAACTAAGCGGCGTAATAATGCAATTCACGATCTATTTACTCTACTCAGTTGCGCACGATAAGACACCTCATTCTCGCACACGATTATCAGTCGTTCCCCGCTTCTGGCCGGGGCCCGTGACCTCGGTCTCAAACCGCTACCCTCCGTTATTGTCCGAGGTGCAAGGTTATAACACGCTAAATTGCTGACTGTCGGCCCAGTACGCGACGGCGACCCCACACGAAGCGAAACCTGCGTTTTTGGAATACGATGCCGTCTATTGCTATCAATCACCCTCTTTATGTGCAGACCGTAAAAAATCTGGACCGCGTGGTCGTGCGTGATAAGCTCCTGCGCCTCGTACAGTACTTCAGCCGCTTCGCCGCATACTACGCGCTGCGGAAGGGGTACTCGGGCCAGGTCGTGGCCCAATTCCAGGCGCTCACAAAGAACCTGTCGCTTGCGCGCAAAGCGTTCCGGGCCGGCAAGCCTCTGCAGAACCTGCGCGCGCTTGTTCAGGAGCTGTCGACGCAGACGACGCACTCCGTGCAGCACTTCACGACGATCGCCAAGAACCTCGGCACGGGCCTGTACCTGACGCTCGACACGCTGCAATTCCTCAACGCGATCGGCGCGTGGAAGTTCAAGCCTGCCACGGCGAAGCTGATTACCGAGTCGGCCAGCCGCTTCTGGCTGCTCAGCATCACTGCCGGCCTTGTTGATGCTGCGTACGGCATTTACGTTGACAGGAAGCGCCTGGAGGCGCTCCAGAAGGACGAGAAGGCTGCTCCTGCCGAGCTGAAGAAGGCGCAGGAGGCGCACAAGCGCCACCAGAAGCTGCTCATCTGGAACCTGCTGGATGCCATCATCCCGCTCAGCAGCCTCGGCGTGCTCCACACGAACGACGGTATTGTGGGCATTGCCGGCACGATCACGGCGTACCTGGGCCTGAAGGATGCCTGGTAAGCGGCTGCGGGTGGTCTACGGACGACAGGCACGTTGCGTCGCAGCATTGCGTCCTTGCGGTCCACTGTGCCCTGCTTGCCGGCGCCTAGTGTTACCAAACTCGCGATTTACTACTGAACAGCTGCCAGTTTGGGCGGCATTGTCAACGCCGCAGACGCGTTTGTGTGATGTGGCTTATGCTGCAGAACGTGTCACCGAACGTGGCTTGCGTGTGATTGAGCCGCTCTTTGAGATAGAAGGCCAGACAACAATATTCAATTTAATTAAATATTATTTAGAGACGTCTGTACTGCGCGTAGCTCTTCCGTCGACGAACGCGTGCTAACCGTACGCTGTTTCCTCCCCGCCCTGCCCGTAACCATAAAGTACACACTTGACTACCGGCGAAGGTGCAGGCCATTGTGTGTATCGCACGACGGAGATCAGCTATTGTAGTTGATGAACGCGTCGGCCTCCACTACGGCAGCTGCCCCTGCAGTCAAGCCTGAGCAGGCGTCCCTGCCTGTGCAGAAGCAGGCTCCCGACTTTGTGGAAGACACTGCGGGGCTGCTTGCACGGCACGCCTCTTCTCCGCCGAGCATGGAGCTTCACATCCACCCTACACACTACCGATTCGGTGGCCAGGAGGGCATCATTCCGCGCAACAACCCGGTGATGTCCATGTTCTTTGAGTACGTGCGCGAAGGCATCATTCCACCAGTGGCCGGCGAGGTGTTCAAGGACTCCGCCGTGCGCCTCTACGATGGCTGCGCGATTCTCAAGATTCTTGACTACCGAGGCCAGTCGGGGTCTAAGCCTGATGACACGGAGAATGGGGATCTGCCGCAGGGTCCGCGCGAACGCAATATTTGGGAGAGCGAGCTGTCGCAGGACTCGCGCGACGATGAAGAGAAGAAAAAGAAGCTTGAAAATGGCCAGGCAAAGCCAGAAGAGGCACCAAAACAGCCGGAGCAGGCGGGAAAGCAGCCCTCTGAGAAGAAGCCTGAGGCCGCATCAGCCGCATCAGCCGCGCCCAAGGCCGGCCCGAATCCTACCGCACCAGAGCCATCAGTGCCGAGCTATCGTATTCTTCTTCGGCCCACACCTTGCGGCCTTTACCAGGACCTCATGTGTATCACAGATAGCGGTATTGGGCGGAGGCTCACAGACACGCATGTCGTACATCTTGAGGCAGAGATCCTAGCACAATCAATCCGTAAGCTAGACCTCAGGACGCCCGAGCGTGCAAACTGGGATAAGGGACTCAAGTCGGCCAACCTCTTGTCCAAACCTCCGTCGAAGAGGGGCTTCAAGTACATCCGGCATCGGGCAACGCATCCCAAGAAAACTCGCATCTTGCACGAAGACAGTCCGCACAAGGGTACGGCGTACGAAGACTTCATGCTTGTGCTTGCCGATTCGACCGACAAGCGCAACCGTGCTCCGTCGCAGTTCCTGCGTATGAGCTTCATAGAACAGATTCGCCGCAAGAAGCACTCAGACCCTCCAGCTGTTTCTGCTGCCGCGGCAGCAGCCGCTGCTGCTGGTGGAACGCGCAGAACCGGCTCCAATGCTGCAGCTGGACAGTCGCCAGCAGCAGCAGCCCTCGCCAACGCAGCATCGCGACCGCGGCCTCCATCCCAGCCTACGCCTGAACAGCTGGCCCAGCAGGTTCAGCAGGCTCAGATGCTGGCTCAGTCTCAGCGCTATGCTCAACAGTCAGGCATGGGCCCAGCGGGAATGATGCCGCATCACGTACCTCCTGGACCGACGGCATCGCATCAAATTCAGGCCCAAGCTCAGCAGCAGGCTGTAATGCGGGCAAAGGCTGCTCAGCAAATGATGCGACAGCAAAGCCCACGGGTCATGCCGAATGGAATGGGAGCGCGCCCAGCATCGGGACAGGCCAGACCAGCCAGCGCGATGAATCAAAATGCAGCAGCAATGCAGCGCATGGCACGCCAAAACCAGATGGGCGCGCAGGGCTCCATGAACGGCATGTCTCCGTCCATGGGAAAGATGGGAATGCCAATGAATGGCATGAATCCTCAAATGAACCCGCAAATGAATATGCAAATGAACCCACAAATGAATGCGCAGATGAATCCACAGATGAACGCGCAAATGGGCTCGCAAATGAATCCACAGATGAACCCACAAATGAGTCCGCAGATGAACGCGCAAATGAACTCGCATATGAGTCCGCAGATGGGCTCGCGCATGAGTCCACGCATGGGCACGCCGCAAATGAACGCGCAAATGGGCTCGCAGATGAACCCGCAGATGAGCCCCCAGATGAGTGCGCAGATGAATGCGCAAATGGGATCCCAAATGAGCCCGCAGATGCGGTCGCAGATGAACTCGCCGGTCGCATCGCAGATGAATCTTATGGGCACTCCAGCATCGCAAAACTCACAGATGATGCAGGGCCGTATCCCGCCCCAGATGCAAAATCGCGTCTCCCGCATGCCTATTGGTACCATGCCCAATGCCACACAGGGCCAGCAAGTGCCGACACAGATTCCATCCCAGGTTCAACAGCAGATGCGGCGCATGTCATCTCAGCAGATGCCTGCAGCAATGATGAATCGACAGCGGCCGCCGTCGCAAAATGGGCAGCAATTCCCGCAAGGACCGTTTTCCCCCAACATGAACTAGGTAAAGTAGTTAACACTGGACTAATTTTCGAAATCAAATTCCTCAAACAGGGTTGCACGCTGCATTTCCATATTCCTTTGAATATGTGTTGCGAACAACGCCATGTTGTTGCCAAGCTGCTCCAGTTGCAGCGCGCCTACCACAAAGATCTCCTCCAGCTCACGGCCGTGCTCTAGATGGAACTCAATTTCCTGCACGATTTTAGAACGCACAAGAAGGAGTTGCCGCTGTTGGGCTCCGCGAACCCAGTTCAACGACCCATATCGACGTTCCATGTACTCCACCGGAGGCTGATTTCCAAGCCCGAGCTTCCACTCTTGCCAAACAGATCTCAAACTCTTCAGTCCGGGAACGAGCATGAATTGGTTTACTGGGAAAGTGTCCCAAGCGAAGTTCGGGGGATCGCTCGGCGGCGTTTCCACGAGCATATTGTCGACCGTGGCTGATGTAGCGATAATTCGCACGAGGAGCTGCGCATCTGAGATCTTTTGACGCAGCAGTTCGCTCTGTTGCTGGAACTCCGTCCACTCCTGAGATATATCAAACATTACTGCTGCAATTGGCGGTTCAAGATCCTGGAATTAGTTGTTGTTGACGCTTTTGTGGCTGCGTCGGGGTAAGGGCCAACGCGTTCGGGAACAATGCGGTGCAAGTTCTCAAAGACTCAGCAAAATGATCCAGGCGACGCGGTGTGGGACATCACGAACACAGGCCGAAGACGCTCGGGAAAGCTACAGTACTATAATGTAACGCGTACAATGACCGAACCAAGTCCTACATTGACTAGGATGTGGCGACGGTCACGCGGGGTCACGTGTTTGTTACTTTCGACACCCAGGAGGAGAGCACTGAAGCTCACAGCTACAGTTGCAGGCGTAGACGGGTCATAAGCCGCGCCTTGAACTCTCTGTAAATGTCTGAGAGAGCTGAGGATGCCTCAGTGCCTGGCGAATCGCGGCTTGTGGAAATTGTAGGGCAGCATGTCGGGGGATCGGGTTTGCCAACTGCAGTGCCTACATTTGATCAAACATCGATCGCGGAGTTCGCTGCGGATCCGAAAGCATATTGGATCAGTGCTACAAGCGCTCTACATAGCATAGCACGGCATGAGAATGCAGTGGCTTTGCTAGCAGTGCTCCTTGACTTCTCAATTGCCGTATTCAGAAAGGCTACTGATGCGAGGGCAGTAGATCTATTTTGCTTGCAAGAAGAGGCATTCCAAGTATTGCCTCTGGATAAAATGCGGGAAATGATCACATATGTGGAGCTTAGGAGGCCAACATGGGTGGAATACGCCCAGGGAGAGGCTAGCATTGTTCTTCTTCGAACTGGCCGGTCCCTCCTTAATAGGCTCGAGCCTAAGCTGCATGCGCGGGACACGGGCCGTGTTATTGCGTACCTGGCGTTGAGCAAGGGCATTGCTCATGCGTCGCGACTAAATCGCAAGGGCCTGTCGAATACAGCATGGGTGAAGCAGATCTCGAGCACGGATTTCAGCGTTGAGTATGTTGTCAATGCTCTGCAAACCCCGGCCTCTTTGGCAGCATCCGAGGAACTTGAACAGTTCCTTAGTGACCTTTTGCACCGATTAACGAGGCTTACATTGGAGCCTAAACTGAAGGAGATGAAGAATTGGGCAACCTTGACGTGGGCGGAGGCCGAAAAGACGATGAATGGCCTAGTATTGGTTTTCCAATTGATATTCGCTCTTCCTGCAGTGAAACGTACGTCAAACCAAAGTGCTGTTATGCTAATTGAACGTCTGGAAAGCCGCATCGACACCATCATTGCAAGTCTTGATCTCGGCGCCATAGTGGAGCGACTTGCCGCGCGCGAGGCTCAATGGAGCAATTGGCGACAACAGCAGTATTCAAAGCCCGAAAAAACAGCCGTCGAGCTGCCATCGTCGGAGACGACAAACGAGGCGTCTGCTGAGCTGACGGTGCCACCGCTGCAGCATTCGCTCGGCAACGAGAACCTCACGCGCCTGTGGTCTGTGAGCACAGGCCTTGGCCGGTTCGAGGAGACTGTTAACTGGGCGGCAAAGGCCGAGGAGTTCGAGAGCAAGTCAAAGGAAGACAGCTCCTACAAATTCATGGCGCTGCGTTGCCGTCCATTAACAGAGCTAGCGAACACATTTGCCAGTGCGCCCCCAGAAGAGCATGATCTGTCAGAATGGGAGGCGAAGCTACCGAAAGAGCAGCCTCTGCCTGCGAGGGAGCCGCCTAAGCGACCGAGCGAGCAGCCCGAGCCAGCCCCGAAGCGCGCGCGCATGTCTTACGAGGATGTCGATCGCGGCTCGCCGGCCGACCGGCAGAGGGCAATGGCGAGCACCGCCAGACCGTTGCCTTATTGACCAAATAAATAAACTGTATGTATATATAGGACGCGCACGATTTACATCGCGTTAGCATCAAAGCTTGCGGTCCTGCTTTTTTGTTGATTGGCGTTTCTTGAGTTCCTTTTTCTTCTGAAGCTCGCGATGCTCTATTTTCTTCCATCTTTCTTTGGCCTCAGGAGAGGATTCGGCCGGCACAAAAGCGGCCTTGTCGATTGCGCGCGCGAGCTTCCTAAAGCAGTCTTCCAGATTGTCGTGCTGCGAGCGCGTGAGCTCCGAGGAAATCACGAGGTCGCCACGCTTTGTGGCATATTGAAACGACGGATCAGCGACCTTGGAGCGCACCTCGGGCTCGAGCCAAGCGGCGGTTGCCAGTCTCTCTCGGCTGAGCCGAATGGTGGCCTTCGAGTTCACCTTGTTCACGTTCTGCCCGCCGGGCCCACTCGAGCGGCTGAACGCATACTTGAATTCGTCCTTAGGAATCTTGGCCAGAAACCTCGACCATCCGGCCATTGCGCGGCGTGGGAAGACGACTGAGGCGCACAGGAGAAGCGACTCTGTCGTCTGCGTTGTATTGGAACCGTCCTCAAACTAGGGTTGTGGCTCGCCGCCTGTGTATGGTTCGTGTACTGAGGATGATGCACAAAAAGCCTGAGCTAGAAAGAAAAAAGGTAGTGAATCGCTATTTAGATCGTTATTCTGCCGGTTCTGAGTACAGATCGATCGGAGATGTCCCCGCAGTTAGCCGATAGGGTGCATATTTCACGCGCATGTCACTCATTGCACATGACTGACGCTGAGGCATATATAAATACGCAGGCCGTCACAGCAACCCGGCTAACTACACAAGTAAAGATGTTCCGATTCGTTAAGCAATTCCACACCTCTGCTCTGCGTCGTGTTGCCGTTGGCGACGCCGTGCCTAAAGTGCCTCTACACAATGGCTCCCCGGCCACAACGGTGGACCTGGCTAAGGAGACAGCAAAGGGCAAGTTTGTTGTTGTCGGCGTTCCCGGCGCGTTCTCCCCCGGCTGCTCGCAGCGCCACGTCCCGGAGTACCTTAAGCTCGCCTCGGAGTTCCAGAACAAGGGCGTGAACCACCTCTATGTTGTGGCTGTGAATGACGGGTTTGTGACCGGCGCCTGGAAAGATGCCGTCATTGATACCGCCGGCGCTCCCGAGGCGGCTGCGTTCGTTGACGTGCTCGCCGACCCAAGCGGCGAGTTCTCCAAGGAGTGGGACACGCTCTTTGATGCGGCAAAGTTCTTCGGCAACGCGCGATCCAAGCGCTTTGCCGCTGTGGTCGAGGACGGAAAGGTCACGCAGACGTTTGTAGAGGGCGACAACACAGGAATTGATGCCTCCGAGGCGGCTAAGGTGCTGGAGAAGCTGTAAACTAATAAAAATTTACCGTTTTTTATAGATTGCGTCGATCCTTGTTGGGTTGAGTTTGGTGGTGTTTCGCGTCCAGCGCTCTTGAAGCAGAGTCTCTAGGTTGCCCATGCTGACTACGTATGCTGTCGCTGATCCATCGTTGTCCATGGAGGAGGCCCGCACGGTTTATAACTACACGGTGCTGAAAAAGCACGATCCGGCACTGGACAAGATCATTTTCACGTCGTCTATCTGCGACGTGTATTCTTATGACACCGAGAAGGAGGACTGGGTGCAGACGTTCATCAAAGGCACGGTCTTCCTTTACTCCCGAGTTGCGTCCGACGACAGCCCGTACTCGATCCTTGTGCTGAACCGCAATGGTTTGGAAGACTTCAGGCTGGGGATTACACCCATGCTGCGCAGCATGCAGAAGGGGCTGCCCGTCTTGGAGGTTGATTTACAGGACTCTACACTTATGATTCAGGTGAACGATAACGAAGTCTTTGGGCTCTGGCTATTCCAGGAGTCTGATAGACAGAAATTTCTAGAGCTTGTTAAGTGGTGCATCACGCACGGCACAGCATGAATTTGTTGCCGTTGTGCGACTGCGTATTTGAGACCACTATCGGCAACGCCGCTCCACACATATACATGCGCTTGACAGTATGACGTCGCCGATATACTTCTTTCACGTGTTCTTCGACCGAGCGCCAGCTACCGACGTTGCCTGCTCGACCTTTTTTGCAAAGCGCCCAAGTGGCTATAGCCTCACGTTGCGCCGCGCAGTACATGAGTGACTCTGAAGCTGCGGATGACCTGAGCTCGTTCGAATTCGATTCCGACAGTGACTTCGCTCTAGAAGATGAACTCGATAACCTCTCTCTTGACACCTACAAAGTCACTTCGTTGCCCGCCATAATCGCTTTTCAGGCCTCGCTCATATCTCGAGCCGCCGATGTCACAAGTCTGCCTCGCGGTGTTTGCACAATTCTGCTTGCAGCATACAACTGGAATCTAGCTGAGCTCAGCAGCGCATTTCTTGACAACCGTGATGCGTGCGCCCAGAAAATACGCCTGAGGGATGCAACGGATCTGACAGCTATGGATTGTGGTAGTGGCGTCGATATGGGTAAGGGCTGGGAATGCCCCATATGTCTAACCACCGCTAGACCAGCAGATCGTGTATCGCTGGGCTGCCGGCATGCTGTTTGCCGCCACTGCTTTGCAACCCACATCAAAATACAAACTATAGCTGAGCGCAAACTTTTCACAACAACCTGCCCGGGCTCGATTGATTGCCCACTACTCATCACCAGCGAAACTGTTTCATACTTGGTTCCTGAGCACAAAGATCAGTTCATCCAACTGGTCGCTCAGTTGTACATAGACTCAGGCTCCCAGTTCAGACACTGCCCATTTCCTGGCTGTGGAGGCATTATTGAGAAAACCGGCAGTGAGAAATTACGAGCGGTTACATGCCAATGTGAAAGAACGTTTTGCTTTGCTTGCGGACTTCCATATAGCCATTACGCCGTACCCTGCGAGGTAGCTACAAGGTGGCTTGCGCTTGTAGACCACGAACAACGAAGTACTAAGTGGGTGCTAGAAAACACAAAAGCTTGTCCGCGCTGTGAATCAAAAATTGAGCGATTTGACGGCTGCAATCATATGTCTTGTGGAAATTGTCGTTACGAATTCTGCTGGATGTGTTCACAGAGCTGGACAGAACATAGCGGGAAAAGCTACTACAACTGCGTCAAGTATGTCCCCGATAAGGCTGAGACGAGCCTGAGTAAAAAACAGGCTGGGCGGATTCATTTTTACGTCCTACGGTATGAGAACCACGCGACCTTAGCTACTGCAGTCGACGATCTTCAAGCGCGTGAAGCGCATTCCATGTTGGCATGGGCTTACGTTCTCCTCTGTACGGCAGCTCATTCCGCGAGTCAACGGCTTCTGGAAGAGCTTGCTACCGATCTTGTAAGAGCAATTGAGGATGCTTCCCAACTTGTGCGCCAGCGAACTATTGCGTTGCATAAGTTTATCATGGACACTAAATGGGCAATAGACCCTGTAATCGTAGATAAACTCATAAGCTAAATGAATTCATTATACGTCCATGACGATGATTTATCTAGTCCAATTCAAAATTATTACAGACATTCAGAGGCAGAGAGCCACACATGGCATTTTGAATAAATACAATGACGCCATTTCAAGACTTAACCATGGTGGCTTACACTAGTGAGGAGCGTACATTTCTAGTCCGAGACAAAAAAAAGCAGAGTCCACAGCTTCAATCACCATCAGGCTCCAGCTCGTAAAACATGGTTGCGCTCCGTCATTTTAATATACAAGTGACCTCCAACCATGAGAACGACAAGGAGGAGAAGGATGAGACCAAGAATGCCAAAGAACCAGCCTAAATTGGAACCATCCTGCCCAGGGACTTTAACGTTCATTCCGAACAAACCCGTTATGAGGTTCATAGGTACTAGAACGGTACCAAGAATAGTGACCCTGCCGAGCACCGACGTCATGCGGTTGCTCGAATTGACGAACTCCATCTGTAGTAGTCCCATGTAGTTGAAATGAGCTCTTGAGAAAATCTTCTCATAAGCGCTGAGGTTCTGGCTCATTGTCACGATATGGTCCTGAATGTCACCAAGGTAGAGTGCCATTTCATGGCCCGGCATGTTATGCGATTCCGTGCAACGCTTCGCAAACCCTCGCACGACATCTGCCTTGCCGGTAAGCATTCGTAGAAGTTGCATTGTTCGTTTGCGTGCTTCTCCAAGCCGTGCAAGCAAGGTCGAGATCTCTACGCTTTCACGCTCGCGGTAGATTGCCGCTTCAACATAGTCGGCCTCGCCTTCGATGGTCTGAATGGCTGGAGCAAACGAATCCGTAATATCGTCGATTAAGGCATATGCAATCCAATCCGACGAGAAAGTTAGATAGTCACGCAGGCGGCGCATACGGCGCCGGACGTTACGGCAGTGACTAACTGGTTCGAAATGGAACGAGATTACGCCTTCACTGAAAACCAACATATAGAAGTTGATGGGCTGAAGGTAGTTCTCGTCCTCAATGTCATTTTCAAACGTATGATAGACAACCAAGTAGTAGCGACGGAACATCTCAAACTTCTCACGCGCGTCTTCAACTTGGATGTCCTCTGATGTGAGTGGATGGATACCGAAAGCCCGTGAGAGCGCTTTCATCTCCACCTCGGTGGGACGAAAACAGTCAAGAAACCAAACGCCGTTCTGCGGGTTGAACAAACTGCTGAATGAGTCCGACTGCCCTACCAGGGATGCGAGATCCGGCGCATGAATGGTTGACTCCATGTTGGACGCAAAAAAGCTGTAGCGCTGTGATGGCTCATCCTCAACAGCCACGGTCTCGTTCACAGCCACGCTGCTCTGGTCATTGCCCGACACAGGCCGACTATACGGGGGATCATAAGGCTCCGGTCCAGCCAGCTTCTCAGGTTCCTGAGGATCCGAGGAGCCAGAGCCAGAAGGATCGGACCCAGAACCAGAGGAGTCGTAATTGTCAAGTTTGAATGTCAATGGAAACGAACCAGGCGAGGGTGGTGCTTGGACTGGCTGCTCCGGCGAGGGCGCAGCTTCGGTGCGCGGGCCTGGGGCTTCTTCACTCGCATCTTTGCGAATTGCGAAAAACCTTGAAGGGGGCCTAGAGTCAGCGCCCCCCGATGCCATAATTTTGGGAACCTCAGGCCCTTCGTCGTCCGCATCAGAATGCAAATCATCCCCGCCTAAGCCAAAATCATTTCCATGGCTGTCGTCAGCTTGCGTGATTCTATCCGGCGCCTCGTCGTAATCGCTCAAGTTGAGCAGCTGGTCGAGCTCGCTCATCTTGATGTCATCGGATCCAGCCGGCTCGCGAGCCCGCGAAGGAAACCAGACATCCTCCTCAGTCTCTCCAAGGGACTCATTAGACTCTGTGGCATCGCTGTCATCGGCGTGGGACGTCTTTTTAGACAAAGCTCCCGAATCGCCGGATGTCGTTGAAATGGCCTGCGAAGCCACGCTCGAGAGTGAGAAGCCGCGAGGCCGCGGTCTCCCTCCTGAGATCCTCTGCGACTGCCGTGAGCCGTGTCTTCCGCCGCGCTGCGAGTCGAAGCTTCTCATCGAGTGACTCGTATGCACAGACTTACTCGAGGAGAACGAGCCGCGGGGCCGCTTTGGGCCGGCATTGGATGAGCCCGCGACAGGCTTGAGGAGTTTGTTATCGTTCGCGTCCTTCATACTCAGAATTGGCGTACTTATCCCATTTATTGAACGATTTTCTCACAGCAGTTGCGTGTGATCACTTGCAGAGATCTGCTTCCCAGATTTTTCTAACAACGGCAGGAACTCCCACGTGCGTCTCGCACAATCAGTGTTGGGTTCGGGTTTGAGCCGGTTCGCCTGAGCGAGTCGGCGCCTGAGATTGCCCTGCTCACGTTGCGACGCGGACCCAATTGGTTCGCTTTTGGTCCGATTCAATGATAAATACGTTTTACGTCTCATTTTCTTGATAATGAGCAAGTAACAAAAGATTAGCCGTTGTTTCTCAGGATAGATAAGGCATGTAGAGCCTTGCTCAGGCATCTTAAGATTCACATTAGAGCATGAATTCTTAAGTGCGGTATGAGAAGTTATGATATAAAGCACCTCACTTAATTTGGTTCATCAAGTCTCGTGGCCCATATCCAGAAAGCACTGGAAACGGCCGTGCGGTTCACGTCTGACTCAGGCTCAGTAGTTACCACAGGCCGCCCGCCGCCCGTCAACTCCAAACCCAGGGGCGACTTTTTCACCTTTCCACGATACGGGTCAACTAATGTCGGCACCAGAAACGAGGTTGCAAGATCTGCTTCAGCAGCTTATAGCGAAGCCAAATGTCGAGGTTAGTGATGATTCAATCGTTGCTGATCTCGATAGTCTTATTGATGCGCTGAAACCGGCTCACAACCGAGCATTTGCACGCGCCACTGTGCTCCGACATGGGCTTGCGCCGTATAAGGAGCTCAATTTCAAACAAGAGGTCATCGGAATCTATAAGGGTCTGGTTGCAGCAAGCCCGGCTGATATAGAGCTGCATCTGGAGGCTTGCAGAGCATTTACTGCGTACGAAGAAGCGGATGCGGCCGCAGATTGTCTTGCGGCAGCATTCGACAAACTCGGCTTCTCCGCTACTCTGAGTGCTGTTGAATTGAAGCCCACCAAGTATCAAGAAAAATCAGTACTCCGTCTGTCATGCGTTACGCAGGGCGGTACCGCTGATGATACACAAAAGGCAAGTGAAAGTATTGAATATGTGGCGTTGAATTCAGAATCACAACTTGATATTCCCTCTTTCTGTAATGATGAGGATAAGGAGAAGTGTACGAGCCACTTGGCGGATTTGGCATATATTGGCTTGCTGGCACAGGCAGAAATCAGCCTTATCGATCAGCCTTTGAATCAAGGGAGCTCAGTTTTGCCATACGTTCGGCGGATAACGGAGAGTGATGGTTTTGATAAGATAAACTGGGCTGTTCAGGAGCGCGCTTTGTACGAGCGCAGTATCCACGAAACCGATGATGTTGAACACCTTGAGCGGGGCACAGTGCAACTCAGCAAGATTGCTAAGAGTGTCCATTCGGAGCACCCCAACATTGTTGATCGTCTCAAGTACGCCTATCTGCTGCCACCTCTGTCTTGGAGGCGTGTTGATGAGATGGCTGCTCGCAGGCTGGTGGCTATGTCTGATTTTGCTAATGCTGTTCCATTTTATGAAAGGCTTAGCCAGCCGTTAGAGCTCGTTATGTGCTATTCTGCAATCGGAGCCAACGAAAAAGCTCTTGAAGCTTTAAACTCTCCCGAGCTCACTGGCAATGCGAGGGCGACCATGCTCCGAGGCGACCTCGAGCAGAACCCGTCGCACTGGGAGCAAGCTTGGTCTCTTGGTAGGATTCCAGAAGCAAAACTTAGGCTTGCACAAAAGTCTGCTGGTGACGAGGATGCCATATCTGTACAGCGTCACCTCGCTGATCTTCTTGAAATTTATCC
The DNA here is from genome assembly GCA_030566975.1 of Entelexis potacharoeniae. Taxonomy (NCBI): domain Eukaryota; kingdom Fungi; phylum Ascomycota; class Dipodascomycetes; order Dipodascales; family Trichomonascaceae; genus Entelexis; species Entelexis potacharoeniae. The sequence goes on from JAKUBX010000004.1 coordinate 144,369, forward strand.
GTCAAATCAAAATGCCCTCTACTTATCAGGAATGACTGCTCTTGGAATGCAGAATTGGCCACTTGCTGCGCAGCAGCTCCGACGGTCGCTTGCCATAAACGATGACGACTCGCGTAGCTGGGCGAACCTTTCAACTGCACTGGTTTATTTGGAGCAGCCAGAGCAGGCTCTTGTAGCTTTAAAGCAGGCGTTACGAACAGACCAGAACAGCGATCCGGATGTTAAAACTCTTTTCAACTTCGTTGCTCTTAGCGCGCAACTTGCCAACTACGATGATGTTGTGTCTGGGTTAATACAATTGTGTGATCTGGCTGATAAGGGATCGGCTCAATACGTGGCTCGCGTCGCTGGCGTACTACCTCGTCTAGTGAGCCATTATGTCAATCAACCTTACACTAACAGCGGCGTTCAAGGCCGCGTGGTTGTTCTTTTCCGAGAGGAGCTCTGTCGGGTCATTCCCGAGGACGACCCCATGCTGGCAAGACTCACAGGAAAGATTGAGTTTTGGACTGGTAGATTTTGGGCCGGCTTTGCCGCGTACGACACCGCTCTTAAAGGTACTGTCAAATCAGCTGAAAGCGGCAACGAGCGTGAGTGGGTGCGCGTCAAGTTATACGCTACCGAGTATGCTGAAGCTCTGGAGCGGGACGGCGATAAAGAAGGCCGTATTGAGGGCAGCAAGGCTTGCCTCGATCCGAAGACCAAACTCAGAGAGGCTCAAAAGCTTATAGATGAGAGCGTGCAAAAACTGCAGCAGCATTGATAAATCGTAAAATGACTCTTATCTATTTTATTGAGTTAAATAGATTCATCTTTTCAATTGCCTCCTCCGTGTCTTTCTTGTGTAACTCAGAAGTCTTCAGTTCAGAAGTCTCCACCTTGTTGCGAAGACGAATCCAAAGCTCGCGAATGCGTTTTGGAGTAGATTTACGCACAAGATACCGATCCAGGGTGTGATAGACATTCATGAAAGCATCCATTGTAGCAACTGAATATAGCATTTTGATTCGGAAGAAGAAGGTAAACACAATCAAAGAGACGACAGCTCCGGGACGAATCAAAAGGCAGTCTCTTACGAGCTCCAGAATCATCCACATGTCTAGATAGCCCATAATACTGATCACACGAGGTGCAAGGTTGTCACTTAACCCTGCGGCTATGTGCTTTCTTCGCACGGAGGTTGCGTGATGCTCGCTTGCGGTATCAGCAACGTGCAAGAGAGAGAAAAGAGCGAATGGTACCAGCTTGATCGTGTGAGGGATCGTGAAGATCCACAGCGTGGCTATGATGATATACTGGAACGTATCAAGCGGAAGCAATGCGTAAAATCCAGGCGTTGCTCCGTTCAAATTCTGCAAGAGGCTCAAAGTGTAGGTGAACGCCGTCACGACGAAAGTCGAGCGGTAGAATAGTCGTGGCTTTGGCTTCAATACTTGCCTCGTGAGGCATGAGAGGATATTCAGCAGCGATGTGGTCATGATATAAATATGGCCGCCATACCATATGCGCGCGAAGACCCACGACCATCGTTGGACAATGGAATCCTCCGAAGTATCACAATCTCCCTGCCGAAGGTCCTCGACCTCTTTCTCAATATTGCGCTGGCTTCTGCGCACGCGCACACCGGGATCGTCAAGGAATTTGAAGTCCATCTCTGCTGCTATGTGCGCTCTTGCTGTGGAGATACAGTCGACATAGTGTCAGCAGCCTGCCTGGCTGCGCGTCAGCCCTGTGGTTAAGGGTCCATGCGTGCATAACGTGCTTCGACTCCGCGTAGGTGAACAGAAGCCGAACTCTACTCAAAGATGTAGACAGTTCAAATAATTCGCCATAGTCAACCTTTAAATCTCTATATTTCATGGAGACATTGACTTCGCTCGCATCGGATCGTGGGCCGTATAACGTTAAGCTATCAAGTCTTCTTTCCACAATAGTCACATACAGCCGCAGTACATTGATCAATAGAATCCGTAAGGGTCAGAGCCTAGAAAGCTACCTTATCACTATGAACTGGCGCTTACAACTTCTCCCTTTATATACATCCAGCTTTGGTTTAGTTGCAAAGTTCGGGTAACGCATCTCGATCTGTCTTAATCATCATCTATCGCTTCACACCTCACCACCCATCATCTCTCGGTCGTCAATTTTCATGGTCTCTGCGGCACGGCTTAAGGATGTGTACAAGCTGCAATGCTGGGTATTCAACAAACCGTTCAATCCAGAGCATAAGCGCATTGGTACAAAGGTACTTCAAGAGCCTCTGAAGGGCGAGTTGCTAAAGAACTACTATTACCCGTCTCTCAAGGGGTTGCCAACACCAAAGAAGCTCAACAAGATTTTTCCGGACTGGAACTGCTACGATCCGGATGAGGAGTATCGTCTACAGCGTGTTGAGTATCTCAAACGTAAGGGTAAAGGCGCCCCAGCCAAGCTGAAAGAAAAGAAGGTTGTTGAGAAAAAGCGAAAGTAAGCTCGCAGTGCACATAATTGCAGCGATTTACTTGTATTTGAGCGTGAACATTAACCGCTACTTTTTGCTTTGCGGCTATTCTTCGCCGTGGGTGTCATCATTAGACCGGCTAAAATCGCTGCAACCAAGCTATGTATATATTGATAAAGACCGTAACTTTGAACGACAATGCATCTAAGCAATATGATGCCTTTTTATTGAAATAAAGCGACATTCGAATGAATAAATAAATTTAGGTCACCCAGTAAACCAAATCCGGGTGCGACGTGTCACATTCATGGTTATATGCAATTCCAGGCGAATAAGACTCGCTTTCTCGCGCTCGGCGCATACGCCACCTTCGTACAATGACACCTGCGGCCAAGGCTATACGAACTTCATGTAACTGAATTTTGAGGGAAAGGAACTCTTCCAAAGTGAGCACCTGAGATGGGTCCATGTCCCTATATAAGGGAAATTGGCGCATGAGCATGCTGAATGGAATAAATTTTCCTCCAGTGATTGCTTCCGCATGCAGCTTTGCTTGCATCGTGAATAACTCATAGAGTGTCCTTCGCTCCCGGTATTGCTCGACAGGCATATCAGCCAGGTACTTGTACATAGCATCCATGTCAATCCGGTATGGGTCTACAGCAGTGTCGTACGTCACAGCGCCTGAATATTCCAGTATGCGATGTACATTGTACTTTGCATCATGACTATAGATCCCCATGGAGAAATAGCCGCGCGTGTGGCCTAAAAACCGGTAGAGCTCAGATGTGAGAATTTGACCGGTTGCTCTGGGATCAAACTGCTGCCAGCTTTCCAGAAAACTCAAAATGTCCTGTTGTCTGATGTTTACAGGGCCACTGCGATACACATACCAGCATGCTTCGCAAATGAGTGATATGAAAAGGTTTGCGAAAACATACATTGAAATAATGTTCCACGAGATGAACAAGACGTAGGCATACCCGCTGATACCGCATTCTGATTCGGATCCCTTATTCAAACAATTGGGCGGTTCCATGGTAAAGTCTATGAGAAATTGGTTCCAGCCTTCTCCGCAACTCATGGTGAACAACGCGATTAGTGCTTTAGGCACTGTTCTGAAATTACGCGCAGGCGAGCTCTGTGTGCCCAATTTGGTGAGTCCAAACGTTTGATTCAGTGCTATAGCATATGTGACAAACAGAACAAACCAGGTCTCCAGTAGCACCGCAATCTCAGCCACTGCGGCCGTGGCAATAGTGAAGAACTCATGCAATCGCTTGGTTCTGGGAACGCGCATCAAAAGTAGGCAAATAAACGCAGCACGACTCGCGTTGCGGGAACCAGCAACCTCATATGCGGGCAACATGGTGTTCAAGATCGTGAATATGATGACCGCAACATACACTACGAGCCCGAATGGATTCCACCAATTGTGCAAATACAAGCGGGGCTTGAGTACAACAAGGCGAAGGATCGACAAGCAAGCAAGCAACGTGCTGCAAATCAAAAGGATAATGTTGTACGCAATGTCTGCGTATCTTGGGTGCGGGTAGTAGTAGGCAGCCATGTTCACAGTGACCGCCAGGAGAGCCCAGACCTCCAGAGAACTGACCCAGGTAGGCAGGATCTGCATCAGGTAATATCTAACAGTGTCAGGCTTGTAACGAGGTGGGCGTGGTGTTGGCTTCACCAGCTTCAAGGTGTTTTTTACGTCAAGCCAGGCAAGCTGTTCTTTTGTCAAGTATGCTGTGCCCATAGAGAGCGCATAGTTTCTGATGATCACAGCAATAAACATGGTCATGATAAGGACTGAACCAATATAATGATAGGCGATTGGATAGACACCGTTTCCCTTGCTGGAATAAGTTTCAGGTTGCTGACCTTTACCAGTTATTGCTGTCACGGCTTCAAGAACATCTACCCAGCCTTCTAGAGAGAGCACGCCGAACTGGATAAGCAGCGCGCTCCAGAAATTGTTATAGCTGAAATAATTCTCCTGCACAACTCGAGGGGATAACACGTCAAAGTTGTCGTACAATTCTTGACGAAACTCACCTGTACACTCGGACAGAAAGTTAACATTACCATCGTTGCATTGAGTCAGTCGATCGTGGAAGATGTTTTTCCCCCACACTGAGTAAGGAATCACCAACGAAAGAGTGATGATAGCTGCCGCAAGGAGATTCTTGAACCCTTTCAGGAAGATCGAGTTGAGCAACTTTTCGCTATTCCGATTTGCCGTTACAAGCCTAAGAGATCGAAGTGCAACGACGCCTCGAAGGTATCGCGCCAAAGGTCCGTTGTAGAAGTCGTTAATGAACGTCATCCAAATAGAAATCAAGGCAATCGCATCCAGCAAATTCCAGGGGCTATGGGTATATGCGTTTGGCGTAAAATGGAGCCCATCTGCAATCACCTTCCCAAGAAACTCGATCGAAAAAAGAGTGCCGAACACCAGGTCGATAATCCGTAACCAGGTCCAAGTTTGATTTGGATTTTCCTGGCGCTCCTTCAAAGTATGCAACGGGGTGTTCACACATGTTTGAATTACCAATGCGGCAGTTGCGCACACAAAGAAAAACCGCACTGCGATTCCAACCCAGCGACTAGGATAAATTCCGGATACTCTGTGTCCGTAACTCGACGAAAAAAGCCGTTGGCATAGTTTGCGAAGTCTGTTTTTCGGACTGAAGAGAAGTAATGGTCGATCAAAGTACGGGTGTTCCTCACAATACCTCTCAAGGAGAGATAGAGAATGTACCTGATAGTCGAATATCTCTTCCACGTAGGCACGGTTTGATACGTTTTGTGCCTCCTCTCGTCGCTTCTGGATGTTTTCGCTTACGAACTCGCGATAGCCTTGTGGATAGCGATGAAATACCTTAGCCATTTTCAGCAATGCCCGTCCGAATTGACGGAATACAGGATGCCGGGTATAATCATTGAGCCTACCGTACGTAGCTTGCTGCTGACTCTTCGGTAAACTAAGAAATGTGGAGCCGCGGTGCTCAGCGTACGTTTGGTTTTCCTTCGGGACATCCAAAAATTCAGCTACGAACTCACGTTCAATTGCATTGTGTACTGCGCTTGTAACAAAGGAAGGTCCAGAGGAAGCATCACGTAGGCGATATAGCCAATGCTGAAACCGCTCACGCAACGTGAAGTTGCTAGTGCCACTGATGTATTTACGAGGAGTCCCCGGAGATCCATATGTGAGGAAATCATTCGCAAAGCTTCGAACTTGCTCTTCTCGTTTGTTGGAAATAGCGCCGTGCAAGTTTTCACTCATCACGCCGATGAAGAAGTTGAAAATCAGAAAGTTAGCAAAGAATAGCCATCCACAAAACAAAACTCCCATACAAGCAAGTCCGATAACATTGTTTCCAGGTCGTGAAACATTTTCAGTGGTCCAGAAAAGCACATCTGTCCAGTTTTCAGTTGATGCCACTTGATACATACTGAAAAATGACACACAGATGTCATAGAAGGAGGAAGTGTTGATCTCACCATCATTGTACATGGGGAATTGACCTCTTAGCATTTTGCAAGCAATAATTGAACAGAGAAGTGTTGTCACGAAAAAGAACGCGGTAAGATTCAGAAGCACTTTGTAGTTTCCCAGCAGCTGTAGCCAAAAGATACGAGCAAACTCAAGGGCACCTACTACTCTGTAAACTCTGAGTAGTTGAAACAGCGTTAACCACGCATAGACGATTTCATTGTGGTAGAAAGCTAATGTGATCGCGTTCACAATTGCAAGAGTCAAGTCTACCCAGTTCGTAAAACTGTAGAAAAAGTAACGCCAATATGGGAGGTAAACAAAAAAGCGGAGAATGATGTCCACGCCGAAGGCAATGGCAAGCGCAAGCTCCCATGCAAAAATGCTTTCTTTTTGGCGTGTCCAAGCAGCTTGCATTACAAGATCCGCTAAGGCCAAGAGAGCGAAGAAGGGATAAAACAGCGTATAGCGTTTCCCCCATTTCGTGTTATCCAAAATCCAGTGGCCTCGGTTTCGTTTAGCAGTTATGCTTGAATCGTCGCCTTGACTCTCCACATCACTACCACGCTTAAATAACCTTCCAATCCTTGGATTCCAGAAGTGCAAATCCTCAAGTAAATCTTTCACAGCACCGTAACAGCTTACCATGACGGCAACAGTTAGATTTGCTAGCCAGATTCCGAGAATCAAAACACCGCTGATAAAAAAAAGAGACGACACAAGGTATTCGGAGTTGATGACGTTGTACATGATGGGGGTGAAAGAATTGTTCGACATCATGATGAACACTATCTCGAGTGAGTTGAAGAAATTGTCAAAGTTGACACCAGATAATTCCTTATATGAACCATCCTTTGGGAAAGATCTGAGCTCGACACATTGACTGCCAACGGGACAGGTGTAACCCTTTGAGGTGCTTTGAGCAGTCAAGTTACCTCCACCATGATCACGTAGCAAATAGGGCATCTTTCGCAACGTGCCTGGCTCCAGCCAGCTACCACAATTTTGTGATGTTATGATACCGTCATAGATGCACACGCGACGGAGAGAACCATTAAAACTCTGAACACCAACAACAGCCCACACCGACAGAAAGAATGCAATGAAAAAAAGTACGTTCTGAAGTAAAGGTATCGCTGTCTTCAATGCCTGTAAAATCACACGCGTGTAAGCAATGTAGTCCAAAAGCCTCAAAATACGAATGTGAGCCATCCCGGCCACAATGAGTGAGATGGAGTTCGCTTCGTTGCCGTAGATAACACCAACAAAGGACCAGAACATGACGATAGAGACGAGTTCTACACGGCCCCAGCTTTTTCGCAGAAAAGATCGCTGCGTACCTGGCTGTCGCGGCTTCGAGTGTTTGGGCCCTGGAATAGCACCTAACGTGCACCAGTTCAGTACTTGACGAAGCCACCACCAAGTATCTTTCCAGAACGAACTCCACGTAAAGATGTCGGTCGAGAACACGCCAAAGGCAATACATTCACCCGCGGCTTTGAGCGTATAAATAGAATAAAATGCCATCATCACAAACCCAAAAGTGGGATCATAAACCAAAGATAGGCCATTTTCGGTTTTGAACGGGTTGCGCATTTCGACCATTAGCCCAATGATCTGAGCGATGGTGAGCACGATCATTCCGTAGTACACGTAGGGCGATAGCATCAGCCGAAAGAGCCAGCGTCTCAGTGGATGAGCGGCATCAAAGTAAAACAGAGTGCGCCCCTCGGGTCCTAGGTCATACTTTTCAGGATCACCAATAGTTGAGGCCTGATATTCAGAGGTCTGATCATGATCAGAGTCCCCGTTAGCGCCATCAGGTTGAACCACTTCGGGGTCAAGCATCTCGAGTTCTGCACGCGACAATGCTGCGTTCAAGCTCGCGCGGCGCCTCATTTTCAGCTTTTCTGGGGAGACTTGCGCTGACAGTGCCGCTTTTTTATGGGGGTCGTCAGGCGCAAACGGATTTTCCATAATTTCATTGAGCGGAGTGTCCACCGGCACATTGTGGAAAGATCTCTCCAATGTGAGACGCGGATGCGATTGTGAGCCCAGGCGGAACCCGCCAGGCGGCGATTGGGGAACGGTAAGCGTATTCTTTGGCTGCAAAGGCAGTTCGTCAGGACTTTTGAAATGAGCTGGTGAACCCTGACCAGCAATAAATGATGGCTCGCCCACGCTACTATCGTCGTGATCCAAATTGTCACTATCCACTGAACCAGTGCTGCTAGTCCTACGTCGCGGATCACGGAATGGACTCCGTAACCGGTTGCTGCCCTGGGAATCACTCGCCCGATCCTTTGAGCTTGAAGATCGTTTACTGCTCTGAGGCGAAATAGCTGTGGGTGACAGCCCTCTATTTATGCGCTTCGACGGGCTTAAGCCAGATGATGCGACATTTTCCTGGCTAGGGAGCCAGCCGTCCATGACTGAATTGTCGCCCTTAACAAGACCAAGAATAGCGGATTTCGGAGCTGGTTCGACATCACTTGTTCCTTCATCCTCTGAGTTCATTTCAGTTGTGATAAGGTTCAGTTTTGGCGGTGCGGGCCTCCTCGGCGGTTCTTCGGGATCGTTTTCTGGAACCAGACTATTTAATTCGATCCAGCTATCCGCACGAGGCTGGTCTTCGCCGCCTGTGCCGCTATCGGGCATTGTGTTACACCGCTGCTTTTAGTACCGTCTGACGCTTGATCTTCAAGGCCACCCACCAGCTCAGGTCAACGAGGCTTTGGACCTCCAATTGACAAGGGCAAGGGTATATGTCAGTAGTATTAACGCGGTGCGCGCAGCAGGAGACGCGAGCGTATGACAGGGGTGTGAATAACGGAGAAGTCTCCCAAGCTTTGGGATTGTAGATGACGAAGTGTATATATGCACAGTATGTGGTAATATAGACAAAACATTGCAGTGCTTGAGATAAACAAGACGCAAGATTTTCGTAAGAGCATTCAGTTCATCGCAAAGCTTTTAAAATTCGGTATGACATCTTGTCTCAGAATAGCTACTACTATTGCGTAGTGTGTTTCGCACATTGGCATCCATGCGTGAAGCCACCCTCAGTTTTTGCATAAGTTAGTTCATTAGATACATGCAAGTGGCGTAGCTAGTCGAAGCTCAATTCACATTAGCCGCGGCTCTAGTGGGGTTTGTTAAATATGTCTCGCCTACAACTGACACAACCAGAGAGATATCGTCCGGCTTGCCTCCCCAGTAATCAGAGAGTAAACCTTCCTGGTGACAGCGCACGGCGAAGGGACTGGGAAAGTGCGGATTCAGGGAATTGTAGTACGCGCGCATGAGGATATTGTCGCCCAGTTGTTGAGGTAGAACACTGAGCCCTAAGCTCGGATCGACCTTTTCTTTGGTCAACTCTACTATATGGCAAGCCTGCGCCAAATGCACGTTGTCGAAGAAGCCGTCGCTGGCGAAAATGACAACATCGCCGGCCTCTAGTTGCCACTCTGTCTGGTCACACTTTGTCTGTTCGACAGGTTCGGCTTTTTCTCGGACCAAGGGCTGCAGCTCGTGCATCCAGTGCGGAAAGATTGTGAGCTGCCTGGGTACCAATCCCTGAACATCAGGGCTAGTCTGATATACCACGCGCCCGTTACGCACCACAATGGCTCCCGAGTCACCCAGATTCACTACATGCAGAATTCCCGATCGCGGGTCGAAAATCCCAAAACAAAGAGTTGTTCCGCCTGCGTACTTACTACCCACCAAACAGAGTTTTCTGAATGACTCGCGCAGCATGGTCCGTCCGTCCGGGAGTCGCGCAATGCCCTCTTTTTCCCGTGCTCTGAATGCTCCAGCCATTTCTCGTACAATGCCCGAGCTCAAAACCGACGGGTCAACGCCATGACGGCGCCATCCACCGACACCATCAGCCACACCGAGTAGCGTTGCGCCCTGGAGCGATCCGGGCGTGATCCAAGTAGAATTCAAAACTGCATCTTCCCCGCTTGACTGGTTCATGTTTTTTAGGGTGCCTTTGGCGCAGTACGCAGCAGCTGTGCTTAAAGTAAATATGTACCGCGCACTGCGAGGCCGCACAAGCAGCCGTCCTCGTGACGCTAGCCCGCGGGCTATGAATGTCGATGTGGCTACCATAGCCAATGCTCGGTGGAGAACTAAGTGTGACTCCCCCAACTCTCTATGGCGCGACCACCAAGGTGTGAAGCGGCTTAGGGTAACTGTCCCGATACTGCCTGGTGAGGGTACGGGCCAGGAACTGGTGCGTGAGCGGGCAGCCACCAACGGACAACAATGTCTCAAATGCATGAAGCTACATACCTCGAGTAAAGGGGAGAAGAAATCCCATGTCATAGGCCACCAGGGCTGCTGTATTATTGTACAAAATAAGTTAAGAACGTGAGGCCACGCCAAGCTCGCGCAATTAGGCGCTGTCGCCTCCGGTGCTACGCGAGCGAGTCTTCTTGGGCTCGTTCATCTGGCCCTCGTACTTCTCCATAACATCGCGCAGGAAGTCGAACTTCTCCTCCTCTTCGACAGCCTTGTAGAGGTGCGGAATGCCGACGCGCTTGACGCGTTTCGCACGCGCACGCTCGCACGACGCGTCGACAAGCTGGATCATGAACATCTCTAGCGCCTTCGCAACAACCACGGGGGTCGCCTGAGCCACCTTGCCTATATCCTCATCGGATTGCATGAGGCGCTTGATGCGCGCGACGGGGAACTGTGTCTTGATGTCCCGGTCGAATTGCGGGTTTTCTCCCTCACCATCCGACATGGCTCTGAAACCCTAAACAGACAATCTAAATTAGGTAGCGGGCCCGTGCTGGGCGGCCGTGATCAGGCCTGCTTATATATGCGCCGGGCCCGTCCTGAAAAAGTGATCACGGGCAATGCGCAACCCTGCACCCTGCAATGCATCACTACGTAAACGGAGACGGAGGGTAGGCGGTCAAGGCAAGCCGAAGATGAGCGACGCATTCGTGCCGCCAAAGCCGAAGCTGTTCGACATGGCATATTCAATCGCGGCCGACCGCGCCTCTGTGACGTAGTCGAGCTCGCAGCCATCGCCCGGCTTCTCTAAATTTAGAACTGGCGGCAACTTTTGGTGGTGCAGGGCGAGGACCGTGAACGCGGCCTCGAGCGAGCCCGAGGCGCCCAACAAATGCCCCGTCGCACCCTTGGTCGACGAGACAGGAATACCCGAGGGATCCCGGCCGAGCGCTCGGGCAATACTGCGCGACTCAATGGCGTCGCCGAGCACGGTTGACGTCGCGTGCGCATTCACATACCCAACGCGCTCCGGGTCCACTTCGCCGAGCTCAAGCGCCATGCGCATGCAGTCGTATGCGCCACGCCCGTCATCGTGCGGTGCTGTGATGTGGTGCGCGTCGCCAGACATTCCGTAACCGCTCACCTTCGCGTAGACGCGGGCGCCCCTGCTCTTTGCGTGCTCCTCGGACTCTAACAGAAGAACCGCAGCACCCTCACCAATCACGAAGCCGTCTCTTTCCGAGTCGAAGGGACGACTGGCCTTTTCCGGCGCGTCGTTGAACTTCGTTGCCAGTGACCGCGCTCGCGCAAACCCGGCAACCGAAACAGGGTGGATAGCAGCCTCTGTGCTTCCTGCCAGCATGACATCGGCCATTCCAAGCTTGATCATGTTTGCCGCGTCACCAATGGCGTGTGCGCCGGTCGTGCACGCTGTCGAAACACTGTGATTAGGCCCCCGGAACCCTGTGCTCATGCTAACATGGCCCGCCGCCATATTGGCGAGCAGGTTCGGCACAAAAAGCGGCGAGACCTTGCGGTAGCCACCTGTATGCAGCGCGACGGAGTTGTCATAGGCCGCATCCATGCCGCCAATTCCAGATCCAATCGCGACACCGGATCGGCGCAGCTGCGCGTCGTCTGTAGGCGCATACCCGCTGTCCTCAAGGGCCATTTTGGCGGCTCCCATAGCGAACTGGGCGAACTGTGGCATGCGCCGCAGTGCACCTTTCTCGATGTATTTTGCAGGCTCCCATTCACCGTCACTCGATCCAGCAGGGACACGACCGCCAACCTGGGCCGGAAACTGCTCGTATTCCTTTCCAAGATGGACAATGCCCGATTTTCCTGCTAGCAGGTTCCGCCACGCGGCCCGAACACCGACGCCGACCGGGCTCACAATCCCAATACCGGTGACAACAACCGCCATCTGCCAAAGTTTGAAACGAGGAAGGACTGCCCTAACCTAGCATACGGTCATCAGCCAACCGTCGTTTAGGCACGTCAGTGTCGGGGCACCAAAAACGCGTCAAGGAAGATCAAGTAGGTTAGTGAAAAGGGATCTGTGATCCTGATGCGAGGAAGGCATCGCCAGGTGTCGTTATTTCTCCATGATAAGGCATCGTTCGTTAGGCTAACACTTCAGCGAGTAGCCTTCTGCCAATTCGATTGTGGAAGTCGTATACTAAACGTCACAAGTGGCATTTTACTTCAATTGCTAGAGTGACAAGCCTCTATGATACTTTAGGCCTCATATGATATTGCGGGGCACTCTCCAGCTTTCTTATTAGAATTCCCCCCTTTGCAACAGAACAATCGAGAAATCAGCTCAGCATGTATCCTCACAAGTAACAGAGAAAGATCTGAGCAGTGTTTGCAATTTCTGTGTTATGTTTGACTCTCTAGCATACTTAATCTCAACGGAATTCGATATATCTTGATAGGCGATGATAAGGCCCGAGAGGTACACGTGACAAAAGCTTGATAATAACTCGTTAGTCAAAAGGGTACGGCACACAATTTATATATACCCCGCTTCTCTCGCCGTAACAATCGTAACATAACGCGATCATGACGCCCGTTGGAATTGTAGCTGAACAGAAGAGTGCACCAATCAAGGTTGACACCGAGGACACAACAACTTTCCCTGTCGCCGAGAGCATTCCGGAATTCGCAACCGCTCAGGAGAAGCGGCAATGGATGCTTGAGGAGATGGCTGGTGCTTTCCGCATCTTCGCGCGCAAGGGCTACAGCATTGGATCGGCGGGCCACATCTCTGTGCGTGATCCCGAGAATCCGGATCAGTTTTGGCTGAACCCGCTTGGCAGGCACTTCGGAACGTTGAAAGCCAGCGACATGGTTCTTGTTGACCACGAGGGCAATGTGATCGGCGGCAGCAAGAAGCCGGTCAACAAAGCCGGCTTCCAAATCCACGGTGCCATTCACAAACTCCGGCCCGATGTAATTGCTGCGTGCCACACGCATTCGATTTACGGGCGCGCCTACTCCGCTTTTGGTAAGCCCATTGAGATGCTGAACCAGGATAACTGCATCTTCTACAATGACCAGGCAGTTTATGAGGACTTTGGTGGCGTCGTTTTGTCGATTGATGAGGGAACGCATCTCGCGAAGGCCCTAGGCAACAAAAGGACAATGATTTTGCAGAACCACGGCCTGCTTACTGCCGGTTCGACGGTAGGTGAGGCTGCCTTCCTGTTCATTCTCATGGAGCAGGCCTGCGAGGCGCAGCTCTTGGCAGACTCTAGCAAGTTTCCCAAAAAGCTGATCTCTGACGAGGTGGCTGAATTCACATACAAGGCCACCGCGTACCCTGAGGGCTTGTGGGCGGAGTTTCAAACAGAACTAGAATACGAAGAGTTCTTGGACGGCTCTTTCCGCAAGTAAACCGAGTCGCGGTTTAATGAATGAGTGTTAATAAATCTCGCAAGCATGAGTATCTGAATTTAATCCTAAATTTGTTTATCTGGCGGCAGCCAGCAGTGGCCCACGATCTTACCATTCCTCAACGCCTCTATTTCTCCGGAACTTGCCGGACCAGCCTGATACTGGCGCGCTAACATAGCCACCCTCACCAGGAAGTGTCTTATTGTGCTTTCTCGCCCAGGCGTACCTATCGTCAATCTTAGGTGCCCACTCCGGCGTCTTGGGGGTATGGAACTTCGACTGCGGGAACAATCCACCGAAACGCCACCACGCGTCACCTGTGCCCCACACGTAGGACTCATCGGGGTAAATCCAGCGCTCGAGCCAGCGGGTAAGCACAAAGGCAACAAATGCGAACGAGAAGGCAAGCTCAAAGCCAATATCACCACCTTCCTTGCCAATCATCTTGCTAATGGGACTGTTCCACCAAGGCTGATCCATTCCCACGACGCATCCGACAACACCACAGCAGCCAGCGAAGATGGCAGCAAGCCCGTAATGAAGCTTGGAAAACGACTTGTATGCCTCAAGATTGTAGTTGTCGTAGCTGCGACGGAAAAAGAGGTGCTCGGCAAGGCTGATGCCATAGTAAAAAGAGATCCAGTAGGCAATAATGTCCATGAATTGACTAAGGTACTCATCAAAGTGGCCGACGGCCGGAATTGAAATACCGATCGCAGCACCGGTGATGACACAAGTCCAGATATATTGCGGAATAAGATCGAACTTGGGCAGGACAGCCTGAGCAGACATCGAGAACGAGTAGAGATTCGGAACATTGTTAGCAATAACGGACAAGGCGAACACAACAATGCAAACTTGACCAAATCCGTGAAGCTTGTCTTGAACCAGAATCATCCAAAGCAAGCCTCCGGCTTGGTTATCGTTATACGCCTGCTTGTATGCGTCACTGACCAGCGTGCGCTGAGCCGCGAAAGCACCAAGAAGCATAGGGATCACGCAGCCGATGACAGACCAGATCATGATCCACGAGAACACCTTCAGTTTGCTGGTGTTCTTCGGTTTATAGCACGTGTAGTCGCTAGCATACGGACCCCATCCTGCCGCAAAACCATAGATAGCACCGCCAAACGACAATACGTTGCCCGCCTCTGTGGAGCCGTGGCTCAGTGTGCCCCAGTCCATCATTCCATCCTGGCCAAGGTTGATGGCGATAACAAACAGGACAATCATGTTCGGCACCCAAGCCCAACGTGCGTACAAATGAATGACGCGGTAGCCAAATAGTGCAATAAGCAATGATGCAATACTGAGAACAATGATACCACCCCAATTAGGGAGTCCATAGTTGTTGATCATATGAAGAGAGTTCACGGCAGAGATAGTATTCGCACTGCTCCAGCCAATACATGTCAACGCATTCAAGAACGCGCAAATACGAGACCCTACGCTGCCAAACAGGTAACGGCTCAGAACCATTTGGCGCATACCTGTCGGGGGACCAAACGTAGACATTAGAGCCACGGGCAAGGTTCCAAGCACCGTGAAGCAGATGATTACCGCCATCGAATCTCTGACCGTCAATCCAAATATCGTGATACCCAAGCAGCCTAGGGCGAACGCGGCAATCCCGAGATCCGCAGACAGCCACATTGTTGCCGAATCCCAATAAGAAACATCATGTCGCTGGTCTTCGGGGATCCGCGCAATGCCGTTGGTCTCACCGCCAAGCCTGTCCATATAATAATTAAACCTTTGAAAAATATTCTTGGAATGGCGGCGCGACTCCTCCTCAACACTTCCAAGTAGTGAGCCATCACTACTGGTGTTTGAGGCCAATTTTTCATCGGCCAAAGGCACCTTACCTTGTTCGGTACCAGACATCGCACTTTAGAGCCGTGTGAATTTCTCGTGTTTTGAGGCGCGAGGAATTTAATTTATTACTTTTTTTGATCTTGATAAATAATCGCCAGGCCAATACCACCGGCAAGGGTTAGTCCCATGATTGCAACCCACGCCGGATCTGTCATGTAGCCGATGCGCAGGCCGTCGCGAGAATATCACTAAGCAGCTAGCTGAGCCGTCGAGAGCTCTCTATGGCCAGACTCCTAAGACCCTTTATCATGTGCAGCAAGAGTTAAATATCACTGATAAGCACTGCGTAGAGTTTTTCGGGGCCGAAATCTAACGGCAATGCATTTTTCTTGGTATCTCACGAAAGCCCCTCGGCGCATCAAAACGCCCTTTCCGTGGAGGCATCCGTCGGCGGCGAGACCTGTATCAGGGACTCTTATCAAACTCGAGGCAATCTGTATTACCTAAGCGTGGCGTCAAGCATCGACCAGTCGCTGCCGTTACATTCCCAAAAAAAAATGGTTTTATCGTCGGCGCTTCCCGCCCGTGGGAGACCGATCGCTCCCTGTTGGGAGGGACGTGCCGAGACCTTGTATGTACTTGGGGCCGAAGACGGCCTGTAAAGCATATCTTCCCAACGACGATATCGCGCAACCGGCTGCCTCATCGACAGCTCCCCGTCCTTCAGACTCATTATCTGTAACCCGTACCCAGTACTGCCCTACATTATAGGAGCGATAATGCAACGTGATGAGCCAATGAAGTGCGGCTTAAGCATTATCACCCAAAAACGCTGCTAAGAAAGGCACTGACGGGTGCTAAGAAGTTCGGGGTTCGAATTCTCACCTTCGACGGTTTAAGCTGATTGTTTTTCATACTAAGTAGTAGATGCGGAGTCTGTTGCTGGCGGCGCGAACGGCTCGCTATGTTTCCAAGAGCAATAAGTAAAAGTTGACTAGGTGCTGCGCCCGCAAAAAGGTGTAAGATACCCAACAGGAACTACGCAGTAATAGACACGTAGTATACACATTAAAAATGTAAGCTATTCACATTACAAAGTTTCGTTCTGCTTGAGGCCAAGAGAATGAAGATCATGGCAAAGGTCGTTATTTTAGCTTCGTGAACACAGGCTGCGTGGCCATTCCACTCTGGACTTGGGCGGCTTTGTCGTTATCGAGATGCTGCACCACCATATCAGCAAGGGCGGCAATAAATTCAGGGTCAGTGTTCAAACTCTCGGCTCTGCGGAGAAGTTCAGGCTTTTTGACCTCTTCCTTCATTTCGATGTCGACCTCATGCAATGTCTCAATGTGGTCCGAAGTAAAGGCAATTGGAACGACAACAACGCCCCTATAGTCGTCCTGTTTCTCAAGCGTCTGGATTGCTCGCTGCGTCTGGGCGCCAAGCCAGGGTTGTGGCCCCACCTGCGATTGCCAAGTCAGTCGATGAGGGTTTGAGAATTGCAGCTGCTGCATCACGGCGTGCACTGAGCTAGCGACCTCGGCCACATATGGATCTCCGCTATTTACTACGGTCATAGGCAACGAATGCGCACTGAATAGAATCATCACCTTATCCCGGTCTTCCGCTGGGAACTTTTCAAGCTCGGCCCGAACATGTTTGGCAACAGTGCTGATAAACCCCGGATGCGTCGGCCACCGTAAAATGTGTGACCACTCGATCTGCCCGTTCGGATCAAGGTCCTTCGCAACGCGATTCAACTCATTCATATTGCTGCGGGTCGTAGAGAAGCTGTATTGCGGATACTGCGTGAACGCAACCGCCCGAGTGATGCCGTCCTCGAGCATCTTGGCATAAGTCTCATCGGTTAGCGGCCGAGCATAGCGGAAAGCAACATACGGGACATGAGGCGCGCTGGATGGGTGGATCTTGTCAAGGATTTCACACAAGCCTTTGGCTTGCTCTTCACTGTAGCGCAAGATAGGCGATCCACCGCCGATCTCCTCATAGTGCTCCTCGATTGTTTTGTAGCGGCGCAATGCAATAAATTTGGCAGTCCATTCCTGGAATGGTCCGAGTGGAATCAGGTCCTTGTCACCGAACAAACGCAGCAGGAAGTCATATGTTTCGCTCACTTTGGAGGGCCCACCCATGTTCATGAGCATGATTCCCGTTTTTCGTGACACCGGCGACGCCGAAAATTGCCGACGACACGCGCTAAGCGGGCCGCCTAGCTTGGCTGGTGTGGCCGCTCTTAGCAGTAATGATCTCATGGAACTGAACAACTGGTAGTGGAGTCCAGTCACCTTCGTCGTGTACTCGACGCACTAGTAATGTACATATATATGTGACCCACGCTTGACCCCTGCCCTGGTGCGGCTAAGAATCACATTTTGCTCTTGAGCCTCAGGCCCAGGCCTCGGGGCCGCCGCACTAGTATTTTAGCAGAAAGTGGCAGCTTTCGGACTGCTATTCGTTCGCTCACGCCCCAGCTGTGCAGGCCTGCCCTTATCGTTTCAACCTACCGCTTACCGCATGCACGGCTGGGAGTAGGGAGGCCTTCGCCGTGCTGGGATCGCCACAACTTCGCTCTCGGACCTAACGGTCCAGGTATAGCCCTAACCCATATGCAGAAGTGGCTTCGAGGCCCGCAGCGAGGGCCGGATGTTTTGCTCTCAGTTCTAAATTTTGTCAAGTCTAGTACATTAGCATCCGCCACGCGCCAGCTAGTGTTATATCTCTCGGGCTACGTCGTTAAGTCCTCGGGCTACGTTTGCGAAGAACTACTCATAGCTAGTGAAGACGAAATAAACATTGACATTTGCAAGAGAAGATCAAAGTGTTCTCTCTCCAGGTAGTCAGAGCCGAATTTGGCAGAGTGGCGCACCTTTATCCAGCTTAGTCTCTAAGTAGTTTAGCCTGAACCTAGCTAGGCATTTCGCCATTACCATACCATAGAGCACTTAGTTCCCAGCTCCAACTGCCCGTGAAATGTCCACCGTCGAAAAAGCAGTCTCTGCTTCAAACCGTCATTGCAATTCACCTGCCTGCCTACCAACTTCCAACCTTCGGCTTGTGCATCACGTGGCAGCGTACACGTGTCTCACAGCTTCCGCTACGCATTACAGCACAGAAGCCTCGAGTGCTGAACCCACTCAAGGCCGGGATGGAGTCTGTGATCGGTCGAGTCGCGGAGCAGATCGGGCTGCCCGTTGACCTTCTTCGCATTGCAATTTGCCTTGTGGCCTCATTTCCACTCGGGTCACTCGTGAAACGCATTCCCCCAAAGCATGCAGTGATTAAGGATGTGGTAATTGCTGGGTGCGGAATCTTCTTCCTGACCGGGGTATTCCAGCTTTACAGTGGCATCCTAACGTTGCTCTTCTCGTCCTCTATAACCTACGTTTTGGGCTGCATATGGGCAGACCGCTGGTTTATGCCGTGGTTGAACTTCCTGGTAATCATGTCGCTGATGCTTGTCACGCATGCGAGCGAGCAGATGGGCGGCACTGACTACGTGAACGAAATCGGCATATCTGGCTCCCAGATGATCTTAGTTCAAAAGCTCACTGCATTTGCCTGGGATGTTTATGACGGAACCCGCTCTGAAGAGCAGCTCAGTGCTTTCCAGAAGGAGGCGCGTATCACACAGTATCCCAATCCTTTGAGGTACCTTTCTTGGGTTTTCTTTTTCCCCACAATTCTCACGGGGCCGGCGTGCGGTCTGCGGGACTACAGCGCGTGGGTTGATCTCTCAATGTTCTCACATATTGAGAAAGATTCTGCCAACAAGGCAGGCGGTGTTGTTGTGAAGCGAAAGCTCCGCATGCCTCGCAGTGGCTTTGTTGAGGTCTTGAAGCTTTTCGAGGGCCTTGTATGGGTTACGCTTATGACACAGTGTACCTCGTTTGCTCAGAACCTCGAATTTTACAAGGAATCTTGGTTCACGAAGTCTCCGTTTCTGGGCCGGGCTGTTGCCCTATACGCCGTCGGACTCGCGTTTCGTACTAAGTACTACGCCGCTTGGGCTGTCTCCGAGGCAGCGTGTATGCACACAGGAATTAGCTACAATGGCATTAACCCCGAGACGGGCAAGCTTAAGTGGGATCGTATGCGTAACGTGAATGCTGTGGGGCTCGAGCTGTCGCAAAACTTCCATCTTGTTTTCCAAAACTGGAACATTTTGACCTCGAAGTGGCTGCGACACTATGTGTATTTGCGCGTGACGCCG
Source organism: Entelexis potacharoeniae (assembly GCA_030566975.1). Classification (NCBI taxonomy): domain Eukaryota; kingdom Fungi; phylum Ascomycota; class Dipodascomycetes; order Dipodascales; family Trichomonascaceae; genus Entelexis; species Entelexis potacharoeniae. Next base: position 164,010 of record JAKUBX010000004.1, read on the forward strand.
AAGGGCAAAAAGCCCGGAACGTCGGCAACATTCATCACTTTTGTTGTGTCTGCCCTGTGGCATGGCACACGGCCAGGCTACTACCTGACCTTTGTGACCGCCGCCATCTATCAGACGTTTGGACGTATTTACCGTCACAAATTGCGGCCGCTATTTGTTGGCACCGCGTATAAGCTGCCTTATGACATCCTAACGTGGGTAGTCACACAATTGGCGCTTGGGTACGTGGCGATGCCATTTATCGAACTCAACATTAGTCCTGCGCTCGCGGTGTGGAGGACTGTGTATTTCTATGTTCACATTGGCATTGCTGTGAGCTGGTTGCTTCTCGTCGGTCCGCTCAGCAAACGCGTGAATCCGCTACTGCAGACGCTCGGGAAGGATATCGCCGCAAGCGAGTAAGTGCCGACGCGAAGCCTAGTTTCGGTGATAGCCGTTCCAAAAAAATATTGAATATTAACGTTCGGATTGTTTGCATATTCATAAATAGTTCAACGCTTCTAAAATGCAGCTGCCTTCATGACATCGTCGTTATTACCGCCCGCTCCTTTTGAGTGAGCACCTCCGGGCTAACGCTGTGTCTCTTACTCGAAGACTTCTGAAACGTAGACAGACCATGTCAACGGCCATTGATAAAACACTGGCTCGCGTGCATTCGCGAATTGAAAACCGCGAATACTACGAGGCTCATCAGGCTGTGCGCACAGTAGTTGCCAGATACGTGCGCAAGAAGGAGTATGGTCCGGCGATCGGCCTGCTCTATAACAGCGCGCTGCTGCTTTCCAAAGCCAACGAGACGGGCTCAGCAGGTGATCTTCTACTATACATCCTGAAAATTTACATCGATGCTAGTATTCCTGCCGATGGTTCCAGTAAAGGCCGTTTAGCGCAAGTCGTGTGGCAGCTTGATCCCCACGATGCCATTTTGAAGCAGGTCGCCCAGCAGGCCGCAGGCCAATGGGCTCCGCGCGACGCGGACCTATGCCATGTATTTGGCTCGCAGTTCGCTCGCGGCGGTCAGATCTACGAGGCTGAGAAGTACCTTTTAAGCGGTACGCGAGATAGTGCAATCTTATTGGCGAACCTGCATAAATCATGGAGTGCTGCAGATAGCGATGGCCGAAACCAGCCTCTTTACGTGGCCCGTGGTGTTCTGGGATACTTGAGCGTCCAGAATATCCGCGCTGCGAAGGCCTACTTGGAGGTTTTCGGTGGTGATTCTTCGTCGAATGATTTTAACGAGTTCCTTGTGCTGCTTGTAGACACCTGCCAAACCAAAAACCCACACTTGTACAAGCGTCTTACTCTGCAGTACACGCCAACATCCACAGTTCCAGCGTGCGCGCCTGCGCTGCAAACGATTGAGCGTGACGTTTTCGGCATCGCGCCCCAGAGGCAAATGAACCTCATGGACCTCATGGGCAGCTTCATGAAGTAGCGAACTGACTGTAGAATGTACTAATTTATTATAGTATTCGGGTCACCGAGCTGGCCTCCAGCGCTTTTGCAAGCTCGAGGCGCTTGTTGTCAAGCAGCGCCTTACGCGCATCGGCGTACGACATCCACTTTCGCCGCCGCTTGTAGCTCTCGGGCCACTCGTCAGCGAGCGACTGGAGCTTCAGCTCGTAGAAATGGTACTCAGTGGTCTTTTGCGGGCCGCTGCGGTCGTCCAAAAACGTCCCCAAAAAGTCGCCCAATTGCCCAATAGCCCCAGCCTCTTCCCAGGTTTCCCGGAGCGCACTCTGCTCAATGCTTTCGTCTTTCTCGGCGCCGCCCTTGGGAAGAACCCACTTTTCTGGGTGGGACTCCGAAGATATTACAAGAACCTTCGACCTGTCGTCACTGATTACAACAGTCCCCGCCACTATCCGCGCACCGCTGTCTGAGTAGCGCTGCAGGTCGCGGCCCTGCCGCGACACCATGGAACTTGAGTCTGTAGAACTCATGGCGCACTACCGTCAATGAGCGCCGGCCTGCTTGCGACGCTACCGACCAGAATTTGCGTGGGGCGACACCGATCTCGAGGGCCAGGGTGAGCTGGTGCGACCTTGGAGATCCATGTTAGGGCACGGGCTCCAGGGCGTCTTTCACGGTGGGGGCATAATTAACCCACGCGCTAGTTCCCTTTTTAGGTACGACAGGAGCTATGTCTAAGCGCTCGTCATAACGCGACACCGGCGTTAGGGGAATCATGTAGGCATTGACGAAGGTATGTAGGTATTTGAATTCTAATTTCATGTTGGCTAATAGTTATTTTAAAGGACCTTGGTGCCAGCCATTGGGTCTGACGCGGGTCGCGTTTGCGCCAAGTTCTGATACGGAACTCGCGTTGCTCCCATATTAAACAAAAATTCGACCAGAAAGTAGAGTAGTGTCAACACCATGACGCATCCAATGCCAATGCCACATGCAACACCGACTACGTGACCAACAGGCATTAAGTGTCCATCCTTCGAGCTTCCGCCACGAGGGTTTGATGTGCTGCTTGGGCGTGGACTTGGGGACTGCCTCGGACGAGGCTCGGACGTGCCCTCATTGAATTCGACCCCACCCTTCAGGTTCCCACCAAATTGAGAGTAAATGGCGCTTACCGTACCCGCGTTCATGTCCTTATTTGATCCGGAATTGCTTGAATTTTCGGATTGCGCTGCATCAACGGTGGTAGCATAAAGCGCTTGTAACCTAGTTCCATCATAAATTGCCACAGACGCCTGTTCATCATTGGGTAATGACAGCTGACCTGAAATAAGCAGGCCTTGGTTACCACCGAGAGGTCCAGTGTTGTTTGCCTTATTTCGCAGTGTCACGAGTGAGATCCCAGATACACTAGTGCCCTGTTGCAGACTGACCCCTTCGAATTCATTCCAGGTTTTAGTCGTGCCATTGTACCACCTCAAATACGATGACGCTCGTCCATTACCTGTAGAGGTACCTGACGCAGCATAGAGCGGACTCCTTGTCGAATTTGAAAGAACAATCAAGCTTGTAACAGGCCCGGGAAGCTGACTTAGTGGCTCCAACGTTCTGTTCTTGAAGTTGTATACCGCGACCTGAGAGACTGTTTTAGTATTGCCAGTCGTAAAGTTTCCGCCAAGCACAAGCCTATCTCCGGTTTCAAAGACAAGGTCGTTTACTACTGCACCACTCCCTAAACTAAGTGACTCGGGCTCGAACCACTTGTTTCTCTGTATATCATAGCCACACAGACCATTACAGGAGCCGTTTGCAGTGTTCACATCGTTCGACATCTGCCCGCCAACAATAAGTTCACTCGTATTCGGCTTAAAAGCAAGGGCCAAAATGAGTGTCTCATCGCCTAGAACAGGAGCCTGGTTCCTGAGTGGTTGATTGGAGCTCGTGTTGTACAATACAAGCCCGTCCACATTACTACCATTGATCTTTCCTCTAACGCTGCCACCGAGTCCCAGCGTAGAATTGAGTGAAGTTACAGCATAGAATGTGGAAGTTGCATCGACAGAGTCGCTATCACCTAGTGTCAAAGACTCAGACTTGTTCCCATTCACCATGAGAACATTCGTGGCGGTCTGATTATTCGAGTCTGTGACATTGAAATGGCCAACTAAGATGCTGTGAGTTGAGTTCAAGTAAACGCCTGCGTAGATACTGTCTACTACGGACGACTTGTTGGCCACGTATTTGTTTGACCCAGAACGACGCTCATGCTGAACGCCTAGCTGCGACTGTTCCTCGTCCTGGGAGGGCGCAACGAAACTGAAAGGTAGACTCAATGGTTCAATCGGGTTGTCCGAGCCAATACGAGCCCCACCGCCATTGGAAACCGTGTCTATGATCTCCACATTACCGAGGTAAAATGTAGCGTTTCCAAGCTCATAGGCTGCCTTCAAATGGCCCCGTACTTTCCCAGACACATGGCGAGGAGCAAATCCACTCTTTGGTTCCCAAAGTTGCAATGTGCCAGCACTAATGTTTTTGTGGGAGAAAGCCATGTACTTGGTGCCATTCAGGATAAACGGCACTATATCTGATATTGCCCCGACTCCCAACGAGCTGGCGCTCGCATTACCTGAGATATTGTACGCGTCTTTCGTGGTCAGAGCAAACGTTGACCCACTAACTGAAACTAGTCCCGTAACATCTTCAGCGCCATTTATTCCGCTGATGCTTGCCGCGTTTTTGGCTGAGCCTGAGAGTGGCAAGCTTAACAGATTCGTAGACAGATTAGCGGCAAAATCCGAACCGCCAAGTAGCAAGTTTGTTGTACCATTCAACAGTAGCGCATTGATGCTCGCGTTTTTGCCGATATTTTCACCAAGTGTATTAATCGTGGTGCGCCCCACAGGCACAGAAGAATTGCTAGAGAAGTTCGACGGAGAATACTCAAACAAAACGCTTGCATTCATACCCGCAGGTGATCCCATATAGATGAGATTTGCCTTGTAGGCAACAAGCTGCATAGGTAGTTGGTTCTGGGATGTTGGTGAGATCTGTATGTAGGCGCCGTCCTGCAGCGTTCCGTTGTACACCAGGTCATACTTTGCAAAATTGTTTGTTTGGTACAAAATTGTTGACTGCGGCGAACCAAAGCCCGGGTATACAGAGACGTTCACCTGGCCCCGCTGAGAGCAGGCATTGTCCTGCTCGCAGCCAGGGGTCCATAATTGCACTGCATAGTGACCCTTGTCTACCGTATAATCATTGAATGTTGGCGACAACTTCGCTGAGACCGAACCAAATTCGGCCTTGTCCGTTATATTGGTGACCATGTAGTCGGAAATGGGTGACCAGTTACCCTCCAGATAAGCGGTTGCTGTTTGCGATCCTTGAATCTCACTGCCTTCGTCTGATGAGGCGCAATCGCGTGGCATATTGAACGCTTCATTAGCATAAGCATATTGGCCTTCTTGGAATAATTGTAAACCTTTCAGTCCTGCGTGTGATCCATAGTAATCAAGAAGCTCGATTCGCAAGCTCTGTGTAGGAACAACATTCACAAGGTCAAAATCATGATACTCGATGCTACTATTGCTTTCAGGCAATGGGCAGAATGCGCTGCAGGTCTGCATTTTGCCAGATTCATCAGTGTAACTCAAGTTCATAATCCCATCTGCCGGGTTTGTTACCAGCCTAAACGTTTTGGTGCCACTTCCGTCAGGTAAGTTAAACAACCGAATCCTTGTCGGAAGCGCAGTGCCAGCTCCTAAAGTTACATTAACGTAACCGGTAGTTGAGTCCAAGTCGGCGGTCCAGCCGCTAGAGTTTTGCTCGTTACTGGAATAAGGACACAGAAGACCAGGCACTGCCTCGCCAGCACTACCCTGAGATCCAAAACCAGTCGCATTTGCGAAGTTGAAACTAACAGGCTGCATTCCCGGATTGAGAAGCTCTGTGGTATTTTGGCTAGTAGCATTGCCGTGTTTGGCCGGGATGAGTCCTTTCATAGTGCCTCCAAACACAATATTATCACCAAAGGGAATTATAGTGTGCACGCTTGAACCTTTGACAAACCCTGCGAAATTTGGGCTGGACCAAGAATTCTTCTCGCTGTCCCAGACAGCAACACCATAACTATCTCCAAACTTTAAAGAACCACCAACATAGACCTCAGTGTTATTGCACCATAAAGTACTCACTGTTCCTTGGGGCCCTTGTGATGCAACCGATGAAACAGTCATATCTAGCAAATCTAGTGTTGCAGTACCATTTGCAGTCTCGTTGAGCACCTTGGAGAAGTTTCCAGCAAGAAATACCGTGCGATTGTCACCTAGAAGGCAACTTGCAGTTATCGCTCCATCGGTAAGCTCGGAGCTCACATAGGTATCATTTCCAGTTTGTGTTATGATGTTGTCCGTGGCATTCGGCGTCTGTAAGACTGTTTCTCGCCCCGCGTAGTCCAACAACGAAATACCTTGGAAATTCCCCGCTAAAAGCACGTCGCCAAGACGATCAAAGTCAATCTGAGGGAATTCAATCTGTTGCGGCGCGCTGATAGCTGCGCAAGTGTTTGTCGTCAAGGATAGAGCGAGAAATGGCAAGACAGATCGTCGTTTCCGCATTCTAGGGCTCAGAGAAACGCTTTTCTAAATGTACAGTGTGGTTGATCAGAGCAAGAATTAGTTGCTGGGGGGCCACAGATATATCAACGAGCAATGCTTGTTTCGAGAGCCAATGTTTCAGTAGCTGACACACTGTGTTTACCTTCTGTGAATCTCAGTCTTCGAAATGACTCGCAGAGTTTCCAATAACACGTCTTAAACACACCACCTCTTTCAGAAAAGCCAACAGCGAAGAACGATATCGCAAAAGACTATAAGCACGTTTTACAAGTGCCCCTGCTCGCGTAGGTGTACTGAATTTGGAACACATATCTAGGTTTGTTTACATTTGGGATTAAACCAAACACAAGATTTACGGGGCAGATGTACCCTTACCCGGAGAGATTTACTTGACTCTGGAGAAGGGGTGTGTGAAGCAGACTGATCACGCAACCGTTACTTGTGGCGCTCTCTTTCAGTCAGCCTCACGCATTGACTAGTTCCTGACACAATAAAAACGAAAAAAGGCCATAATTGAGCGGTTAATGGATAACGTGTTCACATTGTAAAGCTCACTACCTTAACTAAAGCATTTTTAGGCATTGTATTGCTTGTGTAGCTTGTCCTGAGCGTCCCACTGCTTTTGCAACTTCTTGAGCATACTCTTCGACAGCGGCTCCCCCTGCGAATCGTGGGTGGGCAACCCCTTCTCGTCGAATTTAGAGTAAGCACTGTTCCCTCGAAAAAGTTCGGAAGCAGGCGTCTTTGCCTTTTCACGTTTCTCAGCCTCGGCGCGCTCACGTTCGCGTTGCGCCTCGGCCTTACGCTTTGCTTTTTCCGAAGCGGCGGCCTCAGCTTCTTTGCGCTGCTTTATAATGTCCTCACGTTCCTCAGGGGTCATGAACTTGATGAGAGCACTGCGTTCGTTGCTACGATCGTCCAATGCGACGCCAAGATCAAACAAATCCGTATCTCTCAACCGATCGCACAATGCAAGAACGTCTTTACTCGAAAGCGGAGATTCATTAATCGCAAGTTTGCGAAGTTCGTCACGGAAGTTAGCAATGGCCTTTACAAATGGCAGAGCAACTTCTTCGGTGGATGCAGCTGCGGTGCTATCAGAAGTGGACGCCCAGCCTATCGTATCACTCATCTCGAATCCCAGAATGTCCAAAATATGTGTGATCCAGCGCGCGACATCTATGAGAAGCTCAGAGCGCGCCGACTCTTTTCTCGAGGCAATGTACTCGTTGGAGTGCTGTACAAGCTGGCCAATATGGAGCATGGCTTGTGGCGTGTTCAAATTATCGCAGAACGACTCGTGGACCTTCGTTTTCGTGTCACGTAGAGTCGTCAGCAAAGCGTCATCGTGCTCCTTATCGAAAAACTTGCTCGCGTCTGATGCCTCTTGTTCAAGCGCCAGCGCCTTCACGTTACGGAAAAAGTTGGAGAGTGTAGTCTCGAAGTTCTTGATGTGCGGTTGCGAAAGTTTGAAATCCAACTGCGCGTTCCACAGTTGGAAGGCAAATGAGAGACGGAGCTGCCGCGGCGTGAACATTTTAAGGGCCTCTCGGATCGTAATGAAGTTCTTGAGACTCTTAGACATCTTTTGCCCTTCGATATGAAGATGACCCGTGTGTAAGAAGTAGTTCACCCATTGTGGGCAGTCAAAGCACGCCTCACTCTGAGCAAGTTCATTATCATGGTGGGGGAATGCAAGGTCGACTGCACCCGTGTGAATATCAATGTGAGGACCTAGCACATGGCTCGCCATCACAGAGCACTCGATGTGCCAGCCGGGCCTGCCGCGGCCCCACGGAGAATCCCAAGCCGGCTCGCCAGCCTTCGAAGCTTTCCAGAGAGCGAAATCAGCCTTGCTCTTTTTCGTTCCGCCGAGGGATAAAGAACCCTCGCCTTCATCAATAAGATCTTGCGATCCCTTGTTCCACGGCTGGAGCTTCGCGTAGTCGTGATTTGGAGAAGCCTCAAAGGCGGCGACATCGAAGTAAACACTACCGTCATGCGAGGAGTATGCGTAGCCCTGCTTTTCAATCTGCGAAATAAATTCCACAATTTCAGGGACATACTCGGACACACGCGTCGTCACGGTGGGCGGGAGAACGTTCAGAGCCGTCATATCTTCTGTGAACTCAGCCTCGAGGGCCGAGCTCAGCTTTCTAAACACACCAGGATCAGTAACCTCCGAGCCACTGGTTTTGTCCAGGTGCACCATCATCACAGACTCAACATCTTTGGCAAACGCGCCTGGGTCACTAGCGGTGTCCAAGCCCCTCAACGCCGATTGAAGAGCAGTCGCGTGCACACCAAACTTGGGGTCCTGGGCAGTAAGGGCCGCGCGATCCTGCTTGTGAAGCCACTCCTCGAAGGACGCGAGCGAATCGACGGGAACAGAGCCAAACTTTGACAAGTTCGCCTGCCCATAAGCATCGATAGCCGTCTTTACTTCCGACTTGACCTCGCTAGAGATAGAGCCACTTTCTTGGAGACTCGAAAGGAAACGGCTGAACAGATGATTCTGGCGCGCGCGCACAATGATCTTATCATCGATATCCGTGACGTTCTGAACATATTCGACATTGTAGCCGAAGTAGTTCTGAAGCAGCCGCCGGTTAATGTCAGTAGTAACATAGTTCCTCGCATGACCGATATGGGCTGAGTCGTATACAGTAGGCCCACACGAATACCATGATACGCGGTCCGTGCGAATTGGCACGAAAGGCTCTTTCGAGCGCGTGAGCGAGTTATAGACTCTGAGGGTCGGTTTCGCGTCTGGAGACGCGGGCTCGGGCACGATCCATGCAGGCTGCTTCACTTTTCCTTCCATTATTTTTGGTAATGCAGTAGAAAGCCTATGTTTCATGCACTACTTTCCCAAAGAGTTACTCGAATACGTGACACATTTTTCAGCATAGTAGTGCTGGTCACGAGGGATTGTACCGAGGGCTAGGGCATGAGGCGTCCTTGTTTGGGAGAGATTAGGGAAGTTGCTGCTGTGCCAGCGGCAAGCTGGCAGGAGATACTGGCTAAGTAATAACAGCTCTCCGCACATCGACGTAACGAACCGCAGCACAAGCCCCACTTGTAATTGAGAGTTCATGTTGGAGTCTTTGGTTGCTTCGATTTTGAATCGAGTTCTGGGCTCGTACGTCGAGAACTTTGATCCAAAGAACCTGAATATCGGCCTTCTTAGTGGAGATGTTAAGCTGGGGAACCTGCGTCTCAAACGCAGCGCTCTGGATCAACTGCAGTTGCCCGTCGATGTTGTTGATGGCCACATTGGCAGCTTAATTTTGCAAATTCCGTACTCGAATCTGAAAAGCAAGCCGGTCAAGGTGGTCATTGAAGATGTGTTTCTGATCGCGAAGCCAGACTTCAGCCACAATGAGGATGCTATTCAGCGCCGCGAGCAAACAGCGAAACTGGACAAACTGCAACTGTGGGAGATTAGCAGCGAGCGTGCTGTCGTGCGTACGTCTCAAGGTAACGCTGCGGGCGCCGCCGCAGATGATCGTGAGAAACAGAACTTCACAAGCTCGCTCGTAACAAAGATCATCGAGAATCTCCAGGTAACTATTCGCAACATTCACATCCGCTTTGAGGATAGCGAGATTGGATTGGCCTTGGGGGCTACTCTAGGTGAGCTTTCGGCCGTGTCCACCAATAATGACTGGGAGCCCGCCTTCATCGCGGACGTCGGTGCTACCACACACAAGCTCGCCACCCTTGACTCACTAGCATTTTACATGGACCCACATATGCAGGGCGATGATCAATTCACTGATACTACAGTCACCCGCGACAGGGAGCAGATGCTCGAAGAATTCAAGGCATTTATCTTCGACAGCGTCGGTGCAGCAGATGTCCTGCGTCCCATAAATGGTCAGGGATTCATAACGATCAACAAAATGCCGGAAACTGAGAAGATTCCCCGCATTAAGGCTGACCTGAAGTTCGAGGAGCTGTCGCTTGCTCTTGATCGCCAACAATATGTGGATGTTGTGGTTTTAATTGACCGGTTTCAAACTTACCTGCATTCTCAACGTTACCGGAAACATCGCCCCAAAGCCACCGTGAAGGAAGAGCCCCTGGAATGGTTCCGGTATGCTGCCTTAACAGTGCTCGATCGCGTGCGAGAAAAGCGGAAGCAGTGGTCTTGGGAGTACGTGAAGAGTCGCTTGGATGACCAGCGAGAATATATTGAGCTCTACAAGAAATGGTACCGAGGCGGTAGCTCTCCACAAGCCCTCTCGGTTTTGGAAAAGCAGAAATTCGACGCCATTCAAGAGAAGTATTCTTACGATGATCTTGTGTTATTCCGCTCCTTGACGAAGAAACTACTTCTCAGTGAAAAGAACTCGGCGCCACCTCGGCAGGTTCAGCAAAGCACCTCATGGTCCTCCTGGCTCTGGGGATCGAAACAAGATACTGTCGCGGGTGTTCCTGCCTCCTCGCCAGACGAAACGCCTATTGAACTGACAGAGGAGCAGCGACAAGAGCTTCTTGAGGTACTCGATGTGCCAGACATAAATGAAGATGCAGATTCGCAACTGTTGCATGCTATTGAGTTCTCTTTAGGATCTGCAGGCTTGAGGCTGACCGCGGATAATAACTCTTTAGCCTCGGCAGGGTTTGACGGGGTTAAGGCTGTGTTCTTGAATCGTCCCAACTCATTTGCATTCGAAATGAGCGTTGTCAAGTTTTCTGTATCCGACCTTCGGTTACGCAATCGATTCTCAGAAGTTATCAGCGTACAGCGTCCTAAGAATGCCTCAGCTGAGCCGTTCTTTTGGTTTCTTTTCGAGCAGCATCCAGCTTCCCGTGTTGCAGATTCGAACCTTTTCCTCAAGTCTGAAAGTGTAGCCATCGTTCACAATGCACGCCTGATGGAGGCTGTCATGCGGTTCTTTGCTCCACCTCCAGATCATGATGAAACGGTCGATGCGATTCTTCTAGCTGCGAATCGCACTGTGGAGGAGCTGCGCGAGCAAACTCGTATTGGGCTTGAGTATGCTTTAGAGAATCACAAAACCCTCAATTTGCAGCTTGATGTCAAGGCACCAACTATCATTTTGCCGCTTAACTCTGAGGATGATGATAGTGCTGCTGTTATTCTTGATGTTGGCTCTTTGGAAATGGCCAGTGACCTTGTTCCGGCAAATGTCATAAATGAGGTTAAGTCAAAACAAGCGCTACAGTATTCAAAGGATGATTGGAAGCGACTCGAGTCACTGATGTACGATCGATTTACGATCAAGTTACGCGACACTCAGATTCTTGTTGGAGAGAATATGGCAGACTTAACGAAGAGCCTTAAGAGCAAGTCTTCAAAGTTGCACTTCCTCGACAAGTCTACGCTAGAATTCCTGCTCGAGATCAGCATCGTGCCAAAAACTCGAAACCTAACCAGATCGCGTTTATCCATCACTTTGCCAAACTTGCGTACGACTTTAGCTGATGTCCAGTACCTCCTTCTCATGAAGATCCTTGTAGAGGCTACCCCTCGTTCTTCGCAAGAGGGCCTGAACTCGCCTGGTAAGCCTAAGCAACGGAAAACTGCTATCTCAAAGGAAGAGAGCACAGGTCACGACGGCAGCCAAGCTTCAGGTGAAGCCAACCAGTCAAAGTCTGGCAATGAAAATGCTGAAATTGGTAAAGCGGAAGAAAGCCAACGTGAGCAGCATCCTCAACGTGTTTTTGAAGTTATTTTCAAGGTTGATGAAGTGGACTTCGCGGTGGTTCGCGGCTGGGATGCGAAACCTGTAGTTGATATGTGCCTACATGGCTTCCGTTTCGAATGCTGGAGCACCGATGGTCTGCCCTCTGAGTCACTAGCCGTGAACATGTTTGTACGTGATCTGCTAGTTGCGGACCACGTAGCTACTTCGGGCCCTGCAGAGCTGCATAAGATTGTTGAGTCTGATGGGCATGCTGAAAATCAGGCGTCAGACAACAATCTTTTTGCTGTAGAGTATCGCCGCTCTGTCGATAATGATCAAAATGTCAATATTGAGCTAGCGGCAATGCGGTTTGCTCTGAATCCCACTACTGTTGTTGGACTGTATGACTATGTTATGAGTACGTTCACGAGTCCAGCGTCATCACCTTCAAGTGGCGTCAGTACCCCACGCCATATATCTGGCCCGGAAAGCCAAGCAGAGTCAACTGATGAGAGTATGACCGGCCCTCAGTCTCAATCAAGAAGTTGTATATTGGTCAGAATGAACCTCAACAGTGTAACGGCTTCTCTGATAGAAGACAATGCGGTCTTTGCCACACTTGTCATGGACAAGGCGACGTTGAATGTAGACATGAAGGAGGCACTACAATTCCAGTGCATTTTGGGAGCTGTTACAGTGAACGACCGAGATAGCAATACACTTTTGAGTATTGATGGTGGTGGTCACCTTGCCGATTTCCGCTACGAGACAGAGCCCGTAGGTGAAGATGGCATCACACCTCCAGGCCCTGCGCTGGTTTATTTGCATACGCAGCCTCTGAATTTTGTAATTATGGAGGCGCCCTTCACACAAATGGTGGGATTCTTGACCCGGTTCACAGCAATGAAAGCTGTATATGACCAAGCTCGTATGATGGCCTTCAATCAAGCAATTCAGGTTGAGCCGTCCAAGTTCAAATTCGACGTTCTAATGTCGACTCCAACGGTCAAATGGCCGCACGGGGACGATTGGATTCAGCTCGACCTGGGTGAGGTTTATGTCCAAAACCGTTTCGAGAAAACCGTGAACTATTTGAATGCTGGAGTTCGGAATGTCAAGGTCGCATCAAAGGTCCACAGTGATGAGAGGGAGATAGTGGAGAAAATTGACCTCGGCTTGGATCTAGTGTATGCACCTGATGAGCAGAGCAAAACAGTACCTATCACAAAACTGAGCTCAACTCTGTCACCAATACATGTGAACTTGAATGAGCACCAATATGAGCTATCTATGCTTTTCCTGAAAACCTTGCAAACTATCTCGGCTGGCACCGCAACTGCAGGACTGGATGTTGATGAAGTCGGTAATTTGCGTCGACAACTAGCGAGAGAGAAACGTATTGAGGAAAAGCAAACCTCATATTGGTGGGGCGAAAACTCTGCACTCTCGCAAGATCGTGGAGCGGAAGAGAGGACACGGCCCCAGCTAGATTTGAGGTTTGATGCCCCGCTCTTGGATATAAATTTGGAATTTGAAGGTCGTCCATTATCTTCATTTGCATTGCGTGAGACAGTTGTAACGGTGGCAATCGACCAGGCTTCGATCATCGAGACGAACTTCCACATACGGTCGTTTTCCGCTGAGGATACGAACACACTACGATCAAACAAGTTCCCCAAGATTGTGCCTCCCATTTCTCATGATGGTCATCAGGTTATAGGCCGTCTCATTCGGCGTCCTGATAAGCCTCTCAATGTGGAGTGTTCCGTGGACAGCCCTCAGATTATTTTCGCGCTAGGCTACATGCTTTCACTTCGAAGATTCCTGGATCATGGAAGTCTCTCGTCGTATGATCATGAGCTACAGGATACAGAAGACGAAGGGGCATATGACCAGAATGACCTGGACAGCGAAGAGGAATTCGTTGACAGAGAGAGTACTCATGGCCGCCGTATTTCTTCTAACGCAAGTGATGCTGATTTCCAAGCTTCGAATGACGAAGTAGTCACAGGTATTGGTGAAAACGATGTGCAACGCGAAATACAACAGCAGGCGCTGCTACCCGTTATTTGCATAAATGTCGTTGACATGTACTTAACGGTACTCGCTGACGAAAGTGATGAGAATTCGGAGTGTGTTGTTTTCAAAATTGAACAGCTTATAGTAAATACGGGAGCCACTTCTTCTATCACTGTGTCGAAGATAGGTATGTTCCTCACACGGATGCAACAGTTTGATGCTAGCAAGCTGCGTTTGCTTGATGATTTCAATATCACAGGTACACTTGATAACTCGGAATCGACAGACCACCTACGTTTGTCGAATATTCAGCTCGCGGTTGATCCTCTCGTACTGCGATTATCCTTGAGAGAGATCGGTCTTATCTTGGATATTGCCAAAAAGGCATCTGCTATCTGGACAACTGAGACAAATGTTATAGGCAGTACCGCTGGAAAGTCAGAAGCAGCCCCGAAAAATTCCACTACTTTCTTTGCAGATGATCACCGTGTAGCCGTCACAGGCCGTGCGGCTATCACAGAAGATAATGGCAGTGACGCATCGAACGGACATGATGGTGTGCGCGCTTTGCGTGTCTTGGGAGAACAGCTCACCGCCCAATTCGAGGGATTCAGATTCGTGCTAATCGATCCAGTTCATCAGTTACCTATGACTGACTTTTGCGTCAAGCCTTTCTCGCTGGTGGCGAAGAACTGGTCTGATTCACTTGTGGTTGATGCAAAAGCCGAACTTTATGCTAATGTGCACAGCTTCACCAAATCTGCCTGGGAACCCCTTATTGACACAATGGAAATCGGGCTCAGTGTTGCAGGCGACGTGGTAGAAGTGTTTTCCACAACAGTAGCGGATATTGAATTGACTCCAGAAACATTGGAATTATCGCAAGATATCCAGACTTACTTTAGCCAGTCGTCGACTGAGTCTTTCCAACGAGACCGTCATGACGACGGGTCGCCGTATCGAATTCGCAACCAGACAGGGTACCCACTAACGGTATGGGCTGACTCTGAAAACGCTACCCCCGCCAGACGTCGTATTTCAGATGGTGAAGAGATAAAATGGTCTTTCCATGACTGGCGAGTCTTGAGAGAGAATTTGAATGCAACGGATCAAGATGCGAGTCTTGGTATTGATATTGAAGGGGATGATTTCGACCCCTTAAGGTCAATACCTGTGAACAAAATTGGCGAACGGTTATATGCGCTAAGTGACCGTCAAAGAAACATTCGTGTGCTCGTTGAAATCAGCGTCAAAAATCATCTCAAGATCATAACAGTCAGATCCACGGAGATCATATTTAACGAGACCTCAACGGATCTCGAATTCATGTTGGTAGGTGGCACGGAACACCCTGTTTACTCGCTTCGAGCTAAGTCATCGCGGCCTTTGCCCATCTTAGATGTTGACTCTCATATTCTGGTAAGGCGTAAGGGTGACCTGCAATGGTCTGCCAAAACGATTTATTGGCAAGATCTAGTTCATGATGGCGAGCTTTCACTTCACTGTGCGGACAATTTCTTTCTCAGTGTTATTCCCGTTATACCTAAGGTTCCGCTTGCGCAAAAGTACCCATACTTGGCAATCAATCTTACGGCGCCATTCCAGTTGGTAAACAACTTACCTTATGACTTCGAGTACCAACTTTACAGTCGCGAGACTCGTCATGAACTTCGTGCACGTCTGGACAAGGCTGAAAGAACACTAATCCATGATTATGATAAAGATCAACTACTGCTATTGCGGGTTGACCTCCGTGGTTATGGGTCAAACAGGTTTGCCGTGATCAACAAGGGTACTAAATTTGGCCATGAATTCGAGACCGAAGATTCTCTTGAGATCTCACAGGGTCGTCAACGTCTCTACCTGCATCTCGAATACGTTGACTTGCCTGAGGGTAAAGGCCGGGTCATTGTGGTTTACTCGCCTTATATTATCATTAATAGCACTGGACGTGAGCTGATGATGACCGAGCATTTGAATCAAGTACTTTGCGCTCCATCACAGGCGACGCTGTGGTCATTTGACTCCGCATCAGATAGGCGCAAGCAACGAGTTGCTCTGGCTTCGCGTGAATCTCAAGCCAGTGCCCCTGTTCCGCTGGATGCTACCGGTTCATCATTCGATGTCGTGTTGATATCCAAGGATCGACGAAGCGACCTCAACCTCGGGGTCAACGTTACTCAAGGAGTTGGCCGCTATATCAACACGAAGATTGTTACGATAACTCCGAGGTTCGTTTTGAGAAATCTACTTGACCGACCCCTGGAGTTCCGTGAACCTGGCGGGAACCAACGTTTGGCTGTGCCGCCTAATAGTCGCGCTCCAGTAGGATTCATATCCTCTATGGCGAATCGCGAAATGTGCGTGCGATTTAGTGATTCTGAGCAAGCTGACTGGAGTAGTAGTTTTGCCATGGCGAACATCGGAACAACGTTTGTACGCCTGACGGAAAGAGGAAGGCCCACAGTCTTGTTGAAAGTGGAGGTTATCTTAGAGGGCGCAACATTATTTTTGCATCTTACACGTTCAAAGACGTGGCCGTTCTCGATCCGCAACTTCACAGATCATGAATTACACTTTTATCAATCTGATCCATTCATGGACGCAGACGGTGCTGACCGGGATGTACGTACTGACCGATTCATTCCCATCAAATATCGACTCCCTCCTCGCAGTGCCATGCCTTATTCTTGGGACTTCCCTGCTGCGGAAGTAAAGCAGCTTGTTCTGGAACCGGATCTCCCTCAAGGAGGGAACGCATCTTCAGTCTCGATTATGCCGCCATCTGTGAGTGATTCAACGAGAACCCCGCCGGCGCTACCTGCCCGTCCGGGATCTAAGAGTGGAGGTGATGAATCTGAAAGAAGCTCACGGGCCCCATCGATTGCTCCTTCTACTTCGAGTGCCCGAACTGGTACGGAGCGACGGACTCAAAAGGTACGAAGGCGAAAAATTCAGCTCGCAGAGATCGGGGAACTCCCTCCGGCAAATTTCGGCTATGGCATAATTGTGGATCTCAGCGTTATTGCTGACGGTCCCCAGCAAGCACTTGTCATTGCTCCCTATCAGCCAGAGGCAAGCACGTATGATGCACGTACAAATGAAGTCAAAGCTGAAGCTGTTGCTGAGGTCGAGGCTGTCGAGGCGCGCACTGGGCGTCAATATAAGCTTGACCTTAAAGGTATCGGCGTGTCGTGTATTACGCCCCAGGGACAGGAATTGCTGTATGTGACTCTTCGCAATATTAAGCTCGGGTACAGGATAAGCGAAGCCCTAGAGTCTCTCTCTCTTCAAGTCCAATGGATCCAGGTTGATAACTGTCTTCCGGGCTCTTCAGAATTCCCCGTGATTATATACCCGACAGTTGTACCCAAAGCTGCTGAAGAGATGGCAGCACACCCTTGCTTCAGTGCTTCGCTCACACGCGTTGCTGATGATAGCTATGGACTCACTTACATCAAACATGCAACGCTTCTACTTCAGGAAATGACCATTGAGGCTGATGAAGACTTTTTATTGAGTGTTGTCGATATGGTTATCGCGCGAAGTCATACAGGTGACACGTCGTCCTATGTGCCAATTGTTGACGATAACAGTGTACTGTGTGGTGAAGAGATACATGTCCCGGAACCGTCGGTTGACGTTGTGCCTGATCTTTATTTTGAGCAGCTTCATCTCCAGCCGATCCAGCTGAACTTGTCATTTATGCGAACGGGTTCTCTTAGTAGCTCGGCAGTCTTTAAAGATAGTTCAGCGGCTAGCTCAGTCGCATTCATTATTGACGCGCTGACAATGACGATCGGCAACATCAATGAAGCTCCACTTCGGTTCAATGCTCTACTCGTGGACAATGTGCGAACGCAAGCTGCTACTCTTTTGAACATGACGCAGATGCACTATCAGCAAGAGTTCATTTACCAATTGCATAAGATTATTGGCTCTGCGGACATCATCGGAAACCCTGTCGGTCTCTTCAATAACATCAGCTCTGGCGTGATGGATCTATTCTATGAGCCCTACCTTGGTTATACATTGAATGACAGACCTCAAGAGTTTGGTGTTGGTCTCGCGAAGGGTGGCTTGAGCTTCATGAAGAAGTCCGTATTCGGCGTAAGTGACTCGATATCAAAGGTAACGGGTTCGCTGTCGAAGGGGCTTACTGCAATCACTCTTGATCCCCATTATCAAAAGACGCAAAGGGCTAGGCGGGCTCGTAACCGCCCAAGGCATGCCGTTTACGGTCTTAAATACGGTCTAGAATCGTTTTACGATTCATTCTCGAGCGGTATAACTGGTCTAGCTGAGGCACCATTGCAAGGCTCCTATGTTAACGGTAGCGCTGGGTTTTTCCGTGGATTGGGAGTTGGATTGTTGGGTCTACCAACTAAGACCGCAATAGGGCTGCTGGACCTGGCATCAAATGTGAGTGAAGGTGTTCGAAATACGACCACGGTGTTTGATGCTCATACTGTAGGCCGTGTGCGCTTGCCTCGCGTCATTGCTCATGATGGTGTTGTAAGACCCTACAACGTTCGAGAAAGTGTCGGTCAAATGATATTGCACACCGTTAGAGACGGGGCGTTCGCTAAGGACAGGTATCTTGCACATAGCAACATCACGCACAACATGGTGGTTGTGGTGAGTTTGGAGCACGTTCTTGTTGCGTCGATGGCTAATATGACTCTTGACTGGGCTGTCACGTACAATCAGATCGGTTCGGTCACAATGGAGAAGACGGGCATTACATTGCAATTACGTGGCAATGTGCGTGGACCGTTTATTCCGTTGCAAGATCAGAGTACTCGTCAGTACATATACAGGAGCATTGGACAAGGCGTAAGCCATTACGAGCAGAAGAAGATTGTTCTGTATTAGTTTAAATAAGTTAGTTGAGCTAAGCTACAAATACGTTCTTGAGCCCTCTTTTCGTTATTTGAGAGAAATATTCGCTGGAAGACTCTCTCTTGAATCCAGCCACGGTCACTTCGGTAGCGCCGACAAATCCATCGCTTACTCGAAGGGCAAGAATTGGTTTGTTGTCAGAGCTGCGCCCGCGCATTACACTGCCAATAGCGCACGCATCCACTGGAGTCTCGGTTGACGATACCGGTACAAACCCAGAAAGGTTTACACGTAGAATTGGATGACCCTTAGGTTTGCCTGACTTGGTGCGCTTCTGTTCAACCTCTTGCTCGAACCACAGTTTCTCTAGTGCCCGACCTCGAGCATCTACACTAGCCGCACTGTGGTTGAAATTGATTTTATATTCCTCACGGCCTATTATTGGTGCACGCGAGGTCGCAGCAGATGGTGAGATAATGCCATGTTCCTGTTGTAACTTATCTCCTCCCCTTTCTAAAACCTCCACAAGTCCTTGTGCCCCGAGCTCGGCTAGCTTTTGAGTGAGAGATGTAGTTGTCTCACGATCCTCTAGAGGAATGGGAGAGGACTGCCATAGCACGGCACCATGGTCAAACTTTGTGGGATGCAGGTTTTGAACAGAGACGCCGGTATGTGATTGCTGGTCCATAATGGCGCGCTGTAGCGGTGCAGCACCCTTATACTGTGGTAGCAAGCTAGGGTGAACATTTAAGCCGCCGAATTTCAAACCGCTCAGATACGACGCGGGAATTAACTTGCCGTATGAAACCGCTACTGCAAGATTCGAGATATTTGCCAATTGCATGAAATCGTGCTGCGTTTCCACCTCGTGCCACGGCAAATTGTTTTCCAACGCGAACCCCACAATGGGCGGCTGATATATATTTTTCATTCCACGGCCAGACGGCTTCAACTGGCGCGTTGCCACCACTAAACTCTTGACTAGATCTGGCCTTGAGGCTTGAAGCCTATATACAGCTTTCAAGGACGCAAGAGAGAATAGATCGCTTCCGAAGAATGCAATACGGTACATGTGAACCTATCTACGCAAGCCTGAAGCGCACGGGCTTAGTTAGTTGGTATGCACAAATAAATCCACCCATCCCCAGCGCTCTTGGGTTAGGTAGCCAGGTGCGACGCGTATGTCAAGAATGGAGAGGAGAGACTGCGAAATTCATTTGCTATTGTTAAGTATCTGCGTTCTGTAGTCCTCATAGGTGTGATTCATTTTAAGTTTGTTTTGGCTGTGAGACGAGTTTGAGACCCAAGCGAGCCTGGCGGATTTCTTAGCTCGCCAGGAGACCCATGAAAGTAAATAATAAGCTTATGCCTTGAAACTGAATTTTGAGAGGCATGATTGGCCAGGGAAAATTGTAGATGGCCCGGTGGAGTTCAGGCCACTTATTTCTCTATTTTTTAAATAGCGTACACACGGGAAATGTAGTGGATATGCGGGCGGATTGGCGACACGGCGTCGCACGCGTCTACGAGGGTTTTAATCTCAACCTAGATCAGACGTCGCGAGATCGAGCTGGGCTCGCACATTCAGCCACCTCACTTGAAAATACCGGACCACGAGCGATTGAATCAGAACGAAGCTGGCAAGAAGGGCGGAATGTGGCAAGCGGTCTGCATCTTCGCATGCTTTGCTACGACAGTCGGCTGCGGAACAATGTACGCGTACAGCGCGTACGCGCCGCAGCTATCTGACAAGCTGACACTGTCGGCAAGTACTATTAGCAGCATTGGGATGGTAGGGAACTTTGCAATGTCGCTCTCGGGCCCGCTGGCTGGATGGCTCGTGGACACGAAGGGGTTTCTGCTGCCCATTTTGATCAGCATTGTGACCACGTTCACAGGATACACGGTGGTACGCACTGCTTACCAGCACGTTATATCCAGCGTCAGCATACTAGCGATTGCGCTAGTTCTCATCGGACTGGGTGCTACACATGCCTTTTCGGCATCCGTGAAGTGCGCTGCCCTTAACTTTCCCCACATTCGCGGAACAGCCACGGCAGTGGCTATGTCGGGCTACGGGCTCTCGGCATTTGCCATGTCTATGATCGCCAGCCTCACTTCGGACCCGAAAAAGACCTCAGGGGCTGATCACATTTTGACTGTTCTGTGGGTTGTGCCTACGCTTCTTATGTGTGTGTTCGGGCCAATAATCATCGCGAGCCAGCCCCGGAAGAAGCCTGTGATTGAGGAATATGCACTTTCTTCGAATCCTCCGGAGCGACTCGTGGACCGGATTAATGAACGTACCCAGACAGAAAATGAGATCCATGGGCTTGCCTTGCTTCGCACGCCAGTGTTCTGGGCTTATTTTGTGATTCTGGGACTACTTGCGGGCATGGGGCAAGCGTATATTTATACATGTGGCTACATGGTTAAGGCATTGGCCGCGGAGGCGGCTTTTCAGTCTGGTGGGCTCGAGGCAGTGCAGCAAATCAACCAGAATATGGTCACGCACGTCCAGGCTCATCAGGTTGCTATTCTGTCTTTAGCGAACTGCTCAGGCAGAATCATTAACGGGACAATCAGTGACACCATCAAAAGCAAGCTGCGGCATTCGCGTCTTTACTCCCTGCTCGTGGCTGTGGCGCTTTGTTTCGCAGTCATGTTTATCACGCGGTCAATTCGTACTCTTGAGAATATGTGGCTCCCTACTTGTCTTGCTGGTCTGTTCTACGGAGCCTGCTTTGGAGCGTATCCTGGAATCGTAAGTGATGCATTCGGCGTCTCTAGACTGAGTTCGAACTGGGGATTTGTGGCTCTGGCTCCGATTCCTTTCTCATACTGGTTGACTGTACGAATTGGTAAGATTTATGATGCCCATTCTGAAGAAAACGGTGTATGCATCGGTCCCAAGTGCTTTGCCGGAGCGTATGATTTGCACTGTTTCCTCACTGCACTTGTACTGGCTCTCACTCTTTATACTGTGCTTCGTCTGGAGAAACCTCCGACTAAACGCTAGTAGAACAATATAGAATCGTTACAAGTTTTGAACCTGCGCGTGCTAATTTCCTTCCTGCGCATGCATGGCTATGGCCCCCACTCACATATGATCTGCACTTTGGGCGCGCAAATTAGGGTACGTGCGTGCGGAATATTCGCTCATGACTAAAGAGATTCCAGAAGTTATAGAACGGTGCCACTTAACAAGTTACACTCCAGAGAGCTTCAATTAATCAAAAGATGGCATCCTTTGTCACTCTGGCGACATGCAATTTGAACCAATGGGCCCTTGATTTCGAGGGCAACCGTGATCGCATCGTGGAGAGCGTGCGCATTGCTAAAGAGCAGGGTGCTAAGTTCCGTACGGGTCCCGAGCTCGAGATCTCCGGCTACGGCTGTCTTGACCACTTTCTCGAAGCAGACACTTATCTTCATTCGTGGAACATGCTTGGTGACATCCTAGAAGATGATACGCTGCATGGGATCATTATGGATATTGGTATGCCCATCCTTGATAAGGGATTCCGGTTCAACTGCCGAGTGATTTGCTACAATGGCAAAATCCTGATGATCAGGCCCAAGGTATGGCTTGCCAACGATGGAAACTATCGTGAGATGCGTCACTTTCTTCCGTGGCCTGAACGGAAGGTCACTAAGCTGGTACTTCCGCACCGCATCCATGAGATTACTCGTCAGCACCATGTTACCTTTGGCGATTGCATTCTGACGGCCGGAGACACACGGTTGGGCTTCGAGACATGCGAGGAGATGTTCACTCCTCAGAGTCCGCACATCCAGCAGGCTCTGGACGGTGTCGAGATTTTTACCAATTCATCAGGCAGTCACCATGAACTCCGCAAACTAAACACGCGCCTTGACCTTATAATCGAGGCTACGCGCAAATGCGGTGGCGTTTATCTGTATGCGAACCAACGTGGCTGTGATGGAGACCGGCTCTATTACGATGGTAGTGCGCTTATTGTTGTCAATGGTGAGGTTGTGGCTCAAGGAAGTCAATTCTCACTGAAGGATGTGGAGGTATTGACAGCGACGGTGAACCTCGTGGATGTGCGTAGCTACCGCAGTGCTGTTTCCTTTGGTATGCAGACGCTATACTCGAAGCCCTATCACGAAGTAGAAGTTCCGCACCGTTTGCAGCACGGTGAACTCACGCTTGACTTGCACCCCACAAAGGCTCTGGATCATGTCCAAATCTTCCGACCAGAGGAGGAGATTGCTTTGGGTCCGGCTTGTTGGCTTTGGGACTATTTGCGTAGATCCCGTTCTGTTGGGTTTTTCGTCCCCTTGAGTGGTGGAATCGACAGCTGTGCTACGTCTGTTATCGTGTATTCAATGTGCCGGCTTGTGTGCAAAGAGGCGAAGGCCGGGAACGAGCAGGTCATCATAGACGCTCGGCGCATGGCACAAAAGGAGGCTCCGTGGATCCCTGAAGACCCCAAGGATTTCTGCAACATCATATTCCACACTTGTTATATGGGCTCAGAAAACTCATCCAAGGACACTCGTAATCGCGCGAAGGAGTTGGCCAAAGCCATAGGTGCTTACCACACCGACTTCAACATCGACACTTGCGTGACGGCTATCGTTGGTCTTGTGTCTACGGTCTTGGGAAAAACTCCGAAGTTTAAGGTCTATGGCGGATCTAACGCTGAGAATTTAGCTCTGCAAAATATTCAGGCTCGCATTCGGATGGTCCTCGCTTACACTTTCGCAGTATTGCTTCCTTGGTTCCGAGGTGTGGCAGGAGGGCTCTTGGTGCTTGGGAGTGCGAACGTAGATGAGTCTTTGCGTGGGTACTTTACGAAGTATGACTGCTCATCGGCCGACATCAATCCTATTGGAAGTATTTCGAAGAAGGATTTGAAAACCTTTGTTGACTGGTCAACCACAGCGCTTGATCTTCCGATCCTACGTGATTTCGTGAATGCTGTTCCCACAGCAGAACTAGAGCCGATCACCAAGAACTATGTCCAGAGTGATGAGGCTGATATGGGACTGACCTACGAGGAGCTTAGCGTGTTCGGGCGGCTGCGGAAGATCAATAAGATGGGTCCGTATTCAACGTTCTTGCATCTGCGCAACGAATGGGTGCAGAACATGACACTTGCAGAGCTCGCAAAGAAGATCAAGCACTTCTTCTACTACTACGCTATCAACCGCCATAAGATGACGACACTCACTCCTGGCTATCATGCAGAGCCGTACTCTCCAGATGACAATCGTTTCGATTTGCGGCCCATCCTTCTTAAGCCGTTTGAGTACCAGTTCAAGCTGATAGACAAGGAGGTGGCTAAAGCTCATCGGCTCGAATAATTGCGTACTGAAACTTATGGGCTGAACTGACCTGCTCTTCTTACTTTTTAGTTTTAACTTAATCCTGCCTTATCTGCCCGAACTTAGGAACAATTTTTAGTGGCCGGCCATTGCGTGTCCAGAAATCATTCAGACAGTGAGCGATACGGCCCGGACAATCTTCTTGGATATAATGCCCGGATTCATTGACAATCATAAGCTGGAACTTGCCCTGCATCTGAGCCCGCGTCAAAGGTGTATCCAAGCGGCCTGTTCCTGCCAAGACCAGCAGTCTTGCCGCTGGCGCAGCAATGAATTGCTCATCCAAACCCGTAAACCAGCCATCCCAGTTTCGTTCAGTTCGTTGCAGCGCTAGTTTCCATACATACCGACCCGTGACGGGGTCCTGCTTGAAGAGCGGCGGCACGCTTAGTTCTGCCGAACCACGGTTCCTCAATTGATGGCCCATGCCAAGATGCCACTTCACCGCTTCGTCCAGCGAACCGAACGATGAAGGCCACAAGGAAAGTAGTGAATGCATCGAACTGAGCGACTGCTTGGCATAACCCTCCACAGCGTCTATAACCACGAGACCACGCAGATTGTAATTGGCCAAGGCTTGGCGATTATTCGCGACGCGGGATACAAGCGTGCCTCCCATGGAATGTCCCAGGAGCATGAGCGGCTCTTTAGAAGGCACGACACTCTCGAGAACAAAGCAGAAATCGCTGGCCAGAGTCTCAACGTCAAGATCGGTGATTGGGCTACTGTTCGAGCTATCGTGTCCAGGATCAAGGGGTTGCGTGAAACCGTGGTGGCGCATGTCGTACGCTAGAAAGCCCAGCTTCGCGTCCAACAGCGCCAAAGCTTCGAACAGCCTGGCAAAGGTCATGGCGGAACTTCCCACACCGTGGCAGCACACAAGTGTTCCATGGCCATCTATGGAAGGTTTGTGGTAGGCATTGAAGCTGAATCCACGGCCCTTAAGCTCCAACTGCTTCGCTCCGGCACTCTCCATTCAACGTCGGCGTCGTTCTTGGCTGGGTACGGGCTCGCAGGGCTCGCTTAAAAAGGGCGGTCAAGGGGCAGATAGATCTCTTAATGCACGCGCGCGAAATAATAATAAGTGAGTCGTTAGATTGAATTGATATATGGATATAGCTTTGACGTTGTTTAGACCTAAAAGAGAGCTGGTTAGTTTTAGAGCTTGTTCTTGAACTGGTCTTCCGTGACACCTTTGCCCATGGCCGCGGTCGAGCTGACGCCGCCAGTCAGGGTCTTAAGAATGTCGTCGATGTACTCGGCACCAGACCACTTCTGATGTTTTACCACATCAACGCCGAGTGTGATCTCCTCGTTCTGGACGTTCTGGCCGTAGGCCTGCATGCCGCGCTCGGAGTAGCCCTTCGCGAATGACGCGCTGGCCAGTGCATTCGTGTGAAGACCGGCCAGAGTGATGAACTGCCATACGTAGCCCAGCTTTGCGAGACGATCAATGTACGTGCGCTGGTCCTCAGCAGACATAGCCGTGGTCCAATTGAACGAGGGGGACAAGTTGTAGGCGAGCCATTGATCCGGGTAAGCAGCGAGCACTCCCTCGGCAAATTCCTTGGCCTGCGCATAGTCGGGAAGCTTCGACTCCATCCAGATAAGGTCAGCGTACGGAGCATAGGCACGGCCACGGTTCACAGCGCACTGCGTGCCGCCCTGGTAGCGGTAGTAGCCCTCGCGCACGCGCGGCTTCTCCCAGTCGAAGTAAATATCCTTGCCAAGAAGTTTCTTGGCAAAAGCGCGCGCGTTGGCGTTGGACACGTTGCCCACCGGAGTCAACGTCTTCTGGACCTCAGCAATAAGCTGGTCCTTGTTGCCGTACGAACCTGCCTTGATTTCATCAATGATAGCTTCGTGGAACAACTTGAGGCCGGCCTTTTCCACCCAGTCAGCCTCAATGGCTCCCAACTTGTCGCCCGTGGCGCCCTCTAGCTCGGCGGCATTCATAACGTCCACGAGCGGCGGAATGTTCGGGTTCGTGGAGCCCACAATGAAGTAGTGGTCACGGTAGTCAATGGTGGACGTGATAAGTGTTGCCGCCTCAGAGTCTGTACGGGCAACGCACACAAGATTGGTGCCAAAGACGTCGGCCGCGGCGCGGATGGTGACCAAGCGGTTGATGTGCTCCTGCACAGGTACAAGGACCTTGCCAGCCATGTGTCCACACTTCTTCGTGCCTGGAGCCTGGTCTTCGATATGAATACCGGCCGCACCGCGCTCAATGAACATTTTAGTGAGCTTGAAAGTGGCAGTGAGTCCACCATGGCCGGTATCAGCATCGGCGACAATGGGTCTCAAGTAGTCGATGTACTCAAGCTTTCCGCGCTCCGAAATCGGCAGTGACAAGCGCTCGTTACGCTGCTTGCGGTCGTGGAACAATTGCGCGAACCACAAATGCTCGACCTTGTTCGGCACGGTATCCATAGGGTAGTCTGCAAGATCAGGAGACGGCTCGTTCGACGTGGAAGCCGTAGAAGAGGACTGCCAACCCGAAACGTACACGGTGTCGAGGTACTTGGCCATTTGCGTCACCTGTACGGGATCCAGAGCGCCATACGTGAAGCTGGCGGTCTTCGATTTGGCACGCTCAGACAGGATGTCGTAGAGCTTGTTGGCCTGTACATTGGACGGGAAGTCAACCTGCAGAGTGCCGCGCTTCGAAACAATTTGTTCGGCGGTGTACGCGCGCTTTGTTTTGGCCCAGCGCGGCTGCGACCACCATTGCTTGACGGCGGCAACCTCACGCTCGAATTCTTCTTGCTCCTTCTTGAGATCAATGCTCATAGTAAGATTCTACTGAGTAAATTCTGGCCGGAACCTTGCTTGCATCCCGTCTTTATATACACGAAGCCGGCACTGCCGAGCGGCCCTAGCCCTTGACGCTACTGCTCGAACGCGGCCCGAACCCGGGCCACAGGGCCTTCACGCGAACCGAGGATAAGTCAAGAAGAGCTTCTGCGGCGTTCCCCACGTTTGAGCGGGATTTTGACTTCGCATGATTAGGAAGTGTTACAATTCAGTGTTAGCTTTAAATTACAGCTTGCTTTGGCCGCGGCACCATACATTATTTCCCACTTTGAGGGTAAGGCCCAGGTAAGGTCTCCTGTTGTACCCCACACCCACACTGATCATGAGCGGAGCCTGGGTGCATAGAGTCATCCTGCTCGGCATTATAATCGGCCGACCCTTCACATGGTGGCGCATGTGATGATGGCGTGCATGAGCTTTCGGGGTCGGTAAAATAATAAAGCTGCTCAGACGAAAATTCAAGTGCCAGCATTTGCTGTGGCAAGGATGAACATTGCCGAATTAAATATTAGAAGGCAGAAACTACAATTCGTTCAGGACCAGTCAAAACGGGAGAATATGAACGCAACAATTTAATTCCCGAGCATGAGAGACGGTAAGCAATGCGCGTAACAACCATCCTCATGGATTTTGTATATAGACGTCGGGTGCCCGCGGCATTTGATGTGCGTGCGTCGGGGCAAACCCATCCATTTATCATCATTTTGCCTCTCACAGCTATGCATTAGATCAGCCAAAGTTTAGCCGACGCGATGGTCGCGCAGCCGCCTCGGTGATAATCGTGGATGACTGATGGTTCGCTTCCGGCACGTGAGACTTCGCTTTCTGCAATCAGAGAGACTGGGTGACTAATACCCGCCGTCAGCCACATATGGAGAGCAGACACACGACGTCATAGCCAGTGGTCTCTAGTCTCGATTATTGGACGATTTTGTGGAGCTTAACGGCCCTGGGTTAATGTGAAAATGGCGGATGTTTCACACTCATCGAGCCTCAACCTAGAACCGAACCCTTTTGAGCAGTCGTTCGCGTCTAACACCCAGCAAGGCCACGCGTCGACTAATGGCTCTAATGACGACGCTGCCGGTGCTTCAGAGCAGGCTGGCGCGGCGCCGCATAACCCGAACAAGAATATTGCCCCGCAGTTCGGTGCCGGCGCGTCTGGCATGGAGCAGAAGACGCCAATTCCGGGAATAGACAAAATGCTCACGCCGCTTCCGTTGGCTCCAGGTGCAACGCCATTCGGACCCTCAGGCCCGCTTACCTCGCAGCTTGGCGTGTTTGGCGCCACTAGTCCTGCTGGGTGGCTGCCGCCTCGATTTGGTCCTATTACTCCGGGTGCGCTCAACACGCCATCGTTAGATGCCTTTGGCGCTCATCACGGTGCAAACTCGCAGCCACACGTCTTCCCTCACCTAGCGCCTGGTGTACACGCACCGCAGATGCCTGGTAACGGGGGCGGGGCAGATGCTAATGCACTTCCCCGTACAGACGCATTCGGTAGGCCCTCGCAAGGTATACTTCCTCTAGAGTCCCCCGGGATCAGCTCATTGGCTGGGATCAATACTCCGGGTGTTCCTCAGCAGATGCCTGGTGTTCATGGCCCACCTTATGCTGCTGGTGCTCCTACGATCCAAGAGGGCACTAATGGCGCAAACGGTTCCACTCTGGGACCTAAGCCGCCGGGCGAGAACGCTGCGGCGAATGGACTGTACATGCTAAGCCAGAACCAGCTCGCAGAGAGAACGCGCGAGTCACAACTAGTGGCTAAGGATAAGCCGCGGGAGCCGGAGCAGGTTACCGCACCTTCGGATTCTAGACGCCGTGAGTCTCAGCAACACCAGCACCCGCAGCACCAACAACAACCTACACAAGCACAGCCACCTCTGCCGCAAGGGCGAGACCCGTCACAAGCTGGCCGCCAGTCGGTTGATTCTAATGCTTCCAGCAGCGTAGACGAGTCGTTAGCGGGTGCTGCCAAGTCAAGGGTCCCACGCTCGAGGCAGAATTCCTCGAGCAAGAAGCGAAGCTCAAAGGAGGCTGGTGACGAGGACGATGCCGGCAGGAATGATGCCGGCATGGACGACGAAAACGGGGAGAAGCGTCGCTGGACTAACTCACAGCATTCGTCCGACGCTGAGAACGAAGAGAAACGAAAGCAATTCTTGGAGCGCAACCGCATAGCGGCTATCAAATGCCGTGCACGGAAAAAGCAATGGGTTGATAACCTGCAGCAGAAGGTTGACATGTACGCGCGTGCGAACGACGATCTTGTTCAAAAAAATGAAAAGATGCGCGTTGATTTCGACGAGCTTCGACAATTTATTTTGAGATATCATGATATCAGATCACTGCCGCAGCATATTCTGCGCATTGTACAGGGGAGTGGCGATTCTACTGCTGGCTCTGTAACGGCAGCAACAGGACCCGAGTTCGGCGGTCTGCCGCCAAGCGTTATACCAAGCGCCATTCCTGGTTCGATTGCTGGACACACGCCGATTCCACCCACGCTGCCATCCTCTGTTCCTTCAGGGGCGCAATCTATTACGTCGTCAATAGTCGCGTCCCCGGCCCCGCAAAGGTCAGCACCAGTGCGCGCTGGCGATCCTCGGTACCCTCCTCCCGCACCACATCATGGACAAACTCACGCACAGTCCCCGCCATCACACTATGTACCTCCGCGACAGCAGCCGCTTCCAATTCAGCAGCCACCAATGCAGCAGCACATTCACCAGACCACGCAATAATTCTTTTGGTACGTATTTATTTATCATATTACTTCACTAGTATACACGGGGCATAGTTTTAAGAGCTTGCTCGATTTTCCAAAGCGTTAAAACCACCTTGTCTTTGAAAAAGTGGGATGGCCGCCTAGTATACGCGTCGTTTGGCCCCCTTGATGCCTGCTGCCCATAAGTAGACCTGCTTACATTTCATCAAGCATAGTTTATTAGGCTCACTTCCGTTGCGCCTCATGAGCTCGGTGCCATGGAGTTCGGAGGAGCGTACGCGGATTTCCGACATGCTCAATGAACTACTCGCACCGGAGATAGTGAATTCGCGAGCCGGATTTGGAGATGGCCCTCCTCAGTACTATCTCAAAATCGCTCAGGCGCGGGCGCTTGCTAGCGACATCTTTGGCTCGGGCCAATGGCGGACCGAGGTACGCTGGAATCAAGTCGATGAAGAAGTAAAGAGTGACGGCACATATGAGATAGCGGTGGCGTGCGCTGTGCGCGTCACACTACGCGACGGAACCCACCGCGAAGATGTTGGCTTCTGCGCCGCCTCCGGGGCCGCGCGAGCGGAAACTATGCGCAAAGCAACCTCAATTGCGGCCACAGATGCTACAAAACGCGCACTGAGGCTCTTTGGGCCTGCTCTAGGAAACTGCCTCTACGACTCGAGCTATACCCAATGGCTTGCAGCTAACCCTACTGCCTCGTAACTGGTTCAGGTACACGCCAATTTTTCGCCTGCAAAGAGTCAGAAAATAGTATGACTCCGACCTTAGTTTCTTCTAGCTCCAAATTGAGACCGCAAATGAAAGGCGTCATTTTCGATATGGATGGCACTTTGTGCCTACCGCAAAACCACATGTTCAAGGAGATGCGCGATGCACTGGGAATCACTAAGGCGGTCGACATTCTAGATCATCTCGAATCGTTATCGGGAGACGAGAAACTGGAGGCACACCAAAAGCTCGAGGCAATTGAGCGTCGTGCAATGCTGACCATGGTACCTCAGCCGGGCCTTTCCGAGCTTATGGACTTTGTGGTATCGCGGCATCTACGCACAACGATTCTGACACGCAACTTCCCCATTCCTGTGGAGTACCTCCGATCCAGATATTTGCGTGACTACCCCATGGAGCCCATTGTAACGCGGGAGTTCAAGCCGCCCAAACCTGCTCCTGACGGAATCTACCACATATCGAGGAGCTGGGGGCTAGACCCCAAGGAACTTGTAATGGTCGGTGACTCTGTAGATGATATCATGGCCGGTCATAATGCTGGTGCTGTCACTGTTCTATTGAAGAGTCCTTACAATGATGACGTTGCGGCGATGGCCGAAACCAACTATGTGGTGAATACCCTTCCGGAGCTTATTCCTATTTTGCAAGAACTTATTGCTTCTTAATTATTTATCTGTTACTGCTGTAGTTACATCACAGCCTTTAAGAAGGCAACAATTATGTCTTCTTACTCGCTTTATCCGCTACTACTCACCTGCAACGGTTAATCTGTGTGATCCACCTGAAGCTTCTTACATTATGCGACTCAGACTATTCATATTCTATGCATCATGGTCTCGTAACATGTCGAGCGAGACTCTTTTCTGATTGCATTTCATCGGACGACATAACTATCAGCAATTGTTTGATATCGTACTCCTTTGAAAGGCTTTGTCTCACTCGAAGCCGCAAGTGCAGGCTGTGAGCCCTGCTGAACAATGTGAATGCCCTTCACTGTAGCCTGGCTTGGTACGCGACCTAACAAGCTGTAGTGTATTTCCATGTAGAGAGGTTGGACGGGCTCGTCATGATTATTGAACGCTGATGTCCGCAATGCCGCTTGCCATCCCATAGGAACATTTTTTTCAAATCTAAGCCGGCAACATTGTGGGTTAGATACGTCGAAGTCGCCTCCTGTGGAGCTGAGCTCCTTTACCAGTTTCGTCTCTGCCGGGTAAATGATATTGGCTACCAAGTTGTTGATGCCACTAACCTTAGAGTCGATAACAGTGGCTAAGCGAAACTCGCTTGACGCATCATCGCCTCGGTGCAGCTCGGCTAGTACGGGCCCCTGAGTGCTTACCACTGTGCGGTAATTTAAGACAACTGATTCGCCATCTGGTGGCACAAAAGCCAGATTATGACCCTGAGATCCAATCCATTTAGGCCGATCAACGCACGGATGAAGTCGCGCTCCTTTGACACCGCCTAGAGAGCCTTGGAGCTCAATGCTCACGTATGGTGCGGAACCGTTGAGCTTCGATAATA
Source organism: Entelexis potacharoeniae (assembly GCA_030566975.1). Lineage (NCBI taxonomy): Eukaryota > Fungi > Ascomycota > Dipodascomycetes > Dipodascales > Trichomonascaceae > Entelexis > Entelexis potacharoeniae. The sequence continues at coordinate 195,737 of JAKUBX010000004.1, forward strand.
TGACGATTTTGCCCGCGACTTGAACGCGCGAGGGCAAAGTGGGTATGATGTGATTGCTGAATGCCTTTCGTTGCTGTCCAGACTTAGACATGACAAGGATGTTTACATTTTCGATGACATCAACGTAGAGCTCTTGTTTGGAATGCTTGACTCGAGCTCTCCGCCAAGGTAGGTCCCACGGGATACGATCGTCCAGATGCTGCTGTGCAGCGAGCTGAGCCTGAGGGCCCGTGGCCGCAGACCCTGAAGCTGCAGCATCTACCGCAGATCGTGTGGGCGTAGAAGCGCTGGTGCTGGGCAAAAACCACTTGAAAAAGTTATCTGGCGGGACTAATTGTTTGAGGATATCCGGTTCAGTGATCCGCGGCATTCCCGCATCGAACATCTCGCTTAGAAGAAGCACGATTTTCGCTCTGTTAGTTTCGAGTAATGATTGCGTTATGGTCTGCCCAAAATACGTCTCAATCACGTTGACAATAGCGCTCGCTAATTCGGCGACAGCCGCGGGAGTTTCTGAGACACTACAAGGCAAGTGCATACGCAAATTACCGACACGTCTCTGGTACATGAGCTGGCTGTGGCCAAGCTCGACAAAATTGCCCGCTTCTGGTATTGGTAACGTTTCAGTATTCCCCATAGAGGTCAAGTTGCTCACTGAAAACGTAGTCTCACTATTAAAGGGCAAGCCCAAGATGAGTCGCCCCGGTTCGTCAAGGAACAGCACGCCATCTAGCATTTAAAAGCTGGTATATGGGTGGTGAATCGCGCACACAACAAGTATAGCACCACCGCGATCTCGGTTGGTAAGCTTGACACCTATCCGCTGTTGAGGCACCCTTACCTCTGAATATCGGGCCAAGCAGAGTAAAGCCAACAACTACCACAGCGAAAAAAATAATGAACTAAACAAAAGGGTGTCTTTATTTTCCGTGTAGGGTTCATAGAGTATATAAGGATAGTAAAGCTTGAACCGCTCATGCTTTTGTGAGCAGGTCAAATGCGCCTGTGCCAGCCATAATTGGTTTGCCAACAACAATGCGGGCAGATGGAGAGTCAATGCTTTCAGAAGCACCATCAAGCACAGCCTTGGTTAGGAACTGGCATGTGGATTCGAAACTCATCTTCAAGAATGGGGACGTACCAGAGTCTAGACCCTGGCGAGAGAAGGGAAGGAAAGTACCCTCCCTCGTCATCATATCCGCGATCAAGTCAAGATGCCTCTGGTTCACAGCAATTGCATAAGTTTGGAAAACGTTAGAGATTTCATTGACAATCGTCTGGCGCGCAGCCTCAACACCGTAGGTGTGCAGCACCGCTGCGACGTCGTTAGACTTGATACGATCCACGTCCACAAAGAGATGCTCATTCCACATAGCCCCGAAGTTTACACCCTCCGTGAGCATAACGCGGCCATCCTTGTGCTGAGCGGGACGAATACAGCGATCAATGTTCTTCACTTCACGCACAACCACCTTCCGGCACACTTCCTCGATAAGGTTAACCATGAGCAGCTTCTTCGAACTAGCAGGATATTCAAGCTCAAATTGGCACCATTCGCCATTAGCGTCATCGAAGTTGAACTTCCGGACCGTACGATGCATGCCAACAACTGCGTTCTGCCGCTGAACACCAGCTTCAGTGAGCGGCTCGCCTTCAAAGGCATGCGACGCTCCCTTCTTTGACGTCTCAGTGATCTCTGCGGATCCTTCATTGTCACTGGCTGAGCTGTAATCAGAGTCTTCCGTATCAGCGGCATTTTCGCCATCATCGTCACTGCTCATGCTGTCGGAGTCAGATGCAGACGGGGCCTCATCGTTGTCATAAGCGGTTGGCTCCTCCTCATCGTACACGCCCTTCGACTGAGCTTCCTTCTTGGCCTCAACATCTTCATTTTCGTCGTCGCTACTGTCAAGATCACTAGCACCACTATCGGCACCGTCATCGCCATCTCCGTTAACCACTCCCTCCTCATCACCTTCAGGTGTGCTCGCCGCTTTGCGACGAAGGTTCTGCTCCGTGGAGGCTACTGGCGTGGCTGGTGCGCCCGACTGAACAACAACGCTTTGGTCAACACGTTTCTGACGACGAACCTCCTTCACAACCGCATCTTCAAGCATTGTCAGACAGCGGTTGCTCAACACATGTTCCACTTCGTGCTGCTTTACGTCGTATTCCTCTTCGTACTCTTGCCGTGAATAGAGATTGATGCGCACACTGTACGAGCGGACATACTGATCGGAACTGTTGAAGCCCATGCGCTCAGTCACCTCAACCTTGTCAACCAATTGAGAAAGCATAATGCGTGTCACAGCTTTGCAGAACACGTCAGCCTGCTCATCAGTGACGCCATTAGCGATGGGAAGTATCATCTGCGGCGTCTTGATGTTGGCACTCGCTGTCATGATAATCTCGCGCATACGCGGGATTCCTAGTGTGACATTGGCAGCACCGTGGCCGGCAAAGTGGAACGTGTTCAAAGTCATTTGAGTTGAGGGTTCACCGATACTTTGTGCGGCAACGACACCAACACAGTCACCAGGAGGCACTGTGGATTGCTGATACTTCAGTTGCATCAGCAGCTTGAATCGCCTTCGTGCCTCTTTCTGGTCCTTGCCAGGGTATAACCTTTCAGCGCTGGCATCGAGTTTCGACTCAAACACATCCGAAACAGATCCAACATACCGCGAGGGGTTGTATACGGAGACGACAGGATCAAAGGCAGTGTTTTCAGGATCCTTGGCAGCGATCTTGCGTGCCTTTTTCAAGTACTTGGGGGCCTTCGTGTCATCCAACTCGGCAAGCTCACTTGGCGAGTGTTTCTCAAATAATGCATCAATGTTATCCGAACAGAACTCAAACTCACGCAAGTAGCTCTCCTTAGTAGTGTCAATAGCGTCACCACCGTAGACAAACTGAACCAGTGTACCGTCGCTATCACGCACAGTGTTGTCGTACTCGACGCGCACACCCTCAAGCTGCTTCACGAGGCAACGCTGCAGGTATCCACTACGTGATGTCTTGACAGCCGTATCGATCAGTCCCTCACGACCGGCCATGCAATGGAAGTAATACTCTTGGGGCCTGATACCTGAGTAGAATCGGCCAGCAATGTAGCCACCTGCACGCACATGAGTTTCATACGGCTTGAATGACGGCAGAGTTTTGCCGCTCACCATTACCGGTACACGGCGGCCTTCGAGCGCCTGCTGGCCAAGACCACACATAATTTGCGAGACATTGACGTTGGACCCCTTCGCACCAGAGAGGGCCATGGTTTGCATGCTGTTGCGCGGAAACTTCTTGGCGGTGCCTGCAGGAATACAAGTGGACACCACTTGGGTCGTAACCGCACTAGCCTTGTTCTGAGTCACAGCATCTAGAATTCCAAGCTTATCATCATCACGCAGAATTTCCTCCAAACGACGACGGAACTCGCGATTGTTCTCCGTGACATCTGCAGGCATGTTGGTAACCTCAAGAGCAGCTTGCAATCCGGTCTGTTGAGCCTGCGCAAGAATGTCGCGCCGCCACTGGTCTCCCTCAGCGGTAAGCCGCAGGTCATCCATGCCACACGTTAACGCATGGTGCATATTGAATTTTGTAAACAAGCGACCCAATACAGACAACAGAAGTCCAGCGGTGTCAGCGCCATAAACTTCGTACACAGCATGAACCAATCCGTGATCTGCAGCACCGTATTGTGACTTGTCAAGGATACCAATAAGTAGCTGCCCGTCCTTGAAAAGAACCTGATTTTCCGCAGAGTGCTCACCCCAGTATTCATTCTTGACCTTATTGGAGCTGGTAAGGTTGATTCCAGCACGGTTAGCAGGACAGACGTTTAACAGAACAGTACTGATAACCTGCTTTCCGGTCCAAAGTGGTTCAGGCTTCAAGATCGCTGGTGACAAGAGAAGTACTCGATCGCTAGCAAATTGACCGTTTTCCGGAGTCACAGAGCCGTAGATAAGCTGCTGATACTGTTCGCGCGTGTAGAAGGCATCCTTACTTGTAAGCCAAATACCTGCGCTAATGTGATCCTGAATCAGCCCTCGAAGTGGTTTACCCGATGTCGGTGTGAGGTACTGACTGTTCGTATTTGCAATCAGCAATGCTTCGGCTCGGGCAGCCTCGTTCTGAGGGAAATGCATGTTCATTTCGTCACCATCGAAATCAGCGTTGTACGCACCCGTGTTCGCATAATGCAACCGCAAAGTTTTCTCCTTCGGAAGTACGCGCACCGTGTGGCCCATCATAGAAGCCTTGTGAAGAGTGGGCTGTCGGTTCATGAGCACGACATCTCTGTTCCTAATATGACGGAAAACCTTCTTGTTGACGCCAACAACACTACTGGCGCGCGTAGTACTCGGAGTCAACAATTGGTTCGCGAGAGCAGTCCTTTGCTCAAGTGTCATATTACTGAGAGAGACCTGTTGGCCGTTTTCGTTTTGAATAAGTGTGGCACCTGGCCACTTATTCGGACCATTGATAACAGCCTGCCTAAGCTCCTCGAAGTTGTGCTGGGTTACAGGCTCAGGATAAGTGAGCTTCAACGCAAACACAGGTGGGATGCCGATTTCGTTTGTTTCAAGGTTCGGGTCAGGAGAAATAACGGACCGCGCAGCATAATTAACACGTTTTCCCATCATGTTTTTGCGGAACAGACCCTCTTTGCGCTCGAGAGCTTGTTTCACACCTGGGAGAGGGTTCCGAGACTGCGCTGCATTCTGATTCTTCGTCGCATCCAGGAGTCCATTGTAGTCATTCTGCAAAGTGACAAAGAAGTTCATGAGCTGTGTAAACCGGAGTTTCCTCTCTTCTCCTCCAATTTTCTCCAAGTGCATCCGCATAATATCTTGATTGACATCCTTGATCTGAAGGCACGTCTGCAAAATCTTTTGGAGCAATTCCGTCATAGGATTCATGTGAATCTCTTCGCCAAGCTCGCTAGGCAAACGGAACCGGGTTGGTGGCACAACCACTTGGTATGCAAAGAACATGTCGGCAGAAACGAATTTGTCGTTGGGCCGATTGTTGAACATCACATTGCACAAAGACTGCTCATTACGGAATACAGCGCGCAGTGTGTTGCAAACTTCTGTACTGACGACATAGCGACTGCCGTGCTGGTTTTTTGCACGCGGAACTTCCATGAGCGCCACATCTGGCTCGTCCACTCCAGCCGGGACTTCAGCCTTCTTGTCCGAAAACATCATGGCTTGACGGTCCATGCCTTTGGTTTGGTTGTGTTTCTTGTGCTTATCGCTAAGCTCTGTTTCGAAAATTTTTGAAAGCCCATCTTTGCGGAATTTCGGGCTGTACATTCCACAGTTGTCGCACTTGGGGCGCGAAAGGAGCTTTCTGTACAGCTCCTTGAGAACCATACGACGCTCTTCAGAGACCGTAGGAGTGCATACGCCACGTGGAGTCGAGAACCCCGAGGCGATGGCTTCATTGACCTTCTTATCTACGAATGCGTCGCGCGCACCTGTGATGCTTGCCAAGTTAGGTGCCCCAGTTTTGAGACCCTTGTTGCTAGAATTTTTCAGTAAGGGCCCCGCGATACCTTTCAAAGCTTCGTATTTGGAAGTATAATCCTCAGTAGTAGCTTCAGGCGTAGTGTCCACCCATGTTAAGGTATCAGAGACAGCGACTTCAAGTTTTTCAAACTCACCACTCGACGACTTCTGCTTACGGCCTTCATTGATGGTGTTCAGAAGCGAGTAAGCATATGTTTCCAGGCTTTGACGATCGGTAGCAATGCCATTCGATTCCTTAATGTCCCGCATCTCCACGTCGCCATCTTCGTCAGTTTCGGGACCGACAATATCAATGATCTGTCGGGCTTCGAGCAATAACCCGTGCTGTAGAAGTCTCAGCTGGCATTTAACCAGATGCTTTTCAATGGCGCCCAGCCTAAAATGATTGCAGAAAAGGCACGAAGATCGGAGAAGCAGGTACATGTGGCCGAAAAACATTGGGTTATACGCTGGAATTGGCAGCTCGATGTGTCCAACATGGCCCATACACTTTCTCTCATCGAGACCGCATGTTGCACACAGATTGCGAGAAAAAGCACCTAGCGCGAGATCATACAAACCACCAGCCAAAGGATGTCCTAAGCTATCGAAAACCTCTGAACTGGTAATCTGTTTTACCGACAGTTTACGGAGGTCAGCAAGCTTCAGAAAACCGAAGTCTACTGACTCAACTGTCGTGCCGACTGGAGACGCAATGTCCATTTTTCACAAAGCGGCTTCAGCAGGCAGTTTGAAAAAAATTGGAATCGCTTACGCTCATGGGATCAAAAATATTTATGATGACATAATCATTTTTTTGGGCACTGTGGGTATGGGCCTGAATATAATGCGCAGGTTCTAAGGACTGCGGCGTAGATGTGTGAGTGTGTGGTATTGCGATCTGGCGTTATACTCGAAACAATTGATAAACACTGAAGCCATAGCAAACGAAATCGTAGGGGAAATTCTCCCAACTTTTTGAGTTTATATGATCCAACAAGCGTGGAAAGGCACTCGTCTTGCCCAATATGATCAGCCGAATACAATGAATACTATAGGAAAATGTATAAACATAGGAACCATTTCGAGCAGCTTCATACGCATTATGGATCTCGTAAAGTGGCGAACACTGTAAAATAGATTTTCACAACAAACACATATTCTTCATATAATTACCGCTCCTGAGCCATGCTCCGGGCATTGACACCAGCATAAAACGATATAAGCTGGCGTGCCCAATCCAGGCGATGGTACAAGGTTATTGTCTGTCTCAGAGTTGAGTAGCTTATAAGCTTAACAGCAGTCGACTTACCCTGAATGGCGGATTGAGGCAGCGACACATGACTATCATTTAAGCCGCTAACACAGTTGTTCAACTTTCTGGAGAGAACAGTTCTCTCAAGTGTTGGCCTCAGTTCATAGTCAACGATTTGCACTGCGTTCATTGGCTGGGCCTTTGACTTCGTAGCCATAATACATCATATACACTCGATATGCTGCTAGTATGTGAACTGATACTCTTGACTTCACCAATTCGAATAGCGCGCGACAACTCACTCCTGGCGAATGTAAGCCGAGGATGTATGCCAGTTCCCGAGCCTGTATTGGAATCTCGTTGCGCCGCACCGAGCGTGGGTAAGGATAGGGCGGTTTTTGCCAGCGGCATCGCTGCATGAGTAGCCTAAAGTTCCCCACACGTGACTAATGGATGTAAAGAAGCTCAAGCAAGGGCAAATTCAGAACATGGGAGTATGAGGACGGTTTTGCGGAGCGTACTAGCACGATACTACTCCTCTGGGACTTCTGGAACTTCAGACGGTTTCACAAGACCACGTTCCCCGAGTGGCGTTCCTTTGTCTCGGCTGCTCGAGCCGGTTTTCCCTCTAGCACTACGAGACTCTGTGAGGCAATGGAGATGCCGAAAACAGCTACGTGAAGCTGAGGAGGCCTTGCTTGACTGCGTGGGACTGAGTCCAGTGAATCCGGAGCCGCCATTTAATGTTCGTTCTCTGGATGTTCCTGTTGGTAACTTTATGGGCCCCCGACTAGCGATGAACGAGCTGGAAGTCCGCGCTGGTGCCTCTTCTGAGAATTCTGAACATATTGTTTTATTGCATGGATATGGAGCTTGCAAAGGTTTCTTTTACCGGAACATTAAGAAGCTCGCTTCGCAGCCAAACACCACGCTGCATGCCTTGGATTGGCTCGGCTATGGCAGATCTACACGAGCACCGTGGAAGTTCAAAGCCCAGGGTCCAATGGATGGGGTGCTGAAAGCAGAGAGTTGGTTTATTGAGGCACTTGAGACATGGCGGAAACAGCGTCGAATCTCGAAGTTTACCTTGGTGGCTCATTCAATGGGCGCGTATCTGGGCTGTTCGTACGCTTCAAAGTATCCTGAACGTGTCAGTAAAATTGCCTTGGTTTCTCCTGCTGGAGTGAACCGGACTGATGTTTCTATTCCGGCTCTCGAACTTTATGGCGAGAAGGCCTTGGAATTGGCGTCTCCCGTAACTGCTGCATCTCCTAAGGCACCGTCATGGTTCAAATGGCTCTGGGAACGACACTGCAGCCCTTTTTCGCTTGTTCGATGGAGTTGGTTCTATGGTCCGAAGATCACCTCCGGGTGGACATCTCGGCGCTTTGCCAGATTGCCTGAAAAGGAGCAGCGAGCTCTACAGATCTATTCGTATACGATGTTCAATGCGAAAGGATCTGGTGAGTACCTTTTGAACTACTTTTTGGCCCCGGGCGGAGTGGCGCGTTGGCCGTTGGCCGAAAGGCTTCAAGGATTGAGATGTCCTACCCTGTGGATGTATGGTGATAGAGACTGGATGGATTTGAACGGTGGATACGAAGCGGTTAGGCGTCTTCGTGCCTCTGGTTTGAAAGCTGATCTCACTGTCGTCCCGGAAAGTGGACACCATCTCTATCTAGACAACGCCAGTGCCTTCCATCGCCACCTTTTTGCATTCCTCTAAAAAGGTCAATTTATGTACTCCTTGATGATTTATCTGATATTATGATTTCGTTTTTTACACTTCTGGGCCTTTTTGTGACATAGTATACTTGATTCCTTTAGCATATGGTTAGACGTGTCTGTTAACTCATGATTCTAATCCCTCCTAGCGCTACTGTCTCTGATGAACAATCAAGAAATGGCAGGATGAACGCCGCAATGCAAAAGATCAATGGCATGCTCCATTCAATAGAATAGTGCACCAATGGGTTCTGTATCGTGACCGGTCTACATTATCGTCGACATAAACCATTCAGACTCTAAGACGGGTTTAATTATATACCTACTGTATAGATCATTTATATCGTTTGAGTTCATTTAAGCATTCTTGTAAGCTTCCTTGATTCCAGCAGCGTAGTCGTGCGCAATCTTCTTCCGCTGAACCTTCTGAGCGCTCGTCACATATCCGTTCTGAGGGGTCCACTCCTCGTCACTCAGCGTAATGCCAGCGAGCCACTCCACCGGACGAAGTCCTGCATTTTTCGCGGTGTCCTGAAGATCCTTGAGCACACCGTTGACGATCTTCTTATCATGCACGATGCTCTCGGTGTATTCCATATTCAGCTTAGACGCGAGGTCTTTGATTGCAGATTCAACCGGCACAACCACTGCAATAGGCTTCACATGGGCACTGTCCGCAAAGACGCAAATGTTAGCGACATAGCCATTGGAGCGATAGATAGACTCAAGACGCTCCAACGCAACATACTCACCATTGAGGGTCTTGATGAGATTCTTCTTACGATCGACAATACGAAGGGTACCGTGCGACGTAAGCTCACCAATATCACCGGTCTTGAACCAACCATCCTCTGTGTATGCCTCGCTCGTCTCCTTTTCGTTCTCGTAGTAACCAGGGCTGACAGGAGGGCCCTTGATCCAGACCTCACCTTGGTTGTTCTTCGAGAAATAGCCGGCGTCGGGAACGTCCACAAGTTTGACAGTAACAGAAGTCACCAGTTCACCTGTCGAATCGAGATCCACACGCTCAGGGTTGCTGATCGCACACATGGCATTGGTCTCGGTGAGACCATAACCCATGATTAGTGGAGCAATCAGCGTGTTGACGAAAAGACGTGTATCGTCCGAAAGAGGCGAGCCACCGTTCATGACGAAGCGCAGGCGACCGCCAGTTGCGTCCTTGATATTCTTGAAAATGAGAGAATCGACAAGGGGAACCGGAAGATGCAGCGACTTCATGGTGCTCTTGAACCTGTAAGCTCCCCAAAACACCTTCTGAGTCACGTATGGCATCTTATTCACTTTGCCGACGATACCCTTCTTCACTGCCTCGAAGACAGCCGGAACAGCAATCATGATGGTTGGTCGCAGCTCCCGTAAGTCACCCTTACAGTTGCGCATGCTTGCGTCACTGATCGTCTTCGGGTTGCCGTAACCCAAGGCAGCACCCCAATAGAACGCGGCAAGCTCAGCGGTGAACTCAAAGATATGCGCTAGCGGGAGAATACTCAAGAAGTAGTCGCCAGGTCCAACAATTGAGCGGCTCACGTTACCCGAGACACCAGCCACGCCAGCAACAACCGTGCTATGCTTCAGAATAACACCCTTAGGAGGTCCAGTCGAGCCTGACGTGTACATGATGCAACAGAGGTCGTCAGCCTTAGGCGGATGAGCTTCCACAGGATGCTGCTCACCGGCCTCAAGAAGCTTGCTAAATGGGATCACCGTGATTCCGCCATTGTAGTTCTCAAACTTCTTGATCGCCTCCTTCTCTTGGGCCGATAGCTCGCCCTCAGAGTCGCGGTAAACCACAAGCTTGATGCTCGGTGCGTCTTCAAGCGCCTTGCCCAAGCTAGAAATATTGTCCTTGTCCAAAAGAACACCATAGGTGCCAGTCTGGTTAATACTGGCCTGCAAACCCTCCACACCGAGTGTATCGTACGCTGTGACAATCGTGATGTTTTGCGAGCTGCAAGCGATCGCCGTCTGCATCCACTCACGACACGACTTCGCATAGATGTGGAAACGCCTCTCGCCAGGAGTGACACCATAGTGAACAAGGCCAGCTCCAAGCTTCAGCCGGAACTCGTTGAAGTCCTTGAAGGTTTGCCATTCGTAGGGCCCCATCTCGAAGTAGTTCCAGTCCTTCATGACCTTGCGGTCCTCGCCGTCAATCTTCTTCGTGATCTCTCTAGACTCGGTATGGATCTTGATGAACTTGCGCTGGCCCGCGAAGGGCTTGTCAGCGAAGCGCTTGCATCCGGTGTTCACCAGCTCATGCAGAGTTGTCACATCCTCCATGGACGACGGCGAGTGCCAGGGGGCCTTCTTGGCCTGGAAGTTGCGGAATTGGGCGCTCTCGCCCTGTTTCTCAGGGGGGGCCACAGATACTGCTACTTTCGTCATTTCTCTATACTTTCACCACTCCGGAGCAAAGCAGGATGATCTCTTGTGTGGCGAGGTGATGTTGGTTACGGTGTTACTTTGTGGTTGTGGTAATGGCAGTACTTGTGGTGGGGCTTGCCCTAATATCTCGGCGGCGGGCCCAGGGTTGGGATATCGTTGGGGCCGGAAAAGGCTTGTTGTTGGGAGTCCATAAAATAGGAAACGCTGTTTTTAAAAGTGCGCTCGTATTGTAGTTATATTTCCCGTAAATTCCGAAACTTAATCAGCCTTCTTTCCAGCCATATGTTGTCTAGTTTCTTGTACCAGCGATCGAGAGGGAACGCCCCCTCTTTTGGGCCTGCGGGGCAATTGAGTAGTGCTCGCTACTGCATCAATCCTCCCAGTCTCTTATCCTTTTGGATCACGACTGCGTGCCGCGTGACCATCGGCAGCACGCTCCCGAAATGTACGTATGTAGTAACCAAAATACACCCCGCGATACGGCTTGATTGAAAAGTCACGGAACATCGACCCAAACGCGTGACTACTGGCGACAAACGTACACACGCCAAATCTCTGTGAACGCAGAGTAGATTCTGTTGGCACTCGGTTGGCCCGTTGTACGCCGATAAAAAGTGCATGAACGGGTTTGGAAACCAGAACGGAGGCTCTCTTTTTGGACAGCAGAGTAACTCTCAGTCTGGGAGCGGTCTTTTCGGTGGAACGTCGTCAGCTGGCGCTTTTGGTTCTGCGCAGCCTTCCCAGCCGTCAGCGCTAGGAACCTCAGGCTCGGCATTTGGATCTAGCGCTCCGAAACGCACTCAGTCTGTTGGAGGCATGTTCGGATCCACTAGCACAGGATCGCCGGCTTCGAGCACGGGTGGTCTTTTTGGATCATCAGGCTCAACGAATTCTGGGCCAGGCTTATTTGGATCTACTTCCAAAAACAACACCAGCACGGGCTCCTCAGGGTTGTTTGGTAGTGCTGGGGCAGCCGGAAATAATACAGGCCTAAACACGTCTGGAGGAGGCGCGTCATTCGGCGCAAACAAGGCACCAAGCACGAGCCTTTTTGGTGGTAGCAATCAGCAAAATGCCAATAATGGTCAACCGGGTGGGTTGTTTGGTGGAAACAACCAACAAGCTACTAACAATGGTCAATCTGGCGGCCTCTTTGGTAATAATTCTAACACTAGCCAAACAGGTGGTGGCCTATTTGGTAACGGGGCCGCAAACCAGCCTGCCCAGTCGGGTGGCCTATTCGGCCAATCAGCACAGCAAAGCTCCTCTGGTGGCTCACTATTTGGCAAGCCGCAGTCAAGTGGTACCGGGCTATTTGGTTCTTCAGCTCCTGCTTCCGGTACGGGTGGGCTTTTCGGCAGCCAAAGCCAAAACACGAACCAGACTCAGCAGCCACAGCCTCAACAGCCCCAACAGGGGCTTTTTGGATCTAGTTCTGCGTCTCAACCAAGTGGCGGTGGTCTTTTCGGAAATGCCAATGCCAATAACACATCTTCAGGCACCGGTGGTGGGTTGTTTGGCAACTCCAACACTAATACTAATACCAGTGGTGGCCTGTTTGGGGGCTCTTCGAGTCAGACTGCCAACCCAGGAACTGGCAGTTCTCTCCTAGGCAATACTGGTGGTGGCTTATTTGGAAATGCCACCAAAACCAATGGCACGTCTGGGTCTAGCGGTTTGTTTGGGTCTACCAATGCTAATGCCACCTCGTTTGGCTCGAAGCCTACTTCCACCGGTATGTTTAGCTCGCTTTCTGGATCGACCCAGCAGCCCCAGCAAACGCAGCAGCTTCAGCCTTTACACGCCAGTATTGACCATGCATCCTACGTTTTGCAGGGCGTTGCGCCATCTCAGAAGCTTTATTCTTCTCTTACCCAACCTGCTCAGAAACGCACGGCTCATGAGGCTCATGGATACAGTGGCTATGCTTCGAAGGATACATACAGGGCGTCTACCAGAGACCTTTCAAAGTCCTCGCAACTACGCTTAGATCCGCCGAAATCATCACCAGTGACAGTTGCGGGCCCCTCCGCCCTCGACCCCGGTGTCCGAACCGCTGTGACATCTGCCAACGTTGCGCACGGTGAGCCACGACAATGGGTTAACTCCTATGACAAGTTTCTCAAAGAGAGGCCAACCACACTCACTATCAAACGTGAGGGCCGCCGTCACATAGCGCTGCCGAGCCCTCCAGTTTCCACAGCCCCGCCACCGATCGCCTCAGCCACCGCTGATACTTCGATAGCTGGTTCAAAATCAGCTCGAGATAGTACTGTTGTCGACGAAAAAACCGCGGCTCCTATTGAACCTGATGTGAGCCTGTTTCACCGTCAGGCCAATAACATGACTTTAGTTCAAGTGAGTAAAAAGGCACTTGAGGAGGGCTATTATATTTTCCCTCGCTTAGAGACATTGTCAGCTATGTCAAAGTCTCAACTTGCTGCTGTACCCAATCTCGTCGTTGGTCGCGAAAAATACGGTCAGATTGAGTACCCTGGTACTGTTGACCTTTCTCGCATTGCCAACCTGGGTGATATTCTTGGAACGCTCGTTGTTTTCGAAGCGGGAACGGTATGTGTATACCCTGATGAGGACGCCAAAGCCTTACCTGGTCATGAACTCAATCTACCATGTACAGTGACGATTGAAAACGCATGGCCTATTGATGCGATGAGTCGCAAGAAGGTGACGGATATGGAAGATCCGCGCATGCAGAAACATATCACACGTCTACGGGAAAAGTGTGAAAACGATGGGGGTGAATTCGTCACCTTTGCTCAGGGTATCTGGGTTTTCAAGGTCCCTCATTTCTCCAAGTGGGGCCTGCCTGTTGAGGACATGATTGTGGACCTAGATAACGAGAGTTTTACCCCGAAAGCTGCCGAAGGTTCGCCCGTGCTTGTGGCTGTGGACCACACTCCCTTCCAGGAGACTGATGCTCTGGATACGAGTGACGCTGAAGAGGACAAAATGCTTGACAGCGAGCTCGAAGGGCCCGAAATTGTAGAAAGCTGGCAAGATCAGCTTAATCATGCGGCCTTCAGCTGCTATACAGCTTCTCAGGAGTCGTTGGCAGCTGCTGCTGAGTTGCCCGAGAACTACGACCTTGGGGCGGTGCTTCTACCTCGACTGCCTGAAAGCGCGGAAAAGCCAACTTCCAAGGCTGTTGCCCCTAGCGGTGATGATGTAGCAAATACCGGTCTCACGGAAGAACTAAAGGCAGCACTTCCTGGCCCTTTGCGCCTGGACACTCTCCGGCGCTACACCATCAAGAGCTCTAGAGAGAGCTCAGCGCTTCCTTTGCTGCATACCAAACTTACTCCAAGCGTACTTCAACGCTTATCCCCGAAGCAGGATGGGCTCTGGACCCTCTTGGCGACGTTGTACGCACCTGAAGGTTTAGAGCATGATAATTTCTCTAAATGGCTCGAGAGAAAGGTTTCAGATTTACCTTTAGCGACTCACGATGATGTTTTCGACACCATATGGGATCTCCTGACCACACACAAATTGAGTGCCGCTGTCGACAAATCGCTGAAATCCAACAATCCACACCTCGCTGTACTTGTCTCATTATTCGACAACCATAACGCATCAGCTAGTGATGCTGAGATGCAGTTGCGTACATGGAAAGAAAATCGAGCTTTCAACAGCGTGCCTCCCGTTGTTAGACATATCTGGGAATTAGCCTCTGGCGCTGCACCGGCTCCCATTGGTCTGAGCTGGGCGCAGTGGCTGGGAATGCGATTATGGTATTCGAAGTCCTCCATCGAAGAGGCTGTCAGTAAGGTCCCTGCTTCTCTTGTAAACGGCTCAGGGCCAGAACTCTCATTGATTCGCCATGCCATCGGCTCAAAACAACTAAAGTCCGTGCTTGAAGAGTTATCTCTTGTAGATCAGTTTCTCTTCTTGCAAGCTTTGGACGCGCTGTGTCCGCTCAGTGCGAAGCAGGACTTGAAAAACTATGATCAAGTTTGCCTTTCTCTTTCAAAGACGCTTCAAAGCATCGGTGAGGCAAACACAGCTGTCTACGTCGCGCTCCATATCAAGGATGCGAAGCAATGCTTCGATGCTGTGCACGATATTCTGGTTCTGGTATCAGACTCCGTTTCCTTGACAATCACCCACGATCTTGGAGTTCCGGAGCAGCTGTTAGACGAAGCCCGAGCTGCTCACGCTAGAAATGAGCAAGACTTCTACTCAGGCGCTGAATATCTACTTCGGGCTGGTTTGTTTGAGCAAGCACATCAACTTATTGCCTCTCAGGTTGCCCCACAAGCAGTTTTGGATGGGCGTATCTCTGATATTGAGAACCTTCTGCTGTCGCTTGAATCTAAGAAAGATCAGCTTCGCCAGTGGACCGTCAAAGGTGAGGTTTATCTTTTATATTTGCGTGCGCTAAAGTCTGGGGCCGGGGTTGATCGCTTTGACGTCAAGGCATTGTGCAATGCTTGCCGATATGCTGTCACGACTAATTTACCAAGCCAAGCTGCGATTTCCATCATTTCAAAGTGGGTGGCTTCTACGTCATATGCGAAGGATGATATCACTCTCAACAGCGTGCTGAACATGAAGTTCGATCCATCGGAACTCCGTCTGGTGGCTTTGCAGCAGGCGTCTCGTTTGTTAAGGTAGTGTAAAGAGCTCAGTTCTATTTGTAAACTAGTATTCGAAGTGCTTTTTTTCGCAAAAGACACGGCCTGAGGAAGAAGATATTCTCGCCTTACACTGAAGTAAGATGTACAAGTATTAAATTACTTCGTGCTCATAGTAGCAAGGTCTTCATTTTATGCTTTTATCTACATAACCAACTTATATAGTCATAAATTACTCCTCCTGGTCAGGCATCTCCGAGTCCGGAGCCTCGGTGCCCTCCTGAGCAGCCTTGGCCTGCTCAGCCTCGCGAGCGGCCTTGTCAGCCTGCAGCTTTTCGGCCATCTTGCGCTGTTGCTCGGCCTCGTCCTTCGCAAGCTTAGCCTGGCGCTCCTCCTCAAGCTTCGAGGCCTGGCGGCCCTTGATGAGGTTTCCGATGCTGGCGAGCTCTTCGTACTTGGCCACATACTGGCCCTTAGTAGCATCCTCGCCCTCACCGTAGAGCCACTCCTCAGAAGCATTCGCAAGCTCGAGAAGACGTTCCTTCTCTTCGGGCTGGGCGAACTCGGCGAGCGGGCCCTCAACCTTGTCGCGGATATCGTAAATGTACTCCTCGAGAGCATTCTTGCGGTCCTCAGTGTCAGCAACAAGCTTGTCCTCAGCAGCCATCTGCGATTCCTTCTCGAGCAACGCATTGCGCTCCTCAACGCTGATTTGAACAGGGTAATGCTCGATGACGAGGTCCTCCTTCTTGACCCACTTCGTCACAGTCTTAGTCTTGGGCTCTTCGCCCTCAGGAACCTCACCCTCCAGAGGCTCCTCGACGGTGACCTCCTCGGCGATGTAAGCGGCCTCAACGAGGTAGAGGCCTGAGTTGTCCTGGCGCAGCTTCAGCTTAACGGCGGCAGGCTCACCCTTCTCAGTAGGCTTCACGCCCTTGATGATCCACTTGCCAATGTGGCTGTTCACACCCTCATCGAGAGATTCAGGGTTCGTGTAATCAGCCTCAATAGCAAAGTCGCTCTTGCGGAACAGAGTCACCACCTTGGTACTAGGGAATGGAGAACCAGCCGGGAACACCTCGAGGTGGTCAGTATTCTCGTCGTCAGTCTTGTCCCACTTGAACGTCACGGAGTGGCAGTTCAGGTCCTCGAACTTGAACGGACGGACACGGACAGTCGGCGAGTGCACGGCGCAAAGGAAAGTGGCACCGCGGGCGGCAGCCTCATCCTGGTTCATCGTGTAACTGAGCTGCTTGCCATCGAAGGCCTCGCTGATCTTCTCCTTGATCGAAGGCACACGGGTGCAGCCACCAATCACCTCAATCGCATCAAGGTCGGCAGGCGTCAGGCCAGCCGTGGCAAGAGCCTTCTTGATGGGAGAGGGGATACTCTCAAGCGCAGGCACAAGGTACTCCTCGAGCTCCTCACGCGACATGGAGGCGCTGACGTCAATATCGTTCATTAGCGACTCAACGTTGAACATGGCAGTAGAGTTAGCACTCAGGATCTTCTTCAGACGCTCACTCTGCTGGAGAACACGGCCCCAAGCCTTAGGGTTCGTCGTCACGTCAATCTTGTACTTGTCAAGGAAGATCTTCGTGAAGTGCTTGGCAATCGCAAGATCGATGTCACGGCCACCGAAGTCCTTGTTAGTCTCGGTAGCGAGGACACGGCCCTCGCCCTTCTTCAGAGCGATAACGGACACAGTGTAGTCCGAGTAGCCAACATCCACAACAGCAATCTTCTTGAACTCGTCCTCAGGAAGGTCAGTACGGAAAACACCGTGGCCAACAGCAGCAGCGCTCACGTCGTTAACAATGCGGACAGGGTTAAGGCCGGCAATGACAGCAGCGTCGGCAACGGCGCGGCGCTGAGCATCAACGAAGTAGGCAGGCACAGTGATCACAACGTCGTTGATGTTGCCGTGCGTGTCCGTGAGCAGCGTGGACTTCAGCTTGTTGAAGTACATGGCCACAAGCTGCGTGTACGTGAACTCAGCAGGCTTGCCGAGATAGCGAGCCTTGACACCAGCAACGCCATTGACAGGGAGGAGCTCAGCGGCATTATACTGGCGCTCGACATTCAGCGCCGGGTCGTTAGCTGTGCGGCCAACCAGGCGCTTCAGCGAGCTGACTGTGTTCTTGATGTTCGAGGTCTCCTGCGACTTAGCAGCCTCACCGAGGAAACGGCTCTTCTCACCGAAAGCAACGAGCGAAGGAGTCGAGCGGTTCGACACCTCGTTCACAACGATGTCGATACCCCTATTACGGGCGACACCGAGTACGGTCTTTCCAGAGCCGAAGTCAATACCAACGGGGACACTGACACTCATTTGTTTGCGTTAGCTTGTTACCGCGTTTGAATTTTTTCATTAAATATCTTTGGGATTTCAACGTGTTTAATCACGTGTGACAAGCTCGGTCAACGCTGACATTGCCCGGAAGCTTCTGGCGGCTTCGAATCTTTTCGGTGCCATACGAGTATCCTAAACTAGGAGACCGAAATGCTCCTTGATTTTTTCTGAGTATCTCCGAGGCTATGTAGAATTGCAGTCTGGTGTAATTATTGCCATTTGCAATGTGTGACTTATGTCAACGATGTTATGTCACTATTTATCCGTGTTATGCACGTCTAAACATATCCGCAGAGGCTTTAGTAGATGCCTGCCCCCGTCAGAAATTGAGATCTTTAATTTGAGAGTTTCCGATAAATCAAGTGAGGTTTTTCGCAACTCTTCTAGATAGTACGCAGCAAGTATCTCAACCCTCGTCCACCCGATTACAATCGATAATGCGTGCGCACGATACAAATTTCAAGTGAACCCCGGAATAACGTATTAGTCAGTTGTCGCCTTAGGCAGGCTTGCGAACGCACCAGGGCTAGCTTATCTTCATGCCGATATTTCTGCCTATTTCCCGTAAAGAGTTCTTTCGACTGTAATTATTGCCAATTGGTAGCTCCTCATGGCTCCCTCGAGCATTATGGCCACAATGCGCGTTGGATTGCGACAGAGACGCCACGTCTATCGTGAAGTCGCGTGATCCAGGCTATATATAAGGACTATCAAAACAAGGGCCGCCTCCATCCAGTAAACCATAGTCTCAAAATGTCGGCTGATATCAAGATGTACGGAGCAGACTGGTGCGGAGATACGATTCGTGCGAAGAAGTACCTTGAATCGAAGTCTGTGCCTTATGAGTACATCGATCTTGTCGCACACCCTGAAGAGAAAGAAACATCCAAAAAGATCAGTGGAAAAGAAAAGATCCCGGTCCTCTTGTTCAAGGACGGTAGCTGGCTTTCCGAGCCCAGCAACGAGGAGATCGAAGAGAAGCTTTAAAAGCTTAAATACTTGATCTAACATGGTGTTAATATACACTCTTTTATATACATAACTGAAACAAGCGCGTAGGCGCATTTTGATTTTCAACCATCTAAGGCTTCAGGAGCTGTCGCTTTTGCTTGCTCAATGCTACGGATTTGCGCACGTTGAACCCATCAGTTAACAGTCCCTGAATCTCTTCGAGACTTAAGCCGGCAGTCTCAGGATAGAAGAAGATAACCAAGATCCAACCAACTAAACAGATGCCGCCATAGAATGAGAACGTTCCCGTCGGCGTGATATTATCCAACATCGTCAGGAATGTTGCCGAGATGATGAGTGAACCGGCCCAGTTCATTCCGGTCGCGAATGAAGAACCAATGCCACGCACCTGCATCGGCAGCATTTCAGATTGCTGCCAAGGAATGTTACCAATTCCTGCCGCATAAGATGCAGCGAAAAAGAAGATGAAAACGATGACAATCACCGACCATTTGTTCCCTGTGGACGTATCATGAACGGCACCAGTCGAGCCACTGTAATGCAAGAAGTGGAAGGCAACCGCGACGACAGCAAGGCCCACGGCCATGCCCCACATCGTTCCCACAAGGAGGACTCTCCGTCCCACACGATCAATGATAAGGAAAGCGAAGCAGGTGAAGACAAAGTTCGTACCAGCGATGATGATCGAGACTGCAGTAGGACTGCTAAACCCTACGCTTTCAAACATAGTTCCGGAATAGTAGAGCAGAGCATTCCAGCCACTGAACTGCTGCAAGGCTTGAAGAATCACGATGATTGCTAGGCCACGCAAGTTTGAAGGTCGCGCAAAGAGCTCGCGCAGGTTATGCTCAAATGTGATGAGCGCTGATCGAATCTTTTTCGAGTACGGGACGTTGTCGTTGCTCGTAAACGCCCGCGTCGGCACATTCGACGTGATTTCAATGACCTTTAACGAAATTTGCTCAGGTGTGGCGCCTTTGTAGACCTTGGCCAGAACGTTACGCGCTTCGTCATTGCGGCCACGAGATACAAGATATCGCGGCGATTCGGGCATGAATACAAACATAACCAGCTGAGCAACTGAGGGCACAAGCGAAAGTCCGACGGAGATGCGCCAGCCACCCTTAACGTCAGTTACACCGTATCCAATAGCATAAGCCACAAGCTGTCCGAAAGTGATCGCCAGTACATTCATGACGACGAGTCGACCGCGGAACTTCGTTGGTGCCACCTCGCTCAGGTACAAAGGGGCTAGAAGCGAGGCCAGGCCCACACCAAAGCCCATAATGAAACGCCCAACAATCATCACCCATAGTGAATGAGCCGCAGTTTGCATGATGGCTCCAACAATGAAAGCGACATTTGCGTAGGCAATGACCCACTTGCGCCCAAATGCATCGGCCAGTCCACCGCCAATCATTGCGGTGATAAACGCACCCAAAGACGTTGCGGACGTGATCAGCTCTTTTTTACCAGATGTCAGCGTCGTGTTCAAATCATTTTTCATAATAACCATGGCGTTAGAGATGTAGCCCGTGTCATAGCCAAACATGAATCCGCAAAACGATGTGAGGATCGTTAGCAGGAATACCGTGATCGACGGCTTCAGTGCCTCAATCGAGTTGTTTATTGCGCGCTCCTCTGCATCCGGGGACGAAATATAATCAAACGGCGTAGGGCCAATGTTTGACGACGAGCTTGCCCCAATATGTTCATTGGGAATGCTGTGGACACTTGAAAAAGGATCCTTGGAATCATCCATGCTTGCTTGTCCTTGGTTGTTGGACTGGTACGAATTTTGTCGCGAAACACCGATACGGCGAAGTCCAGACGACAAATTTCCACCAAAAGGTTTAAACCTTTTCGGGTCTGTGCTAGTCCCCGCTTTTGTTGACGTCGCCATGCCCGACAGCTTTTTCTCTTATTTGCTATAATGAAAGCAAGTCAGCCACACGACCCGATGAATCCGGCCTTGTTACTCCTATTTGGCCGTCGCGATGATCAGTCATCTTAATCTGCGAGCCCACCGCTTTACGCTCAAATGCAAGACTCATACTTATACCCCCTACATTCATCGTAGTCTGCATGTAAGTACGCGTTTTCAAGAATTGATAGTAATTGCTCAGCCAGACAATTCTTGGGATCGTATCTCTGATTAGGTTCTGATCGATACGTTTTGCTCAACGAATGCATCTTTACTCAGATTCCTTGTGGCCGCAGTTTAAACCTAGGCATCATTACTAAAACCAGCCAAGATCCATGCAAGTACATTCCGGTCACATATGCACTTGGTGCCTGAAGGCTAGCAGTAGGGTAAGTCAATAAATACTATAAAGATATAAATAAATGATCTGCTGATCACGCTATAACAAACATGCTGCATCCACCACGGAGCACGTGAAAGCCACCGCATACTATACGCCACATTTTGACGACGCACCATATTATCCACATAAGTGATAAGACCACGTACTCCAGGAACGTGTAAGATGCATTTGTGCAGATTCCGCAATTCCTCGCCGACGTGACCTTTTCCATACGGGATGACATTTCACGCACCTGCTTGTTCAGCGTTGTGTTTACCTCGCTGACCATTCGATCCGTAGTGACACGCAACGCATCCAACGAGGACGCAAAGTCGGCATCCAGGATCTGCTGCTGGTTCACCACGTTGTGCTCAACTCCGCCCAGATAGTTGAGGAACTGTGGGACTCCCTCGTTTTTCAGCTGCGTGCTCACTATATCGCACGCGTCCTGAGGTACATATTTACGACACGCGCGATTGCGAACGTAGCCGAGGTCTTCCCGACGAAGCGCAGTCTTAAACAGCAGGATATGGTACTCAAGCTCTTCTTCTGCGGCATGTGCGGCTCGTTCCCAAGGTGCCTTGCGGACGTCTGCGTGTCCTGGCCTAATGCTTCCGAATGTGCAAATGTTAGTGGGCTCATTCAAACTGTCATCAGCCACGCTCGCACCGGACGCTGCAGTCCTTTGTATCAAGTCAGCACCTTTTTGAGGTGAACTTGGCTTTGGGGTTCCGAGGTTTCCGAGGTTCGCTGCACGCGGGGTTCGCTTCAGCGGGTCCAAAAGCTTTTGCTCGCCTGAATCTGAGGTGACCGTGACCACGGGCGCCTTGGGCATATTAGAAGAGTTCTGCGGCGTAGTCTGGTCTGCAGCCAAAGATATAGATGAGCAGGATCCCGCATCAAAGTTGAACATCTCAGGGATTGATGAGTGTGAAGAATGCATGGACAGCGCCTGTGAGTTATCCGTTTGCGTTCTTGAAAGAGGCTTGAGTAAGTCATCGTCGGCGCGACCGTCCGCGTGGTCATTAGAGCTACGCAAACGGTTCCGAGTGTCGGCCACGCTTACAGTGTTACGGCAAAATTGACGACGGAAGCTTGACGGATGGTGCTGGGTCAGCGGGTCAATCTCTGACGCATCATGAAAAGACGAGTGCCTGCTTCCACTGCTGCTGGAGTTCTCAACATCGGGAGAAATAGGCTCTACTGCGCCATGACTTGAGCGCAGCCGCTGAATGAGTTCACCGCAGCTTGTTTCTGGAAGATGCAAAGTAGGGCCATTGCTGGCCTGTGATTGTCTGCGCATACTACCAGACAAAAACGGGTTATTGAATTGCGGGGCATCAAGCTGTGACATGAGATTTTCCGCTAGGGGCCTGTTAGCCGGAGCGGGTGACTCTTCGTGATCCGTCCCGTAGTGACGCTCAGGCGAGTTCGGTTCAATTGCATCATGATAGTCCGCTGGGCACTCAGTGACGCTGCCCGCCTTCTTCTGGCGGCGCTTCAGCTTCTGCGCCTTTAACTTTGTGCACTGGTATCTCCAACGCATGTCCTGGACCATCTCCGAGACCGGGATCTGCCACATGAATTGACGTTGGGATTGCTTGTTCTGTCGCTCACTACGAGGCCGGATCTTTCGATCTCTGATGATCTGTAGCGGGTTGTACGAAGACTTGTGTCGCGAGCCAGGAGCGCTGTCCAAGACTTTGTCAAGTTCCAAAAAATAAGGAATCGACTGAAACTTCAGCTCAAGCTCGTTTTTCACCTTAGCTGCGTGTGCCTTGATCATGCTTCGCTGGCCCTCCAGGGATCCACCTGCGGGATAGATACCTGGTGTGAACTCATGGGTGTCGCCCTCGTCCGTGAGGTACTTCATGCGAGAAATGAAGTTCGTGATGCGGCTGGCCTGCAGTTCCTGCTCTGTCGCGGACTTAGAGCGGCTCGGCTGTGTGCTCAGCTGCATCTGGCTCTGCCTGCCTTTATAAGACGATTGCGAAAGCTGGAAGCTACGGCCGCTGTTGCTGCTGTGTGCTGTAGAACTCGACGCCCTCCTAGAACTGCTCATGCTTGCATCGTCGCGACCGTCCATATTCTCTGTCATTCGATCGTTGCTGCGATCGTCGACAAGATTCTCTTCCCTGATCCGGACAGCGCCGCGTCGCTTGGCGTCGTTCAATGGCGATCGAGCGCGCGCAATATGATGCATAGAGGGAAGCGGCTTAAACGCCTGCTTGAATCCCATGTGTTCGAGAAACGGCAGCTCATCTTGCGCCAGATCCGGAGCAATGACCAGATTCATGGTCTCTGTCGGCGCCATTGCGGAGCAGCTCAGTGTTCTCACCGTTCTAGGAACTTTATTAAAGGATTTTGAACGTCCCTGCCAAGAGCCAGATTTGTCTCCTTCCCGCTCCTTTTACTAGGTGGTGGTGGTGTGTCCTGTTGTTCCAGACGCTGATAGTGCGAGGGGGTATAAAGACGAGCGGGTTAATAATATCTAGGGTTCCGTGCTACGCCTCATTCACCCTTGACTGTGAGCGGGTTACAGGCTGAAACACACACTAAAAGTTTAATTCGAGTGCACCATTTTTTGCTATATAGCTAGCTGTATCATCACAGGACTCTGCTATTCCTACGCGACTCTTTTGTTACTATCTTCTCGACCTCAGAGTCCCCAGATGTTCGCCATTGCTTTCTAATCGCGGCTGCGACAAATTTAAAATAGCACACAGCCCTGCGGCCGTACTGGGCAATCTGCACTTACGTGATAAGGAACATTTCAAAAGAGCCCCGTCGAAGCGGGCGGGTGGCACGCCCCACCTGCCACATAGGAATGTTGGGGCGACTCGGAAAAACTCCTGCGCACTGAGTCACTGACCAGCTATACTTAGTCTAATTGAGGCCCCGCTGTTCTCGGCACGGTTCTCAACTCGTGCGGGGCTTTCAGCGTGCAAGGACAACAACCACAGGTGGGGGCCTTTGGGGCGTGCCACAACGCCCGATCTGTGTGGCAATGTGGCACACCACCGTAAACTTTGCGCGTGATTGTGTCGGATCACGCAACCCCGCCTAAGCTAATCAGCGCCAACGCGATTATGGCGCGGCCACGTCGCGACCACGTGGTGCATGAACGCTCACATCGGCCCCTTGCGCCGTGACCGCATCGCGTGCCCGCGCAGCCAGACAGCGATGAATAATGGCGCTACCGGCCGCGAAGCTGGTTCAGACGGGGCGCCAATAAGACAGGATGTCATACTTCCTGGCTATTGTGGGCCATGAAGACAAGCCGCTGTACGAGCTGGAGTTCGGCTCTTCGCGCCAGGTCGGTGATGGCGCCTCACACTTTCCGCCGTCAATCAAGGAACTGAGCCCGTATATTGTGCATGCGTCTCTCGACGTAATAGACGAGGTGCAATGGACAACACAGTCGCTGTATCTGCGAGCGGTTGATAAATTCTACGGGTATACAATATCGGCATTTGTCACGCCTGGAAACATTCGACTCCTTCTGCTTCACGAGACACGGAATGAGGAGGCAATACGGCAGCTGTTCCTGGAAATCTGGGACGCATATGTGAAGACGCTGCTGTCGCCGTTCTATAAAGAAGGAAGTGCAATAGAGAACCCGCACTTTGACGCAAAGGTGCGGCAAATGGCGCGCAAGTACTTATAGTCGTGACAGCCTGTATATTTCTGTCGGTATTCCCCAACTCATGGCGTGTGCTTGACAAGCTCTCGCGCAAGACGGTTAATGTATTTATGTAGCTCAAAATGGCGTAGCGTCTCCGGTTAGTATATCGTTCCTACACGTGCAACAGTCGCTCATTCCGCGTGTTCCAGTGCTTGATACTGGTTACTCGCCGATTCGGGAATTGGCGTACATGACAGTGGTTGAATGTTGCTGTTTACGGCTCGTGCCCGACGCGTATTTACAGCCGCGCTCGTGTCGAGCCGGCTCGGGAGGGCTGCACGTGATGGCCCCAGCAGGCTTGAGGGGAGCCCAACAACTAGTGTTAAGTGCTAGCCGTCGCAAGTGCTAGCAAGCGCGGCGCATTCCATGTCATTCAGGTTCAATTGGCGCTTCTTCGATCTCGAGGAGCTTGAAGCAAAATGCCAGAAGTCGCTCACGGAGTCTATTGCGGCCGTGAGCCGCCCCCCTGTCATTGTCAAGCCCATGCAAGTCACTGCCATTGAGTTTGGCACCGTGCCGCCCGAGCTCGCATTCCACTCGATTCCGTCGGTCAGCCTGAAGCGCGCCCACGTCGTGTTTGCTCTCAAGTACAGTGGAGATGCGAGCTTGACACTGGAGACCTGTATTGAGGCGAACCCATTTCGAGAGCCATATTTTGATCCCGAGCTCCCCGCGTTTGTCCAGCCAAAGGTCATAGCAGCAACCGACAGCCTCATTCTTCCATTTCGCTTGAAGCTCAGGGACATCGTGCTTGACACGCTCGTGGATGTCGTGTACACAAGAAGCGGGGTCCTTGTAAACTTCCATGATGACCCGGTGAAGGCGGTAGGCGCGGACTCCTCTCTCGACATGATTCCGGGCGTCAAGCAGCTCCTGGGCGGCATCTTGAGAAAGTCTATCACCGCGTCATTTTACGAAGACGTGCCGGAATCAATATGGACTGTATCAAGCCCTCAGAAGCAGGCACCGGACCCGTACTTCGGCGCCCGGCGCTGGTCACAGCACAACAAGAAGTTCGTGCGCTTTGCATCATTCATCGTTAACTCTCTGGGTGCGAAATCTCCTCAGTTCCGGCCTAAGTTCTCTACGTTGGCGCTCAACGTGGAAACACCCGAGTTGCGTCTGCCAAAAGCTATTTTGTCCCGTGCATGCCTTTCTAGATTGAAAAAGGGATATGAGGACACTGCGCACGTCCAGAATCTCAGCCCTCAGGGCCTCACAAGCTTATTCGAAACAGGCTCAGACGTAAGCTCAATTCGGTCGTCAATAGCACCATCAAGTCAGTCGGCCCGCCAACGGCCTAAACGCCGAGTAATCAGCCTTCGCCAATTAAGCCAAAAGGACGATCACCAGACTGCACCGCCTACATTAAGTCCGCAGAGCCCGACACCAAAACCTGCATCGCCGGGGGAAGCCTCGCTGCGCAAGGCCTCGCCCAGCTGGCCGGCGTCCACCGGTGCAGAATCACCGCAGCGTAATGGCTCCCAAGGTAAAGCACAAGTCAAGCAACGAGGCCTGCCAAGCAGAAACATATGGAGCAAGGTCTCGTCTGAATCTTTGACCCCGCCTGTGTTTGATTCTGACGACGGCCTCACAGACACAGAGCACGATACGGACCTGTTTGATGACTCGGTTGATCGTCTTTTACCCCCGGATATCATGTATCATCGACGCTTCTCCACGCCAGAGAGCCGAATCGATCGCGGTAAACGGCTGCAGCATTCGAAGACGCGAACGGCTTCCATGCAGCCCACAGGCACGGCACCCTTAATGCAGACGACTGCGTCTAAACCGGCATCCAGCTCGTCGTTGTCCCCGCCGTTGTCCTCGCGATCTGCACTCTCGCCGCACTCTCCGCGCTCGCCCCGCTCTCCTCGTTCACGACTAGTGTCCACTAATGATCTAATGAATAAATAGATTTGTACGTTTAGCACACGCCACAAAATGGCGATGTTCATGCCCACTCGTTGCTAGCGCCCAGCACTTTAACCAGCTTCTGCACGACGCCCGCACGCCGCTCCTGTTCCTCGTCAGAAAGTGCAGGCGCCGGCTCGCGGATCTGACCCAGCACCCACGCTTCCTTGAGGCCGCGCGAAATGACAAGTAACTCCTCAACGGCTCGTACAATGCTGGCCGTACAGGCCTCAATCTCGGTCGTCTCTGCGCCCACAGTGATCAGGCTCTTGTCCTTGTTGGAGGCTAGCCGCACAAGCTTGAGCTGGTTTGACAGTAGTCGTGCCGTCGCATCGTCGACCTGATCAACAAGCGCCTGCGCTCGCTGCTCACGCGACGACATTCTACTTTCGGGGTCGAGCGATCGTGAACTCTGTCTCTCACCACAGAACTGGCGACGCTTTAGCAGTAGCTCCCGGAGTCACGTTACGCAGGCCCGATTGGTTTCATGCGCCTCTGCACCATCTCGCATTGGGGTACAGCACATTACCCCACACTTTTCACCCCCCAGAAAACATGCCCGGATCGCAGTTGGAGACTGAAGTCCACAGGCGGTATAACCCCCTGCGAAAAAGCTGGGTTTTGTGCTCGCCACACCGCACCGCGCGGCCATGGCAGGGCCAGCGCGAGGCGAGCGATGAGGACACGAAGCCCGAGTTCGATCCTCGGTGCTACCTGTGTCCTGGAAACACGCGGGCAAACGGAGAGCACAATGCGCAGTACGAGGGTACGTTCATCTTTGCCAACGACTTCGCCGCCGTGAACAAGCAGGGTATAAACAGTCCCGAGAAAACGGAGGCGGACCCGAACAACCTGTTTGTGGCAGATCGCGTGAACGGCGACTGCTTGGTCGTTTGCTTTAGCCCCAAGCACAACCTCACTTTGGCCGAGATGTCCGTAGACGCCATCCGTGGAGTCATCGACGCTTGGCAGTCT
Organism: Entelexis potacharoeniae; assembly: GCA_030566975.1. Classification (NCBI taxonomy): domain Eukaryota; kingdom Fungi; phylum Ascomycota; class Dipodascomycetes; order Dipodascales; family Trichomonascaceae; genus Entelexis; species Entelexis potacharoeniae. The sequence continues at coordinate 223,442 of JAKUBX010000004.1, forward strand.
GTATACGCGAAGGCCAAGCAGGATCCGGTTATTAAATACTGCCAAATTTTTGAAAATAAGGGCAGCGCCATGGGCTGCTCGAATCCTCACCCGCACGGCCAGTGCTGGCTCACCAGCGTTGTGCCCGATGAGCCGCAGATCGAGCATGATGCTCTAGCGGAGTACCACGCAAAGCACGGTACTCACATGCTGGAGGATTATGTTGCCCAGGAACTGATAAAAAAGGACCGCATTGTTGACGAGAACGACACGTTCGTGGTGCTCGTGCCGTATTGGGCCACCTGGCCGTTTGAGACAATGGTTGTTTCCAAAAAGCGAATTGATAACATAGGCGACTTGAGCGATTCGCAGAAAAACGACCTGGCTGCAGCTCTCAAGTCTTTGACGGTGCGCTACGATAACTTGTTCACAACGTCATTCCCTTACTCTATGGGTATTCACCAGGCGTTCACGCAGTATGGCGTGGGCGAGCAGCAGGGGGTTGAGCACTTGTTGTTTCATTTCTATCCTCCTCTTTTGCGTTCAGCAACTGTCCGCAAATTTCTCGTTGGCTTCGAGCTTCTCGGAATGCCGCAGCGCGATGTAACACCCGAGTATGCAGCGGATGCTTTGCGCAAGCAGAAAACTGTACACTACAGAAGCAGTAAGTAACCGAAACTACTTCTAAACGCCAGTTTAGTGACTCTTAACTCGTTTTATGCTTTGTATCAGTGATAGCTTGGTCGGAATATATGCATACTTCGACTAAATCACGAGCACCAGTCGAAAATGTCAAGGACGTCTTATATCTCATTGCTCTCGTGGCTTATATGTACAGCGTTTGAGGCACATGCGACTCGAAAGTTACTATGCGGGCCACAATGAACCCACTGCGAGTGATTTTGTGCGGATAACCTAACCAAGACCACACGCCCCGCACGCATGCATATTAAGACAGTGCCTCAGACTTATGCATTATAAGGGTAATTCTGTACGGATAAGGTCGCAAGAAGGAATGAGTGAAGAGTCGCAAGTCGCTAGATCACCACTGACCAATCACGCTCTTCCACCCTTTTCTTATACCCTTCTTACACCTCATGAGTCCTAAAAAACACAACTGCTTCAATGCTGATTCTTCATTTATGATTCGAAGTACCGACTGCAAAAACCAATATTAACGTAAGCTAAAGGCACTGATGATGAACTAAATGCGTTGAAAAGTTAACGAGGTCATTCCAGCTGTACATCTATTACCGACGGTTACGTCAAGATGCGTTATGGCCCTAACCTCTCGACCGGATCCGTAGGGTTGCGCACCGGGTTCCGCAATTGATTACTGAACCGATCACAACCGGCCCTCCCTACCTCTCCCCATTTCAATAAGCACTAGGAGAAATGTCGGTCCAAAACTACGAGACAGACGTGCTTCAGGAGCACGTCGACTCCACTCCGATTCTCATTGAGCGACTGGAGCAATGGAGCAAGGGCGTCCATGTTGTCCAGGAGTATGTCCACGGCTACGTGCAGGTCCACCAAGGCATCTCGCACCACCTTGAGAAGACGCTCAAGAACATTGGCGAGGTTCCGTCGTTCCCGGACTTGCCCGCGACTGAGGGCAAAGAGGCAGCGCCCAACAACAGCTCTCTGGCCACCGTATTCCAGAACTTGCAGACGAACACGAATGTGTTGCTTCAGCGCAGCGTGGCCACCGCCAACGGCATCAAGAGCTCAATCTTGCCCCAGCTCGATCAGATTGTCACCGAAATTGATAAGCACTACAAAACTCTGCGCACCCAGGGTGGCAAGGGCATCAAGGAGATCGAAAAGAGTCGGGAGCAAACACAGCGCACAATTGAACACCTTGGCCGCGTTTCATCGAGTTTCGGTTCCCGCCAGCTGTCTCACCATGATGATCCTTATGTTTTGCACCGTCGTGTTCAGGCTGCTATCTCTGAACAGGTCGGACGTGAAAACACGCAGGCGGAGGCAGCCTTGAATGTGCAGAAGTCGTTCGCCTCGCTTGAGGTGCACATCATGCAGACGATCCGCCACTCGCTCGCGAGCCTTGCTAGCTTGAATGACGGCTATGACAACAGCGAGAGGGAGATCAACGATGCCATCACTGGTCTGTTCAAGAACGTGGACCTGGATCGTGAGTGGGCTGTCTTTACGAAGACCAACGCAAGTCAGTTGGTTCCTTCTACCAACTTCCAGCGTGATCCCAACCGCGTGACATTTGTGAACAAGAACCATCCATCTACGCAGCCAATCATCTCCGGCGTCCTTAGTCGCAAGAGCACCGTGTTGAAGAATTGGAACCAGGCCTTCTACGTTGTGGCTCCAAGCGGATTCCTTCATCAGCTTAAATCGGCTGACCCTCAGGTTGAGGCCGCCCCCGAGCTTAGTCTGTTCTTGCCAGACTGCCAGCTTAGCAGGAGCTCCAAACCGGGCGAGTCTGTCTTCAAGATCGTTGGTAAGGACACTCAGAAGAAAATTGGCGGCCGCCACAAGTACGTCTTCAAGACTACCTCGCCTCGTGAGTTAGACCTTTGGTACAACGCAATCGCGCGTATCACTGGAAATATCGGTGGTGATGATGAGATTGATAGTCCAGTTGATGGCGACGACTTTGGAAGCTCTGCACCGCAGTCACCTAACCCGTCTCAGCCGCAGTCCCCAAGGGAGCCCCCGACTGCAGCTTTCGCTAACACGAGTCTGGATGAGCGCTCAGGTGGTGGAGCGCCAACGACTGGCACTGTCCCTGGCACTCCGACTTCCGGTGTCCCAGGCTCTGCTGTTGCGTCGTCTGGTCCTGGCTCTCCTCGCGGTCCCGCTTCTGGCAGTGTGCCGGGTGGTGCCCTTAATACAAATGCGGCTCCGGAAGGATCTGTCTTCCAGCAAGCAACCCCCGTGTCGCATTACGATCACCAGGCACCCCCGACGTATCAGTCAAGCTCGCCAGGTCACCAGTTTACTCCGGGTCAGCAAGTGCCCACGCAGCAAGCCCCTCAGCAGGTTAGCACTCAGCAGTTCCCTCAGCAGTTTAACACGCAGCAGATCCCTACACAGCACAATGCCTCGATTCCAACTGGCGCACAACCTCAGGAGTTTACCGCTAATAGCGCAGTGCCACAGTCGTCTCAGGCGGCATCTAGCGGCCAACCCTGGAGCCAAGACGCTCACCAGGTCGCGGATGGACAAGATCAGTCTCGAAATAGCTTCTTGTCCGCTAATGACCCGTTCAAGAGTTTCTAAGGTCTTATAATGTCGTCATATAATAATACCGTGCTTAAGCGTAATCCATTTCGAAGTCATTGGGCTGTGTCATATACATATTTTCTGAGATGCACGACTCAACTAATTTAAACCGAGCGAGACTATGACCCGGATGTAAGCTAGGCGGGTAAAACTGCGCCTTCTAAATGCTCAGACGTTGAGAAGATTTTTATTCAGGATCTCGACAATTGATGTATCACTTGAATCATACGTAACAAGATATCAGGGCTTCATTCTGTAAAGTTCTTGATCTCTGTGCCATCGAGGTAGATAAAGTCTCTAACGGTAGAACTCCATCTCTGGGCTTGTCTGGACCGAGACCAGCGGTCCCAAAGTTTCCACAGAAGTACTGGCTCGATAGCGGCCCAATAGAACCATTTGGTAGGCTGTACGATGCCTAAGAATTCCAGTGCCTGTTGGAACATCATGAAATCAGAGGCAGCAACGGAATTAAGCCATGCTTGTGCGCATAATCCTGCGGTATAAGTTACCAGGAAGTTTGCAACAGCAGTCCAAGAACTCAAAGGCCAAATTACCGTCCAGTGAGACCATCCGTGTGGGCATGCAATCTGCATGCCAGTGAATAGAAGAGACCAAATGAATATAAGCACCCACGAACGCTTACCTGGGTACGGTAGTCGTCCCCTCAATCCACCCCAAGAAGCACTGTTAGCCATCTCACGCGGAGGATACTTCCTTATGGCTTGGGCATAAACAAGCAGACATATAGACAATCCCGCACCGTAAAGCAATAGGTCGTTGCCAATAGTGAGGTCAAACACGTAACGATCCAATGCGCGCCCGATGCATAATGGCAATATGGTTATGGAAAGTGTGAGTGCAGTGGCTGCAGCCCAAACAATGAACGTTAGTGCACCAATACGGAACCAAAACAGGGGCGGCCGCCATACAATAGTGTAATGCGATAACTCAGCATTTTTGCCTCCAGTATCCTTATCCAGCCGGACGTTCTTTTCATTAACAGGAACGAAGAGTCTCAGGTTTTTGCGGTCCCGGAAACGACTCGATTGAGGCGCTCGCACAAAATAACCCATGCTAAGATCATTGCTGTTCAAAGTTGCGCTTTCATTTGCGCTTAGTATCCGTCTCTTGCCGAACAGCCAAGAGTCGAGGTCAAGCAACCGTGCAGCAAATCGTAAAATATACAGCCAAACCTCTTCACGGAACCAAAGATTTACTATGCCGAATAGTTGAATCTTGGTAGGAATGAGAGGTACAAAACCCGCATGCAACAGTATATACAAAGGCCACAATCTCAGGGTGCTCAACCCGGGCCAGTAAGTGACGTTCAACAGTGGCAGAAGCTTAGACAGCGTTAAAGTCACAGAACCAGCGCCAGCAAGTATGAAAAACCCGTAAAGCAATACTGAGATGCCAATGCGGTATATTTGCTTTGGAACAGAAACGAAAACAATGGCACGGATAAAATCGGGCGCCTCGCCATCATGTACGAAATAAAGGACCCCCTTTCGGAAGAACTTGCGGCATGTATTCACAAAGGTCATGACGCCGTGCATGTAAATGAAACCAACAACCCAATGGGCGAACAACACTAAGTATGGTGATCTTTTGCAAAGCTCCCAATGGTCAGCGAACGTAGGCGTCAGGGGAACAGACACAAGGTGCAACATGGTGCCACAGAATTGCGGAAATGCGAAAAACTCGATCATCATCATAAGAAGCGCCTTAAGGACTGCATAGAACTGATAAAGTCCCATAACCACAGAGACCCCCCAATCGCGCTTAAGCAGAGAAGGCATGTAGTGCAATTCTACGTAGCGCAAAAAGATCGCTAAGAATGCAAAGTGAAGCAGAAGCATGCCAAAGCGGCCCGGTAGCGAATCGAGCTCGAACATTCCCACTTGGGTAGCGACAGAGGCAACTTGAGGCTTGTCGAGAAGCATCGCCCATCGCGCAACAAGTGAGCTTGTGACTCGCCAGAAAATACGAATCATGATATATGGGATCATGTAAACAAACTCTACCAGTGCCACTGTAGCGAACGCGACTACACCAAACTCACCCATAGCTTCTGCGTTAGTACCGCCGAAGATTTCTGAGAGTAAGCCTCTTATCGCAAATCCGAGCGCTTCAAGTTCCTCAGCCTCTTCCTCTTCCTCACGCATGAGGCCCTCATTCGCCAACTGAACATTCCTATCGTTGCCATTTTCAACCAGGCCTTCTTCATTTTCGGACTCGTTTTCATGATGTGCATCACCGTGGTCCGCGCCTTCGTGCAATATATTATTTTCAGGGCCAGCATTCCCTACTGCTGCACCATTACGAGCAAGCAATTCAACATTGATATTTTCGAGGCCCTCTCCGCCTTCTATATCTGCATCTAGCAGCCCTATCGCGCCAAGTTGACGCAAATGCTGCATGAGTTCCTCCTGCTCGGCATTAACAGCGGGGAGGAGTTGCGGGAATCCAGGGAAGTTTAACACAGGAACATCGTCATCCAAAATCTCTGCTTGGTGCTGTCGATGCTCACGGCGACGAATAGGTGGGGCCCGATCGCGCCGAGCGGCGAGATTACGTTCACCCTCAATCAAATTTTCTTGAACGGGATTGAGCTCATCAAACTCGACCATGTCATCATCTCCGTTATCCATGTGCGATATTTCGCCGGAGCCGATGTGCTCGAGATCATGAACAACCGCTGGCTCATTGAGGACCCACATTGTGATCACCCAGAGGATGATAAACATTACAAGAAAGAACAGTAGAATCAGAATACCGTCGACCCATGCAGAGCGCAATTCAGATGGTGGTAGCACTAGCGAGAGCATCCAGTCCAGCGCCGGCGCTCCACTTTTTCGCGGAGGACGTTGCTGGCACCGCTCAGTGAAGATGCGCCAACTTGAGCTCATCATACGCGAATAAAACACGCGGCTGCTCGCAATGGTGGAGAATTCAAGGGCGTACTTGGTCAAAATTGCCAAGCAGCTCACCAGGAAGAAACCTCGTACACACACAAACAGGAACGAGATGTTCTCCTTGGTCTTAATGGCGACGTATAGTAAATAATCTGTCAAGCGGAGGTATCGAGGCATGTTGGGATTGTAACGCTGGACCATTGTGTAGCGGGTTCCGCACAGCTCGCATTTGGAGGCTGTGCGAGCATGCTGCAGCCACTCCAGCAGACACTCGCGGTGCACGTACTTGATTGACCCCGCGCAGCGACACGGGTGATAGAGCGGGTCTTCTAGCGTCTGTTCGCCACGGCAGATACGACACACGTCCTCATCCATCATACCCCGCGAATCCTCGAGCCGCCCGAACGTTGCCGCGCTTACACAAACTCAGTTTTGAATTCTGGGGTCCGCCCCAGAACCGAACGGTTTTTGTGGCTCTTGGTCAACGCAGGTGCGAGGCTGCAATCAGCATCCAGTCCCGACCTGCTGTGGCGACTGCTCAAACTGAGGAGTTAAACCAACCCACGGCGCCGCAGAATGTCTCGTCTTGGACCCACCCGTATAAAACTGACCAGCGCTGATATTCTGGACTACGAAGACGCACGCACGGCGTCCATTCGTACGGAGCAACAGGCCCACGACAGGAAATCTCGCGCCTACGAAAAAGGCCACGGATCGAATTCATCACCTCCGCCGCTGAGGCCGCCACAGTCGTAGCAAGGCGCCATTTCGGCGCACTGAATAGACGGTCTCGCCGGAAATGGCGGCACCACCCAGGCCCGCACGCGAGGCGCCCTAACCCGTGCTTTATGGGATCTCCAGGGTTTCGTGTATGTGATCTTACGCGTGCGCGTCTTTCGCCCCTTCTGCTAACCTACACACTTCAAACACCAAAATGCCAGCCTCACGCCAGGCAGGTGCCGGCACCAAGCGGCAAAAAACAAGTGAGCATCAACTTACAACTCTCGATGCAGCCGATTGCGTGACGTACGACGCGCTCGTGGACGAGAATTATCCTTTGGACCGCATCGAAGAGCACCTGTTGCGTCTTCTCACGTACGAGTCTACTGAGGGAATTGCTGAGGTTGTTGCATTGGCGCTGCGCTCTGTAGGCTGCAGCGTAGAATTCAGCATCACTGGTGTTGGTGCGAGCGCGGACGAGATCGTTTCTGAAGCAGAGCAACTTGAGGAGGCATGCTTGCAATCACCAGCTGGCTACCCGTCTACTTACGATATGCAGCGGGCTGCATATGTAAAGCGCGTGCGCTTGCTGCTGGTCTCTGTTTCGGAGAAGCTACACGAGGCCGACAACGCTGACGTAGTGCTTGCGTTGGCTAAGTACACTGCAGTCCTGTCCACAACGCGTCTGCAGTCTTTGCGATACGCCGGTACCGTTTTTAGTGGCTGCCTTGCTCAAGCTCTAGGTGATACTGGCATGGCGGCAACGGCGCTGCTACGTGCTCTGAACGAACGCGCGGCTGATGTTTCGCCACAAATTCGGAAGACCGCTATCAGCGAGCTGGTTGGTACAGGAGACATCAATGCTGCGGTGCGTGCATTCAATGATCCGGTAGGCTCTGTACGACTGGCAGCCGTGCGCGCCCTGACAACGGGTTCCAGCGATATTGAGTTGACTCAGAGCGCACTCGACAGACTGACGCAACTCGCGGAACAGGATGTTGAACTTGGTGTTCGTCGTAATGCAGTCAAGTTTTTTGCAACACGCGGGCTTGAATATGACGTGAACCTGATGAACATGCTGATTGATGCTGATGCGCAGTCTCGGAATGCTGCTGCCGTTCATATTGTAGGACGTCACGCTCGCTCAGCAGACTCAGCTTTCATCTTGCTAGTTGAGCTTGTAAATGACATGCCCCAAGTCTTGGATAGTTCCTGTTCGGACAGGGCCATCACGGCGATTGTTCATGCTCTAGAGCGTCAGAAGCAAAAATTCAAAGTCAATTGGCTTGATCAGCTTGGCAACTTGCTTACACGCGATTTTCTGAAAGAAGCACGAGGTGCACAAGTTTCAGCGCAAGAGAAGAAGCGGCTTCGCTCTCTAGCAGGAACGCTCGACGACATAGACATGCAGCGTCACCTGCTTACGCTTTATGCGGGCTTGGCTAGAGCCACAGCTGCAGCCTCCGGAATAGCGCTACTGAGTGCGTTGCCAAATCTGATCTTCAAAATGCGATATGACGATGAGCTTTTGGCTCAGGTTTTATCAGTTGCCTCATTTTTACCGAGCGAGAAACTTCTGGAGCGTCCTGATTCAGAGCAGCAAATTCAAAAATTGTTCCGTCAGATACTAGAATTGCTCTCTGAACGGCCTTCTCATGCTCTAGCTAGATCCGCGAGCGAAGCTTTCGCGGCACTGCCAGACTCGCACAGGCTGCTTCTCTTGCGAGATGCCTACCATGATTTGCGTTTGAAACTGGCCACGTACTTGGGTCCTCGTGGCCAAGTGGCTGCGCATTTACAATCGGATGTAGACCAGGTTATCACTCAACTGTTGGTTCTGGCACGTTTCGTCGAAGTGAGTGATCTTGTCAAGCTGCCAATATGGCCATTGTTGATGCAGGGAAGTAGGCAGATGAGACAACTTGTTCGAGCTTTAGGAATGAAAGGAGACAGCGACGTCGCAAATCAATGCGTTGAAAAGCTCATGGTGATTCCTACCGGTCCTGCTGTGGATGATATTTTGCAGATCTATGTTAGCGCTAAAATGCGGGGACTTGAGTTGAATCAGTTGCCTTTCGACGTAAATGAACGGCCGCCAACGAAAGATACCGTCTGGACTGCCGCTGTTGCAGCTGGAGTCATTTAACTTATTCTATCTAACAGATGTAAGTCATGCAAGATGATGAGACGAATGTATCCAGAACTTTTAGACACTGAGATGGGGAAGTGTAGGATGCACATTGAGCTAGCTCAGGCTGCATAATCCCTACAGAATCCTGTTTAAAATGACAAGAGAATCACATTAAAAGAAATAAGGCTGTGCCATAGCACGGTACAAAGTTAGCATTCAATTGACATTGTTATCCCTTGATTGAAATTATAGAGGCTTCTTGCTTACTGGGAGTCATTATCTTGGTCTCCAAGGCGCTCCTTCGATTCGGTAGCAAGTTTCACAAGGGCTCCTAGCTCACCACTCTTCTCACACATACTGTAAAACAACCCCTTCTTGTCTTGTAGCAGATCATAAGGATGTCCAAATTGTGCCGAATGGCCCTTATCCAAAACAAGAATAAGGTCGTAATCAGCAATGGTTCGCAAACGATGCGCGATCGTGAGAATCGTTACGTCTTGGAAATTGTCACGAATGGTTTTTTGGATTGTCGCATCCGTTTCATAGTCTATAGAGGCTGTTGCCTCGTCAAGTAGAAGAACTCGCGGCTCTTTTAGGATAGCACGCGCGAGACAGAGAAGTTGTCGCTGACCTTGGCTCAGATTCCGTCCACCCTCGGCAACCTCCGACTCGAGGTCCAAAAACTGGTTTGCATTTTCGCCCTCGACACCGTTTTCAATCCCTGCAGTGGCAGAATCGACTGTAGTACCCGCCGGTACAAGATTAACGCAACCAAGAGCTCGGAAAATCTGTTCATCACTGTATTCGCTGAACAAGTCGAGGTTGGTACGCAAGGTGCCTTTGAACAGGGTCGGGTCTTGGGGAATAATAGAAAGGCCCTTACGTAGATCTTCGAGGCCAATTGTCGAGATATCAATGTCATCAATTGTGATGGACCCTGAGTCTGGCTCGAGCAATCGAAAGAGTGCCGTGATAATCGTTGACTTCCCAGCACCGGTTCGCCCAACAATGCCGACCTTCTTTCCTCCGGGAATGTGGCAGGAAACGTTGTCTATAACTCGTGGCAAGTTTTCAGCATACCTCAAGCTGAGCCCCTTGAATTTGATATCTCCCTTCGACGGCCAGGAAGCTGGCGGTCGTGACTCTGGAATGATTGCAGGCGCCTCCTGCTCAATGCTCAAATATTCGTTGACGCGCTCTACGGAGTTCATTGAGACCTCACACTCTGCATAGTTGCGAACAATCCACAAAATACACTCACCAAAGTAAGTCGAGAAAGCGAGAGAGATTCCCGCGAAGCCTGCATCTATGTAATCGGCACCAAATACAATGAAAGATGCAGCTGTAACACAGACAAGCAGAGACATCATCGAGCACCAAAACGTGAGCCAGCGATTCGACACCCATAGCCAGAAATAAGGTCTGTGGGTTGTGTCTACTGATCGCCAGTTAGTTGACTGGAACCGCTGCTCATCACCATAAGCTCGTATCACCACAGATCCACCCAACGTTTCGCCGAATTGCTGAAAGATGGGGGAACGAGTCACAGATTCCAGGCGCTTAAGCTCACGAGCGGCCGCTAGGTACGCCCTACCGATCATAGAAAAGACCCAAGCAATGAGACATGCAACGGGGAAGAACATAGGAGTAACATAGCCAATGACAATCGTTATCTGAGTGACATCCACGACACTGATCACAAACCAGAGCAGATTAGCGCTAATCTCCTGATCAATCGTTTCCATGTCCTTCGAAAAGCGATTCACAATACGACCAGATGGCGTGGAGTCGAAAAACTGCATGCGTGCCCCCAGCACAGAATACAAAAGCTGCCTGAAGAGCTTGCGAGATGCGCGGATGCCACCTAGTGAAATCACGTACTCACGGGCTAACGATGCTGCAGTACAGACGAGGCCAATTACGACGTAGATCGCCGAATAATATTTAAGACTCGCGAGCGTATCCTCATCAACAGTCCCTTGCACATAAGTACTTGGAAGTAGCTGGTGCGGCATTGTAAGCTTTGCGAAAATGGCTGCAATGTCAAGCGTTCCATTTAGCTCGTCCACGTCACCCATGTGTCCTGACCAAACTTTGACCCACCACGACTCAGTATACTCCAAAACAGGCACAAAGCCAATCAAGAAGGCACTGAAAATGAGCCCATACTTGTTAGCCAGCAATGAGATGTAGTACTTGTAGGTTGTCAGTGGAACACTTCCAACTGCGCGCTCTTCCTTTTCACGCGTTGCATCTGTGACATCTTCTTCCACCTCAGCAACGATTGCATGACCCGATCCAGGGCCCGGCCCCGAACCAGGGGCTGTCGCTGGCTGGTCAATTTCCTTAGCAACCTTCGTGAGCTGTTGTAAGTTTGTCACGGAACTCGTTCGACTTGCAACAGAGGATTCAGCGTTGCGTCTTACAAGATCATCGTCGCCAAGATGGCCAGACACAGAGACCTCTAGTGGAGACCCTTGAGTGACTATACGTCCATTCGCAATCACCGCTACCAGAGCAGCTTTTCCAATGGTCAGAGCAACATTGTGTGAGACAAGAATGACTGTACGCCCATGAGCAAGCTGGCCAGTAAGCGCGTCATTATACAAAGCCTCAGCCGTATGCGAATCGACAGCACTCAAACAGTCATCCAGAATGATATGCCTCGAGTTCGAGTACAGAGCACGAGCGATAGAAACGCGCTGCTTTTGCCCACCGCTCAAAGCTATGCCTTTGTCGCCTATGAACGTTTGATCGCCTTCGCCGAGTATAGCCAGATCATGCCGCAGCTGGCAAGCATCAAGAACTTTGTTGTAACGTTCTTTATCGAATTCCTGAGCAAATATGATATTGTTCTTGATGGTGTCGTTGACCAGCCAAGCTTCCTGAGGGCAGTAAGCCACCGTATCTGTGAGACCTGTTTCCTGGTCCACTGGCGCAAGACGCCTGTTTCCCTGAGGTAAAAACACGTGTCCCCTTTCAAGTTGCATCTCTCCGAGTAGAGCCATGAGTAGCGAGGTCTTTCCGGATCCTGTTGCACCGACAATCACGTTGAGATCACCAGCCACAAACTTAAGATCGATATCTCTGAGTTTGAATGCACCGTTTCTCGACGAGTTCTGAGAATCGCTAGAGCCCCATGAAAACATAGCATCTTTGAATCCAATATATTCTTCGTTCGAGTCGCTGTAGGGAGACTCAAGCTGATCATATTTCGGTGTTTCTTCTTCAGCGAGGTATGTTTCAATGCGTCGAACAGACACATAAAGACTGCTTAAGCGAGCGATGACATTGATGAGGTCGTCAAGGGGCATGCGCAGAATATAAAAGACCGACATCGCTGTGAACGCAACAGAGCTAGTAAGATTTCCACCCTGTAAACGAACGAAACACCAGAAAGAAGTTACAATAACCAACAAAGGCATCAAAAGGATGAACAAGCTACTGGCAGCCCAGTAGAGAAACCTCCACAGCAGAAGTCGAAGCTCCTCATCACGAATTTCCAAAATCTTATCAGTGAACTGACGCTCCCAAGCATAAAACTTGATGATCCGGATAGCACCGAGTACTTCATTCGTCTTCTCGATTCTTCGATCCGTCACAGCCATGAGCTTATCCTGGACATCACTCAGTCGTTTCGCCAATAGCATGTTAATGGGCATTATTGCCACCATGACGCCTACAGCAACAAATGCAGACCAGCCAAGGATACCATATAAAAACCAGACAGCTGCGACAACGAGTAAGGGAGTGGCAAAGTTATCATGCAAATACGATGCAAAGTCTGCAACCTTGAATGAGTCTACGCTCATGAGGTTGATAACAGCGCCCGTGTTTGTTGCGTCGAACACATCCAAGTCAGTCGATTCAACGCTTTCATTGTCACTGCTATCGCTGTTTGAAATATCATTGGCCTTTGTGGTGGCAACCTTCGAATACAGAGCCTTTCGATAGACACTCCCAATGATAAGAGAGCGCACGCCCAAACTCAGTTTCCGGCCCTGATAATATGCCTGATTCATAGTGATGGCCTCGACAAGGTACATAAGCCCGAGACCAAAGACATATAGCCATGCTACACTTTTCGGTACTGAGCGCGTCTCCACGTATTGCAAGATCCGCTGTACGAGGATTGTTGGTGTAAGCTTGAGCAATGATCCAGAGCAGCCAAATATAATATTCAGTAAAATGGGCTTGCGCAATACTATGATAAGTTTGTGAAAGAATGACCAGTTAGACGGGCGCAAACGCATGCGTCCCATGAAGCGGTAGACGTGATCATTTTCACAAAGATCCCAAACAGTCTCTTCTGTCATTGAATGGGTTTGCGCGTCTAATATCATTTTCTGATTCCAACCACAGGTCATGTACGTCAAAAGGGAGCTCGTTGGCTCAGTAGACGGTGTCGATCCAGCGGATGTATATATACGCGCTGCGTGATCTCCTAATGGGGATGTAAACAGAATGATCCAGTTTGCCATGGCAACAATTAACAAGCTTGTGAAAATGTGGCTGGCGGTTTTCGTGTACAAGTGCGTAAACTGAGAAAGCCACTCGAGTCCAAACATCAACAGAAATAGTGTGTAAAGATACGCCTGTTGTGTGAAAGGAGAGGTCAGCAATTTTTCACGTTGATCAGCCTTGAGAAGCCGATATGTAGCACATCCAAGTGTGTAAACTGCAAGTAGCAAAAGTGCGACTGGAGTGTTTGCAGCGTACTTTGTGTACTGGCCACTGACGTCAGTGGAGAGTGTCATAAAGACAAGCAAAGACGTCTGTACACAATTGAGCCAGAACTCTGCCACAATGCGAAGCCTATCGGAGACAGACCGCCCGCGCACCACAATTTGGGCGTCTTTATCAGGGGAATCAGCCGGATGGAACACGTCTCCTTCTAGTGGCTCACGCTCGCTGTGCCGTAACGCTATTTTCATAACAGAATAAACAATGGCAATGGCCAATGCTACTACAGCAGGGTAGTATTCTAGATACCTCTGCCGGTGACATTGTTCAAAATCATCGTAATTCCAGAAGCCCGCCAAGCCACCAGGGCAAGATCCTCTATAGGGACTAGTGGAATTAGAATGGTCCATGTACCTTCCGCTGTTCACAATACGAAAGGCCGCTTGAAAAAACAGGCTTTTAAGGTAGATAAAGATAAAATGTCGATCCCTATTAGTTAAAACGTCCTCTAGGGTTAGGTCTATGTGTATGCTTGATGACCGCAGGACGGCATCCGCCAAGCGCGCGCTAAACGCCTTAGATACAAGCACGGGCTGATAAGTCTGCAATATTGTGATAAGAACGCACTGCTCGATTGTTTATAACGAAGTATTTTGTAGTTATGAAGCTATATCAAATAATAAATGTTGATAGATAGAGCTTTCAGAGGATTCTTGCAGCGTGTCCCTGTGAGGCATAGTTGCAAACACAACGCGTTGACATAACGGCTATCTCATAGACGGAGTATGATCTTAGGCGCTGGCCTCTCGGTTACAATAGCATTGCGTACTAGGCTTCTTGATTAACTGCTTCCCGGGTCCGTGTCACCGCCCGATGACTCGCCTGCGGGTGGTGCTTAGCTATGTGCGAGCCGAGGGTTGGGGTACCGCTCACGAGGAGCGGCTGTTCGTGTCGCAGTGTAGAACAGGAAACAGGCGGAGTATGTGGAAATATACTGCTCCGTACCTGGCACTCTGTGCTCAAACAATTGCACTGCTTGTGTTTCTCAACAGCACGCAGCCTTTTGTGCTATCGCAAGTATTCGGCCTAGAGCAAAACGGCTCTGCCAGCGGTGTGCTAGCTTTGGTTGACGAACTGGTGGTCCTCGTAACAGCTCCTCTGTGGGGTGCATTCAGCGACAAGGTTGGGACACGCTATGTTGCCGTTCTGGGGCTCTGGCTCATGGCTGGTAGCCTTCTCGTCTATCCTCGAGCCTCTTCAGTTTACCCCGGACTTCTGTTCCTTCGCGCCATTTTTTCGCTAGGTGCATCGGCGTGCGTCAGTATGATGGCAGGTGCGCTTGCAGAATTGGGCTTGGTCCAAGGAAGCTCGGTCGCCGAGACATTGTCTAGAGACGGGTCTCCTGATCCACCATATGACTGCGAGGCTGAGGAGACCGGAGCAGAGCCTTGGATGAGTGGTGACAACTCTACCGGTGATCAAACTGTTCCGCTTTTTGAGTCTGTTCTCGCGTCACCGCGGCCGAATGGAAAGCTTGCTGGACTTACTGGTCTGGCTGCAGGTATTGGTGCCGTCTTGGCCGTCTCTCTTCTTCTGCCACTACCCACTAGATTGAAGTCCGGAGGAGTCGATGGGCTGATCGAGTCGTATTTGGTGGTTGGATTGTTTACACTAGTCGTGTCGATCGTTTTCTTGTTGACCTTGTACCAAAACCCGGCGTTAGGCATTAGTTCCTTGTTCATGAATGGCTCTGAGGTCTCAATTTTTGATGAGGCCGCTCTGGATGCTGGTGGTACTGTCGTTTCATATTACGAGCTACTAGAGGACGGCTTCCTCGTCGCCAAGACTGACAAACGGCTTCAGCTCGCTTACTTTGGAAGCCTTGTCGCGCGCTCCGCAAGCACCATACTTGCTTTGTTTGTTCCCTTATGGGTTAACCAGTGGTACTACGCAACAGGGCGGTGTACCATCGCTGATCCGAAAGGTTGTCGCGAGGCAGTGATTCAAGCCGCTATTCTTACTGGGGTTGCAAATACAATAACTCTATTCGCTGCGCCCGTATTCGGATGGGCTGGCGACCGTTTTGGCTCTGTACTTCTTTTGAGCATCAGTGCCGTTCTTGGAGTCATAGCAACTCTTGGATACTGGACTCTCAGCACAGTCACAGGTTTGCTGCCGATCCTCATATCGTGCCTTTTTGGAGCAGCACAAATTGGCGTTATGACTATGTCACTTTCTATGTCCACAGATAAGCGGCGCATCTCAAACGGTAGCGTTGCTGGCGTGTACTCTCTGTTTGGTAGCCTTGGAATACTGGTCGTCACTCAACTCGGTGGCCCGCTGTCTGATGTTTACATCAAGGCACCATTTATTGTAATGACATTCCTGTTCGCGTTTTTGTTGGTCGCGTCTCAGCAACTGGCTTCGCGTACGACTTTACGATCTTCACGCTCCCATAACTCTTTGAGATAACTGAACCCTGCGGTTTGGGTTATGCATTGACTGATTTTACGAATATAGAACCCTAGATTTACCTTGATCGCGCCGTGATACTGTCTATCCTGGAGAATCTGTCAACGGAGATAAAGTTAAAAAGAATTGGAAAAGGAAAAGCCAATTCACACGGCTATTCAGCTTTTTGACGAGACTAAAAATGAAGATTTTGCTGGTCGGAAACGGTGGCCGCGAGCATGCGCTTGCGTGGAAGCTTAGCCAGAGCCCACGCGTGTCCAAGATTTTTGTTGCGCCTGGCAATGGTGGCATTGAGCTTGTGCCCAAGAGCGAGAACGTGCCCATTGGCTCCGCCAAGGCTGATTTCCCAAAGCTCGTCGAGTTCGCTGTCAAGGAAGGCGTAAATTTGGTGGTTCCTGGTCCCGAACAGCCACTTGTCGAGGGTATCACGAGTCACTTCACGAAGGTAGGAATCCCGGTGTTTGGCCCCAGCGAGGCTGCTGCCCAGATGGAGGGATCTAAGACCTTTTCGAAGGACTTTATGGCTCGCCATGACATTCCTACAGCTGAGTTCGGCAACTTCAAGGACTACGAAAAGGCCAAGGCTTACTTGAAGAGCGTCGACCACAAAGTTGTGATTAAGGCCTCTGGACTAGCGGCTGGTAAGGGTGTGCTTATGCCCGAGACGAAGGCTGAGGCCGAGGAAGCACTTGCGCAAATGATGGAGAAGCGTGCCTTCGGCGAGGCTGGTGATGAGGTTGTCATCGAGGAGTGCTTGGAAGGTGACGAGCTGTCGATTCTGGCTTTCAGCGACGGTTACACAATCGTAGACCTCCCTCCTGCGCAGGACCACAAGCGTGCTGGCAATGGAGATACTGGTCTGAACACTGGTGGCATGGGGGCCTACGCGCCAGCACCTATTGCGACGCCAGCAGTAATTCAGGAAATTCGCTCTACCATCCTGGAGCCCACTATTAAGGGTATGCGCAAGGACCAGATTCCTTTCTGTGGCGTGCTGTTTGTCGGAATCATGCTCACCAAGAAGGGACCCAAGGTTCTTGAGTATAACGTGCGTTTCGGTGATCCTGAGACACAGACCGTTCTGGGACTACTCAAAACGGATCTTGCTGAGCTCATGATCGCCACTGCGAACCGCTGCCTTGACGCTGTTGATATCGAGGTTCTTCCTGGATACGGAACTAGCGTTGTCCTGGCAGCTGGTGGCTATCCTGAAGCTTACAAAAAGGGTGACGAGATCACGGTTGGAGAGCTTCCTGCTAATGTTGAAGTGTTCCACGCTGGAACTTCAAAGAACCCGGAGGGCAAGATTCTGACTGCAGGCGGTCGTGTGCTGGCAGTTTCCGCTTGGGCGCCTACGCTTCGTGAGGCTGTAGATCTCGCGTACAAGGGCGTGGAGCAGGTCCAGTTCAAGGACCGCTATTTCCGCACGGATATTGCACACCGCGCATTCAAGGATGCTGATTCTAAGAGCACAGGGATCACGTACGAGAGCGCGGGTGTTTCGGTGGACGCTGGTAATCAGTTCGTCGAGCAGATCAAGCAAAAGGTGAAGAGCACGCGTCGCCCCGGTGCTGACGCGTCCATTGGTGGCTTTGGCGGAGTTTTTGATTTGAAAGCTACTGGATACAGGGACCCCTTGCTGGTATCAGCTACGGATGGTGTTGGCACCAAGCTGAAGATTGCTCAGAGCATCGACAAGCATGATACCGTCGGTATTGATCTTGTTGCCATGAGCGTCAATGACCTTATTGTGCAAGGTGCTGAGCCACTCTTCTTCCTGGATTATTACGCATCGGGCCACCTTGTTGCCGAGACTGCTGCGGCATTTGTGAGTGGTGTTGCTGATGGCTGCATTGAGTCCGGATGTGCTCTTGTCGGCGGCGAGACGGCCGAAATGCCCGGTCTTTATGCAGGCACGGATTACGATACCAACGGAACCTGTGTCGGCGCTGTTGAGCGAAGTGATATTCTGCCTCGCGTTGACGACATGAAGGCTGGAGACGTTGTTCTTGGTCTGGCCTCTGCTGGTGTCCACTCCAACGGCTTCTCGCTTGTACGCAAAATCCTCGAGACGAGCAACATTAGTTTCACTGACACCGCGCCCTGGGATAAAACTACCACGGTGGGCGTTAGCTTGCTCACGCCTACCCAAATCTACGTTAAGGCGGTATTGGAGGCCCTAAAGGAAATCCCGGGTGCCATCCGTGGATTGGCGCATATCACGGGCGGTGGTCTTGTGGAAAATGTTCCGCGCATTCTTCCCTCACATCTTGACGCAAAGGTGGATGTCAAGACATGGGAGCTGCCTGCTATTTTCAAGTGGCTTGGTCAGGCTGGCCGTGTTCCCCCTGCAGACATCAGCAAGACGCTGAACATGGGTATCGGCATGGCCGTCGTGGTCAAGGCGTCAGAGGCCGACAAGGTTGCTCAAGTATTCGCAAAGTCGCAGCGTGTTTACAAGATTGGCGAACTCGTGGAGGGATCTGGCAAATGCGAACTGCTCAATACTGAGACGTGGTACTAAGTTACAGCGAAGTAATTATTTTCTTTTCAAGTTTAAGAAGGGGGGCCGCGTACGTATTTTGCCATGTATTTTATGTTTTCACGTCCCCCTATTGATTGCGATGAGTCTTTTCCAGGCCTCGTTAACTGCGTTCTTCACTTTTTGCTCGAACTCTGCGGAGCTGCTACGGCCTGACTGTTCCCAGCCAAAGCGAGAAGAAGTCGTCATCAATGAGTTGAGACCCTGCCAGTCAATGAAAACTGGAGAGAAGAACAAACTATTTAACGCCTGCTCTGCTGTTGGGCGCTTTTGAGTGTCGCGATCCAAACAACTATTAATGATCTCGTGGAGGGCTATTGGCACCACGACATTACCAGACGCATGCTTTGGGTGATCTATGGGCTGCTTCAAAATCTGAAGTAACAACATCGCGTTCTTGTCGAAGATGAAAGGCGAACGCTGATAAACCATTTCATATAGTATAATTCCAGCGCTCCATAGGTCGCTAGCCTTCGTGACCTTGAAATCGGGACAGCCGTCGGGCCTTTCCAAAGTTTCCGGGGCCATATACAAAACAGTACCTACCTGGGTATGGCGATGTACGCTGGTTGTATGGTCTGGCACGGTGTTTGCAATGCCGAAGTCAATAATCTTAAGCCCAGTCTCAATAACAAGGAAATTCGCTGGCTTCAAGTCAGCGTGCACAATATTATGCGCATGCACGGCAGCAATGCACTTCAGCATTTCCCCTCCCCAATAGCGAACGAAGTCTAAGTCGAGTGGTTGCGCACCTTTGTTGCGGCGGGCCAAAATATGTCTTAAGTCGCATTGGCCCAGCTCAAGCACGATCAAGGCCTCATTTGATGACACCTCGCAAGCAATCAGCTGAATGACATGGTCCACATTCTTTAACGACTTGAGCAGGTCAACTTCTCCAATAAGATTCTTTCTTTCTTCGTCCGTTCCCTCCTTTAGGTTGACCACCTTGAGCGCGCAATCTTGTTTTGAGGATTGGAGGGTGGCCTGATATACCTGAGAGTAACCGCCAGTCCCAATTTTGCGCCCAACCTCTAATGATAGACCAACAATATCAACCTTAGATCCACTGGTGATAGGACTTGTGCGGGCTCGGCGCGGAGCAGGAGGTACTGAGATACGCCGCGGCGGGGCGGGTGGAGGTACTGAACGGGCGCGAATAGGCCTAACAACGCCCTTAGCCACTCTTTCCGCTACACTTCTCCGATTAGGGTTAATTGAAGTCTGTTTGGAGTAGCCATGTCCCATATGGTTGCCTGATGGCCGGCGCGGTGGCTCTATCGGCACGGGCTTTAACCGAGCCGGCCCCTCTTCTGAGAATCTTGAAAACGATTTTAAAGCACGAGCAGCCTCGGGGCCACTGAGGCGGCGCTCCATTTGATTTTGTATGTGATTTTCGCGTGTTTGTTCGCCTTCAGCTGTGATAGAGGTGGAAGTACTATGTGGTCTGTTATGTGGTTTGTGGGTGTGGGTAAGGGCATCATGCGAGATGAAAACATAGTTAGTTTAGTTAGTTGCACACTAGACAGACGGACCATTACCCGTGAAACCTTGGGTACCATTGTAGCTAGATTCGACTAATTTGTACCTTTTGTGGCAGGAGTGGCATGACGGACCAGACAACCCTTGTACCAATTGTGCAGCAGTTTTAAAGCGCTACTCCCAGTTGTGCATGGAAATTGGGAGACGTAGTAGTAATATGAAAAGTCCACATGCGGAGCCACCCACAGGATCTGGACTGCACCTAGCACTGAACCAAGCACTTAACCGACTACTCGCGCCTCATTCAAGCGAAAAAAGCTGCACGGTGACTCAAGAAAGATGGGTAATAAAGGTAAGGTTGACATTAGCCTTGAATAACGATATATATTTATACTTACTCCTGGACCTTCTGGGAACCACGGAGCAGACCCGTACGGCGGGCGGCAATGAGACCGACCTTCTGGCCGGGCACGGCGCCACGGGAGATGGTGGAAGCCTTACCAATGTGCTGGTGGTTACCACCACCGTGGGGGTGATCGACGGGGTTCATAGCCACACCACGAGTGCGGGGCCAAGAGTTGCGCTTGACCTTGTACTTGTGGTAAGCTGCACCAGCCTTAAGCAGGGGCTTATCGATACGGCCGCCACCGGCGACGATACCAACAACACCACGGGCGTCGCTGGAGATGATCTTCTTGGTGCCCGACGGGAGCTTGACACGCGTCTTGTTCTCATCAGGGTTGTGGCCAATGACAATCACGTAGTTGCCGGACGTGCGGGCAAGAGCACCACGGTCGCCAACCTTGTCCTCGACGTTGGACATGATGGTACCCTCAGGGACGGAGCCGAGGGGCAGAACGTTGCCGACGGCGAGCTGAGCCTTCTTACCGGCGTAGACGAACTGGCCGGTGTAGACACCCTCGTTGGCAATGAAGGTCTCGACCCGGTACTTGTACTTGTAAGGGTCGCGGAAGTAGACCTTGGCGAGGGGAGCGCCCCGACCGGGGTCGTGGATGATCTGCTTCACGAGACCACGGGTGTAGCCGTGGCGCTCAGCGTAGTCGAGCGTGCGCAGCTTCGCAGCGCCCTTCCGCAGACGGGTGTGGGCCTGGAAGATGGCAGCGTGCTTTCTCTGCGCTCTGATAACGCGACCCATGTTTTGACAAAAAACCTGAGAGGATGGTTTGGATCCAGTATGCTAAGGGCTGTGTGTGTGTCAGCCCGGGTGCTGCGAAATCTTCGCCCTTGCCCCGAATCCTCATCCTCGTTACGCCGAGTCGGTCGCGGCTCTGTCGCGTGACTGCGATGGTGAATCAGACACACGAGCCCTATCATGACAAAGCACGACGCACGACGGGGCCGCCAGTCGCGCCGCGAACACATGTGATTCTTGTTTTGCTGTAGTGGTTAGGTGGGAGGTTAGGTGGTGCCGCTGCTGGCCGGAGCGTGGCACCGCGGGGCAATGCGCGGTGGTGCGCAAACGCCGTGGCAACAGAAGATTTTGCTACGTGCTTGTAGCCTCGCACTTTCGGCAGCTCGGTGGGCATCGCTCATGACCCATTTTTCAGTGTTAGGCTAGCTACTGTTTGCAAATAAATAGTGTTGAAGTTACGCCGCCGCCTTAGCCCGCCCACGCGGTCAGTTACGCGGCAGGGCTTGATCGCCACAGAACACCTTAAATATGCATTCATTATTAGCTGGCGGCACGAGCAAGTGAGCGGCATCGATTTAATCCGAGGTAGTGAAAGATATACGTGACTCGTAGACGACAGCACGCCAATGCCTCAGCATACTCTCTCTAACGTTAAAAATACAAGGTCTCATTTATACAGATGGTCCAGCCGCCGGAGCAGCCTGCTCGGCGTGCTCAGCATGCTCACTTTCAGGCTGTGCCTCGGGGGCGGCCTCGTCCTCCTTCTTGGCCTCGCGCGCCTCTTCCTTGGCGTCCTCGGCGAGCAGTCGCTGGCTCGAGGGCTTTGCGCTTATCCTGAACTCGCGCAGCTCCTTCCCATCGAGCTGCTCGATTGCGCGCTGCTGGTACTCATCGCCGACCGTAACAACTGCGTACGTTCGCTCAGGAATCTCCAAGCGCTTCGCGCGCCGGGTCACGGTGCGCCCGCGCTTGTGGCCCAACTTGATCTCGACACTGGGGAAGCCCGAGAGCAACTCGCGCACCTCATCTGCCTCGGTGTGCAGCGGTAAAGTCACATACACAGCACTCGGTCGCGGCACAAACTTCGTGGGCGGGCGCTTTGGCTTCGGCGACGCCTTCTTCTTAGGTGCGGCGGTCGTGCTGGCCGCTGCATCAGCTCCGGCGGCATCCTCCTCTTTGCGCTCGCCGTCGGCCGCGGGTTTCTTGTTGCTCTTTGGCGGTGCCCGCTTTTTGGCCGGTGCGGTGCCAAACATCAGCTTTGTTGGCTTGACGTCTCCGTTCTCTGCAGCGGCATCGGGCGATTCAGTCTCCTGCGCCGCGGCCGGCGCGTTATTCTCGAACGCGGTCTCGAACTCCTTCACAAGACTGTCCACGCCCTTGCTCTTATCCTCCTCGCTTTTGAACGTGATAATCGCGTAGCGTTTCTTGCCATTCTGAGCCCGAGCGGCGCGGGCAACATTGATCTTCGCCCATACGCCCACTTCGCGGAATACGGCCTTCAGCACCTTTGCGTCTGCAGTGGGCGGCAGGTTCCCCACAAATATGCGGAGATCGCTAGTGGAAGGCTCGACAGCGGGGGAGTCGGCGGCAGGCGGGTCCGCTGCGGGCACATTCGAAGTGTTTTGTTCGGCGGTCGACATGGTGGCAATGCGATGTGGCTCCGGGTGAAATAGGGCTCTGCGGTCTGGAATACCTTGCGGTTGGAATCGTTGGGTCCGGGGTCGCTGGTCCGCTTATTATAATGTGTTTCGTCCATACGAGGCCTCAGCGTGCGGATGATTAAGTACCCTTGCCCCGCACGTTCGTGATACCCAGCGGATCTCGGTTGCCAACCGCATCAGCGGCTGCGGCTGCTGCTGCGGCAATCCCAGAGCACAAACGTCTTCGTCGTGTATGCAGCCCAGCGACCCGCTGCACCCGCCTAGCGCCCGTCTGACAGCCAACCTTACCTGGGTTACGACCCTGGGAAATCCCAGGCCCTACCCGCACCCTTTCGCGCAATATTATGGTCCGACAGCCGCATACATAGGGTTACTATCTGCTGATTAGCAAACATGCGCCACTTGTTTAAGATCAATGCCGGGGCTAGACGCGGCTGACGCAGGCAGCCAGCAGGGCCTGAGCGACAGGCGGCAGTTTCACGAAATAACAAAGATACGTGCGGGAGCTTCGTGAGTGATCGGAGTTAATTTTTGCTTTATACATAACTTTTCGTACACGAAGTAAATCATTGCTACTCCGAGGACACTCGACCGAGCCGCGCCGCCGGCGAGCGCCGGCGCGCGGGCGGCGAAATAATTAGAAGAGCGGTGTGCAGAACCGAGCTTAAGCCGACGCCTTCTCCTCGCGCTGCTTCTTCAGCGCCTCGGCCGTGCCGCGCAGGGCGAAACGGTGGTTGCGGCGGAACTTGGGGTCCACACCCTTCATCGAAGGGTACCGGTAGCTCTTAGGCTTCTTGATGCCGTTCTTGTGAGCCTTCTTGTTTTGGTTGTGGTTGGTATGGTTCTTCGACTTGGACATTGTGAATAACTCAAGTTGGTAGAAGGACTTCGCCAGGATCAGAATGTTGCAGTCGCCCTGGCCCCCTCTCCCGTCACGTGCATGCCTGACGGCCCGTCAGGGGGGTTTTCCATGCCGAGTTGGTCTTGGCTCGTACGCCTGCTGAGTCAGTGGACGGTAGTGACACCCTGTGCCCTAAGACAGTATAAGCAGGCGTGCGAGCGGCTCCGGCCAGCATCGAGCCGCATCACAACTACGAGATTGGATCTCGGATCGCGGATCGCGGATCTCAGCGCCACTTCGGCGCAAATTGCGTCGGCTCGAAATACGCATGTCTAGGTGTCGTACAGCTTTTTATGGCTAAATGCAGCTCATACTCAAGCACAGAAAAACACTACGCGTTACAACCTCATTGCCTCATCCTGAGTGGTATGGCAGTTTGCCCCGAGTACGTAGCACAAGATATATGATCGTTTTAGAGCCACAAAGCAGTATATATACTTCAACGCCCAAGGGCCCCTATAACATTAGACAACTTTTCTTTTTAGTGTTGGAGTTCAGTCCTAAGATGCGTGGACGCATGCAAGTCTACCTCAGCTTCGAGAACAGCACAGGCGCGATGTGGTCATTCAGGCAGTGCTGCAGGTGGAAGAACTCCTCCACGCAGTCCTCTTTATCCTCGCGGTCCTCATAGCCCTCCTCCTGCGACGCAGCCGTCACGCGCTCCGTGCACTCGTCGAAGTGGTGCTTGAAGTCCCGGCACACCGTCGCCGTGTACTTCTCGCGCAGCGCGTCGAGGGGATCAACAACACCCTCCTCGTCTTCGTCCTCGTCGTCATCTTCGTCCTCGTCTTCTTCCTCATCTCCGTCACCGGACTCCTCGTCGCCGTCGCCGTCGCCGCCGTCCTGGGACTCTCCGTCCTGGGACTCAGACTCCTGGGACTCAGACTCGTCGTCCTTCGACTCAGACTCCTCGGTGTCCTCAGACTCGTCGTCGTTCTGGGAGGCCTTGGTGTCCTCTGCCTGGCTCTCCTCTTCCTTCTCCTGGGTCTCCGCGCCCTGCTGCTTGGGCTCCTCGGCGTACGCCTCGGATGGGAAGATGCTTTCCTTGATATCAGACCACACAGATGCGAGGCTGGACATGGTTTCCTTTTGCAAGTCTATGAGGTCTTCTCCGCGGTGATCGGTCGAGATGCGACTGTGAAGCAGGGGCTGGTGGTTAATAATGCGCCCTTTTGCTCCACGCCATTGGCTCCATCCCACAGCCCGTATCACGGAGCAAACCGATTTCTCCCATCGCGAATCCCTAGCTCCGTAATTGGTGGAAACTGGCACCGCTGTTGAAAGACTAGCATTGACGCGGCAGCCAACAGTGATTCGCAGTTGTAAAAGGCTGTGAAATCATGCGGCAGAGCCAATTCGTGGAACGGAATATATTGTGAGTTTGTAAGTTGCAAATTTCAGGCTGCAAAGGTGCCATAACTAACCACTTGTACAGCCGCATACATCTATGACAAGTGGTGGCAGATCGCTCACCGTCACAAACATATGCGATACTCCGGCTAAATGGGTTTCAAAGCCTTCATTTGCTAACGTCGATGGAGCTCTTTATGAAGTAACATGTGCCCCATTTCTACATACAACAATCACATTTCTGCTACTGCATTACCCGCGTAGTGTCTGATAATACACGTTCGGCCACTCATACCAGGAGAACTCCAATTTCCCGCAAGCATACAGCGCGTCGAATGGTATCAATAACGGGCTTAAATTATCAGTAAATACATGAAAGATACTTTTTTAAGGCATCTAGATGCGCAGGGCGGTCTCAATAGCCTCCTTCTTCTTGCGCTCCTTCTGCTGGGACTTGTGGCCCATGATGCCACCACCCCACTTACGGCGGTTCTCCTCGTAAGTAGGCACCCAGCTGGCCTCGATGGCCGACAGGAGGCTAGAAAGAGCAGACTCGTCCTCCGAGCGGACGTCCGTCAGAGCAACGACGGCAGCCTGCTTCTTGTGGACAAGAGTTCCGAGACGGGCCTTGCCCTTCACGATAGCGAAGGGAACACCCATCTTGCGGCAGAGAGCAGGAAGGAAGATCACGAGCTCAATGGGGTCAACATCGTTGGCAATGAGCACGAGCTTCGGCTTCTTGTTCTCAATGAGGGCCGTGACGTGGTTCAGACCGTACTTAACAACGTACGGCTTGCCACTCACGTCCTCCTTCTTCTTGCCCTCAGCAAGAGCAGCAGCCTCCTTCTCAAGGCGCTCCTTCTTCTCGGCAGAGGTCTCCGGGCGGTACTTGTTCAGGAGCTTGAACGACTGGCTAGCAGTGTTCTTGTCCAGCACCGTGCGGAACTGAGAGACAGCAGGAGGAACCTTAAGACGAAGGTTGAGAACCTTGCGCTGGCGCTGGATGCGCACGTACTTGGGCCACTTCACGTAACGCGACATGTTGGTCTTGGGGCGCACGTTCTGGCCAATTCCAACAGGGCGCTTGGGGCCCTCCTCGAAGAGGGGGTTAGTAGGCTCCGCCTTCTTCTGCTGGGCGAAGGGGGCAGGAGCGGGGGTCTTCGAACTTCTAGCGGCGGCCTGGTCATTGAGTGTCAGTACTGTGTTCATTTTTTGGATCCAAAAAAGGTAAAGAGAATCGAGCCCCAGCTGTGAAACAGGGACTAGCTCTCAACCACAAGCTATACTCCGTGGAAGAGAGAGGCAGAACCTCACACTCTACAGTCTTGCGTGGACAACAACCCGATCATGAGAGATCGAGCTTGCTGTACCCAGCAAGACTCAGCCGATAAAACTGTCCGCGGTTAATCATTGAAATTAGTATAACAGGTAGCAAAGAGCTAACTTCCCACTGGTCTCTCTTCTTCTTCCGTTATGCACTTACCATTTGAGATTTGATGTCGGTTGGTGATAAAAACCTGAAGGGCTGAAAAAAAGGGACACCCAGAGTGACTTCCGCTCCCACTCGGTGACGTAAGCAGAGCGCCCAGCTGGCTTGCCTCGTAGTTCGTTACGTTCTCAGTGAAAAATTTTCATGCCGGGATCATCGCTAGGGCAGAGCCCTGTTAATAATACGAGCATTCAGATCCCGCGCCCAGCAAAACCCAGGTAATTGTGACTATTGTTTTGACTGACCCGGGTTCACCAAGGTGTGCCTATCTACTCGGGACTCGCGTCTGATCGACGTGACACAAAAATATTTGCCGATAAAAGCGGCGCCCGTTAATGCGCCTTTGGTAAGCTTGTCGCAGATCCTGTCACCGGAAAATCTCAGTGAGTCAACAGCCTCTCTAGTTGCACAAACGCCTACACCTCGACGTACTGTCTATATTTTCGCAATTCCTATGTATTATGATCCTTATCGGCGCACTCTCGTAATTCAATTACTCTGGGAAACGCCTCAATGCGGCACATCAGCCATAAGTGTGGCTCGCCCTTCGTGGTCCCGCATACGTGCAGGGCCCTAACCCGTGTATACTTTTCATTTCAGTACTCATCAATATAAAGCAAGAGACGGTCTGCCCGGGCCAAAGCATAGGCTGTCCGTAAGATTCGATGCACGAACCAGACGTCTCTCACACTCGTGAGGTCCTGTCCAACATAAGTGGATCAGTGTCTCTGGCATGCTGGGTCATTCTGTTGCTCCCGCAATTGCTGGAACAATGGCGTCTCAAGTCGTCTGAGGGTGTAGCGATCGGATTCATCATTGCCTGGTTGCTGGGTGATCTGGCTAACCTCTTGGGCGCACTGTGGGGGCATTTGAGGCCTAATGTGATCCTACTTGCTCTGTGGTTCTGCTTCAGCGACACCTTGCTCATCATGTCTTATTTCTATTATAAACGCCTTGCATCTGCGCGTCCGTCC
Organism: Entelexis potacharoeniae; assembly: GCA_030566975.1. Taxonomy (NCBI): domain Eukaryota; kingdom Fungi; phylum Ascomycota; class Dipodascomycetes; order Dipodascales; family Trichomonascaceae; genus Entelexis; species Entelexis potacharoeniae. The sequence goes on from JAKUBX010000004.1 coordinate 251,149, forward strand.
ACGCGCCCTTCATCTCCGCATGCCGGGGATCCGGAGGCAGGGGCCCAGAGCTCGGCCACAGGGGCTTCTAATGACTGCACACCATTGTTACAGGAGCCTTCTGAGCACGGCTCAGAACACACATCCTTCGGCAGCTCAGACGATTACAACTCGCGCCAGAACTGGCTTCTTGGAAAGGGGCTTCCTGCCGTGTTTGTTATCGTCGTGGCGACTCTGAGTTATTTCATCTCAGACTCCACTGGTCCGGACGAGACCCCGGTCAAGAGGTCTTTGGGGCCAGAAATCCTCGGCTACATCTCGGCCGTTTTTTATTTAACCGCGCGCATACCCCAGATTGTTCAGAACCATCGCCGTCGTTCTGTGCAGGGCTTGTCAATGGGCTTCTTCACCCTGAGTATCATCGGAAATTTGACGTACGCTGGCCAGATGATCATCTACCGCACAGACGCTGGCTGGCTGATGGAATACATACCGTGGCTTTTGGGGTCCTTGGGTACGATTGTAGAGGACCTCATTATTCTAGGCCAGTTCCACATGTACAAGAAGGCAAAATAAGGCCGCCGAAAAGAAAAGGTTAGACTTTGACGACGACTTCGGATAAACCTTTCTCATGTTTTCATACTGTAACGTTACTTTTGTATTCCACGAATTTTTATCTACTCTTGACACCTCTCTCAACTCTTCACAGCTCATCATGTCCGCTGGTATCAGCAGACAAAGTCTCTGGCATGGCCATGATGTTCGCAACTAGGGCAGCCCAGCCAGTGAATTGTTTTGCGCCCTTGGGAGCTCCAGTAGAGGCTTCGTATGATTCCCAAACGTAGCCAGACTTCTGCCATTGCTTGTAAATGTTCTTGCCAACATTGCGGCGTAGCTCTTTATAGATGGCGGCAGCGCGTGCTTTGACCTTGGGACTGGACTTGGATTCAGAGCTAGCATAGTGTTGCAGCGCATCCAGTGTAAGATAGTTCATGTTGTTCCACACGGGGCCTCTCCAGTAATTCTCGTCAGTGCCGAAGAACGGATCCTGCTTGCTAAGACTGCGAATGCCTCCCACAGACCAGAGCTGGTTGGGGTCTCGCAACTGATCTAAAATGGCCAACAGCTGCTTCTCACTGGTCTCTGGTACCAGCCTCAGCATGAAGGGCAAGTGAGTCACATAGCCAATGTGGCACACATGCGTGTCCTCTTCATATTCATCTATAGAGATGTCGCAGAACGCCTGTGACTCGTCATTCCAGTGAACCTCGATCAGGTTCTTTTGAATGCCGGCAATGATCTGGCGGAACTTCTCTGCATCAGCAGACTTGCCTGCAATGTCTGCGATTTGCGCCAGGCTTTGAGCCATTGCACCAATCCATGCCAGTAGATCAACGTGAAGCTCACCGTCCGAGGGCTCTGGCGCACGCGGATAGTCGTCAAGTCCGCTGGTCAGAATATGTGTTGGTGTGCGCCCACGCCAGCGGTATGCCTCACGAGGGGCAGGCAGCTCGCGATCCACAGATGTAGTCTCACCACGCTGCGTAGTTCTGAACCACTCGAAGTGTTTCTTCAACAGCGGATAGAGCCTCTTCAAATCAGGATTCGAACTCGAGGCAGAAATATGAGCCAGAGCCATGACAATCGTGGGAGGGTTTGCAAACTCTGGGTTCTGGTTCTGAAACTCAGGAGGCACGCGACTACGGCCCTCGTCGCCGAGGATTTGCTCGCGGGCAATCCAGCCATCCTCGTCCATAGCATTGAACCATGAGTCAAATATCTTGAGCGTCAAGTCCTCATCGTAAGGCAATAGACCTAGCAAATTGAAGCCCTCGTCCCAGTAAAATCCACGAGGGAAGAAAGTTCGTGAGGGGGTGCCGGTGAATAGCTCATGAGGCGGGGCCTTTTCTACGCCGTCCTCCGTCTCCACAAGGCTGTCGCCATAGAAGTAGCCAATACCACCAGCCAGATTGGAGATCATCTCACGAGCAAACCTGTGGTGTTCCGGGGTGGCAAAAGGTGCATTTAGAGTGAAGGCATTGTCAAACTTCTCGCGTTGTTCGTCCAAGATCCGAGTGAGGCGCGCGTCGAAGTCAAGGTCTTTGGAGAACCCCTCAGAGGCCTGCGGCTCAAAGCGGATCGAAAACTCGAACGGGCCCTGGAATGTCTTCTGGATAAAGTGGGTGTTTCCTCCTAGGCTGTCGTCATTGTTGAGCGCAAAGATCGACCATACGGGAAGATCCGGCTCCGAGTCACCGTATTTGGCAAGGAAACTGTTCACTTGGTCCTGAACCAAAGTCAGGTAGAGGTCGCGAGCCTGCCACACATGCCCTGATGGAACGTTCAAGGTGGTGTACTGGCTATTCGTGGCGGGACGCTCGTCTGCCCATTCATGCCAGTGCGTCGGTTTGCTACCCCTTCCTTTCGTCACCGTTAGTTGGAACGGGCCGCCTAGTGTACCTGCGTAGCCCTTCAATCGCACGTCATTGGGCAGGCCCTTGCTGGACAACAAGTTCTTCGATCGCGGGTCCAAGGTCAAGAAGTCTTTAGAACCCTCATGACCCTTGGGGCTCTCGAGGCCAGCATAATACACAAGAGTGAGAATGGAATCTGGGTCTTGGTCACCACGCACTCGCACCTCCCATGTCAATCCGTCCTCGGACTTAACGAGGTCCGTGGTCAAATTGACACGATGCTCCGTGTCATCGACAACTTGACGGCCTCCGAGACGCGGATCATACTGGGTCCAGCCAAACTTGGCAACCTTATCGTCATTCGTGCAGTCGTGACGAATGTGGCCGAGGCCGCCGAGGTCGCTATTTGAGTACCACATGAGCCCCGTAACCAAGGACTCTGGGATTTGTGGACGCATCCCAAAGTAGACATTAGGACGGTAGGGGCCCCATAGCAGAGAGTTATCCTCGGCGGCTGCCGATCCAGCAAATACCGAAGCAGCGGCCGAGCACAGTAAGAGCAGTCTCATTTTACCGTGAATGTCTCGGGGCACGTTATTAGCTGCCTTTCACACGGATCCACGATAGGTAACGTGTTGATTATTCAAGCCACCAAACCTCGCCCACCCTTTCCCTTTCCTTACTACCGCGTTCAGCCCACACGACGCGTTGGCTGCTGAAATTCGCACAATAAATGCGACAGGCAAGTCCTGGTGCCCCGCACAGTTCTCAGAAGTCTCCACAGAAAGATTTCAAGACATTGCGTGAGGTTGCTACTTTGCTCGACACCGGAATAACTGTCGAAGAGTTACAAGCCATTCAGGCTGCATGCGATGCAGGTGTAGGACCTGATAAGATAGCTGCCCATGTATTAAAAGCTAAAAATCCCCGGGCTGCTAAGTAGAAAAGACTCGTTTTAGCAAACTACTTCTGCAAGGGCAATCACTGCTCGCGCTACTTTTTGTCAACAGTGCAGGGTTCGTTTTCAATGGTGATTCTGATACCGCTGCATATCGAAATTTGAATGTGAAGTCTTTCTTCATTAGTGAAAGGAGCTTTTCGATTAGTAGTTCATAAATATAATATACAAAATGCAATTGGTCTTTTTTGCGTTCATCAGCGGTGAAGCTTCTTTTTCTTGTTCGACTTTTTGTCGCCGCGGCGCTTTTTTGACACTTTCAAAGAAGGCAAGCCTGGCGTGGGCTGTGAGTACGATCCAGCAAAGCTCATTGGTTGGGTTTGCGAGTTCAGTGAGGGATCCGGCAGTTGGGTAGGTTGTGAGGTTGCCTCCCATGGAGCTTGTGACGCTTGTGAAGCCTCATGAGTGTTCTCGTGAGAGTCCGGTGGCACAGACCACCTTTCGAGCATATCAGTGAAGACTGAGGGTAGTTCTATTTCTTTTGCGTTTTCTTCCACGCTCGGAATTGTTTCGTCGCGGTCACTCTCACCGATTTTGGTGGCGTCATGCAAAATCACATCAATGGCATGCCGCCGAACATTCAAAGCTTGAGGATGAACTTCATGCGAGGCTGATTTTTCTTCGAGAGGATCGAGCCATGACCGTTCAAGGTGATCTTGAAGGCCGTCTTTTGTCCAGAATTGAGATTCTGGTCCCTCACCGCTCAATTGATGTCTATGTTCCATTGTGGTGTCTAGACTCCCGTTAACAACATCATCCTCAATTTCTGAAAGTGATTTGAACGCCCAACGATATAGCCATTGAAAGTGAAAGGGTTTCATAGGTTCATAGATATCAAACAAATCGTAATCTTTGTGCGGTAGTTGGTCGTCAGGATGCATCATCGCAGCATAATTCGGGCCTGGAAGCGGATCTGGTGGCGGTAAATCAGCAGCACTCTGGCCTGCTTGGCTGTCTGACTCAATCAAAGACTGTTTGAAAAGACCACCATCACGAGCAACGGTATACACATTCACGCCCTCACTGGTTTGTCTGGAGATATGGCTTTGAGGTATAATTGTGGGCCATGCATTCACAAAATAGAGGTCTCGCTTCGAAACAGGGAGGTCGTCGTCGATGCGACCGAAGTTTCCAACAACTGTTATAGGGGCAAGCTGTGAGGACACAGTGACAAGATTATCGCCATCGTAAGACCCTTTATAAAAGTTCAAGGAAACATCCTCCTGGGAAAGCATATGCCTGTATGAGAGCACGGGATGCATTGGTCGAGACGAGGTAGCCGAAATCCACAGTAATTCTCTTGAGGTTAAAGCAAAAACATCGTTGCCTCTTTCAAACCCTGCGTCGACGCCTCTAATCTCGGTCAATCGATCTGCATAACTGAGTATGGAATGAGCCTTTTGTCGTTTCTTTGGTTTGACTCGCAAGTCTACTAGTGCCATTTCGTAGCGATTGCACCACAAAATGGTAGCTGGATTTTCCAACCCAATCACTCGGCTCCATCGACTCATTGATCCCCGACTCATGGTCTGCTTCCACTTTCGTGTATTTGTTTCCACATCAAATAGCATAATAGTACCTCCAGTTGATGTCGCCAATACTTCCTCTCCGCTGGTTCCTTTGCTTGTTGTATGCATGAAGGAGCCCTCTCGTAGATATTCAACTTCTCCCTCAGCATCAATTGTCGCCAGGCCACGTCTTGTTCTTACTAGACCGAACTTGTCTACCTGCAAAACGGGACTACATAGATCAACGGTTCGAACTACGCAATCGTTCTTGTCCATGAGAAACACATAGTTGTCATCTGCGTATGCAAGCATACCAGAGGCAGGATCAACCTCGTAAATTCGCTGGCCAACTTGCGGATCAATAGTGCTCGAGGATGTAGTATTTGCAGTGCCGTAGGTTTCGGCAATTAAAAGTTCTTCTGGAATACCTGCTGCCCCGATAGAGTTGAGAAACGTTGATATATTCCTGATATCACTGTTGGCATGACTCCTAAAATTATTCACTGGCTGTACAGGCTGTGATATTTGGTGCGTTCCGCTGCTTACCAGCCGCGGCGCTATGCTCTGACGCGCGAAAACAGGCTTGCCTTCCTGATCCCACACAAGCCCGCCAATGGATCCGTAACCTACCGTGGCGGTGCCTCTTCCAGGCCAATCCTGAACGACTGGTAGGCTCAGTCCATCTTTCGGATCGTTCATGCCATAACAGCGTTCGACTCAAGGGCAGATGTACCCGACTGCTAACCACTTTTGTTTTAGAAGCGAAATACAGGTGTGGTTAGGGCGTAGCCAGACGGCTACGCACAAAGGCTATAACTTAATTTCACGCACTAGGCTCGACTGGAATGCCTCCGTAAATAGGGTATATCTGAAATCAGACGAATTCCCATTATTATAATGATAGTAAAAAAGCCATTGTGTCATCGCTTGTGTCGTCACTCTCTGCTATCCTAGCTAAAAATGTCACACACGCTCGAAGCGCTGTTCAAGTCATTAATCTGGCTTCATAGCTTCTCGCAAACTTCTCGCAAATTTGAGCACTATCATAAACAACGATACACGGTAAGATTTTGGTCACGAGGATCCTTATTTACAGAGACTTAATGTGCTTACTGCTGCTCAAACCGCAGGTCCCAGCCAATCTTGGGGCCAAGCTCGGGCAGCAGCTCAGCGACATGCGCAACATCCTTATCACCGCGGCCGCTAAGCGTGATAATAACGTCCTTATCCTTGGGGAGAACCTGGGCAAGTTCAGCAGCCTTGATGATAGCATGCGAAGACTCAACCGCCGGAATGATACCTTCGGTCTCGCTCAGCAGGCGGAATCCGCGGAGCGCATCCTCATCATTGCACGCAATGAACTCGGCGCGGCCACTCTTCCTCCACGAAGCCAGCTCGGGACCAACACCGGGGTAGTCCAGGCCTGCGCTGATCGAGTGCGTGTCAGTGATCTGGCCATCCTCGTTTTGAAGCACATAAGTCTTAGCACCGTGCAAAACACCCGGAACGCCAGCAGAGAGCGTAGCAGCATGGAACTTAGTTTCAATGCCCTGTCCGCCAGCCTCAACGCCAATAAGCTTGACTTGCTCGTGAGGAATAAACTCGCTGAACGAGCCTGAGCAATTCGATCCGCCACCAACGCATGCGAAAATGTAGTCAGGGAACTCCTTCCCTGTAGGGTGCAGCTTGGCGAAGTCGTTGTGAATCTCTTTACCAATAATGCTCTGGAACGTGCGCACCATTGTCGGGAACGGGTGCGGTCCAGTGGCACTACCTAGAACGTAATGCGTGTCGTGCAGTCTAGTAACCCAGATACGCATCGCCTCACTACAGGCATCGCGCAGCGTCTTGGTACCGTTGTGGACTTCGACAACCTCGGCGCCCAGAAGCTTCATGCGGAAGACATTCAAAGCCTGACGACGCACATCCTCAGCCCCCATAACGACGGTGCATTGCATTCCAAATTTGGCGGCAACAGTGGCAGTGGCCACACCGTGCTGGCCGGCACCGGTCTCAGCCATGACCCGTGTCTTGCCCATGCGCTTCGCGAGAACCACCTGAGCAATGGCATTATTGATTTTATGGCTTCCTGTGTGGTTCAGGTCCTCACGCTTGAGCCAGATTCGAGCACCACCCATCTTTTCCGTGAGTCTATCCGCAATGTGCAGGGACGATGGACGGCCCATGTACGGGTAGTACGAGCGCAGCTCTTCCCAGAAAGCGGGATCTTCACGAGCCTTGATAAACGACGCCTCCAGCTCCTTCAGAGCCTCATGCAGAATCTCGGGAACGTACTGACCGCCGAACTCACCGAATCGGTCCTGTCCGTTAGTGATGGCCTCGGCAGCGGCCTCGGCAGCCTCGGCTGTGTCGGCATAGGCGCCCGGTGCCAAAGAGTCTTCGATAATTGTGCTCTCGTCCACCTCGCGGTTTCCAACGACCTCCTGGATGTACTTCATGACCTCCTGCTCACGCTCTTCCTTGGGCGCCTTGCCAATGAGCGACACAAGATGGCTGCCGATGACAACACCATCAGCAGAATCAGCAACCTGCAGAAAGTGCTGACGTGTTGAGATACCGAATCCAACGGCAAGTGGTGTGTCTCCCGCCTTGGAGCGCACGCGCTCGAGGAGTGTGTCAATGTTCTCTGCAAGAGTGCCCGTCGATCCCGTGGGGCTCATGCGACTAACCACGTAGATGAAAGAGTCCGCAACACCAACAAGCTTCTCGAGACGCTCGTTTGTGGTGCTGGGGGCCACGAGGGGGACGTAGCTCATGCTGCGCTCCGCACAGACCGCACGGAACCGCTGTGCCTCCTCGGGAGGCAGGTCACAAAGCAAAAATCCATTTGCTCCTGCACTGCGAGCGTCGCGTACGAACTTCTCCTCGCCGTACTGCAGCAGCGGGTTGAAGTAGCCCATAAGTAGAAGAGGCACCTTTACACCAGCGGCACGCGCCTTCTTGACGGTATCAATCACTACCTTCAAGGACACATTGTTATCCAGGGCAATCTGATTGGCGTTCTGGATCACCGGGCCATCAGCAATCGGATCGCTGAATGGCATGCCCAGCTCAATCACATCGACGCCGCCGCGCTGCAAAGCTAGCAATAGCGGCACTGTCTCTTCAACGGACGGATATCCGACCGTGAGGAAGGTGACAAGTGCCGAGCGGCCCTCGGCCTTGCACTTTTTGAATGTCTCTCTTAGTTGCTGTGACATATTTGACGATATGTTTTGTCCACCACTAAGATATATTGATATGTGTGGGCCACCACTGACTCATAGAAGCTATGACCATATACTGGTGGCGGTATCATGTGCTGGTGGCTTCGGGAAGACGATGTGCCCGAGCTACGGGGTTTCGCTTGTTTCCTGGATTATGAAGCGAAGAATATCTCCTTTCGTGCTAGAACCAGTTATTTAGGTAACATGCTCGAGTGTGATGCGCGCACTTACGCGGTACTACCTCAGCTGAAGCTAAGAAGTTCATTAAGTCTTTAACATGAATGCACTTTTAAATTAACACACGAAGTTCTCTATAAGTAGTGTCTGGCAGGCATAAGCCGCCAGAAACGACTTGTGGACAGAGCTTCGGCCATGACGATCCCCCATACTTTTGCGCTTCGACTAGGAAGGTCCATGAGTCTCCACACCATTGAGCTCGTCCATCAATGGTTTCAGCTCCTGGTACTGTGAGTCAAATTCCGCGGAGGCCGTTTTCCACTCACTCAAATCCTGGGCAACGCTTTGAAACAGCTCGACGCTACTCGACTCGTCGCTCACAAAGGCAATCTTCTGGATCATCTGCGGCAACAGAGCACGTACGTGTCGTAGCTGGGAGTGGAGGCCCTCCAATTTCTCCACATCCTCGGACATGTCTTCCTGATTCAGAGGCGGGTGTGCGTCGCCTCTGATTGAGCCTGATCAAGAGAAACACAAGGTTCTTGAAATTCTGGGGTAACCGCCTGCGAGACCTCGTAAATAAGCCTATTGGCCGTTTTGCATGTCCTCCGAGACAATTTTGAAACGAACGGCGCCAAACAGAGTTCTTGATGCGTTGAATCGTCTAGAGAAGGATGAGGCTGCCGAAAACTCCGAGCTTCTGAGCACGCTCTCGCCCAAGGCTCTCGAAGCGCAGGAGCTCGCAATGCTCAATTTGGTTGCGCAAAACAGCTCTACGGGCTTTGGTGGACGTACAATTCTTGAACTGGTTCCAGATCCCGCTCTGCTGTCCCCAGATTATGTTTGGAATCCATTTTTCAAAGTAGGAGACATTGTAAAAGTAGACGAGCAGCCCAGGAAGAGTGACAGCAAAGGCAAGAAAGAGAACAAAGGCAAGCTCAAAAATGGTGACAGTGACATTGTAAAAGACACCGAAAATATGAGCATAAATGATGCTCAGTTCGCCAAGGCCGTCGTGCTCAAAGTAGGCCGGGAATCCATCTCTGTTGTTGCGGAAGATGACAGCCTTGATGCCCTGCCTCAGGGTCGCTTGTGGCTCACGAAGCTATCTGACACTGCAGTCTTTAAGCGGATGAAATGGGCAGTCGAAAAAATGAAGAAATCAGACGAGCTTGGTCTCGTTGCGCAGCTCATGTGCGGGCACAGTCAAGCTCAAGTTAACTTTGATAGCGGCGCAGCAAAAAGCTCGCTTTCATCGCATGATCTCAATGAAACCCAGAGAAATGCGATTGGCTATGCATTGGGCAGCAACCTTTCTGTTATCCACGGGCCTCCAGGCACGGGTAAAACCAGCACGGTAGTAGAAATTATCTGCCAACTGGTAGCGAGGGGGGAGCGCGTCCTCGTATGCGGTCCTTCAAATGTCTCTGTGGATAATATTGTTGAACGCTTGGCTGAGGCAATGCCCATGGCGAATGGCAGCCACGAGCTTCTACGCCTAGGACACCCGGCTCGTCTATCACAAGCTGTTTTAAGGCATTCATACGACTTGTTGTCGAAGAATGGTGACGATGGTCAGATCTTGCGCGAGCTTCAGTCCGAAATTCAGAGCACTTTAGGAGTTGCACTGCGCCGTGGCGGCTCAAAAGGCAAAACTACAGCGAAGGGGAAGTCTAAAGAGACAGATTCCAAACCCAACATGAGCCGAAGCGAGGCATTCAAGTTGTTGAAAGAGCTACGCAAGGACTACAGATCTCGTGAAGGAAAGCTCATGGAATCAATGCTCAAGTCTGCAAAAGTTGTTGCCGCCACTCTTCATGGCGCAGGGTCGAAGGATCTAGGTTCAGTGACGCCAATGTTTTCAACAATCATCATAGATGAAGTGTCGCAAGCTCTGCTTCCTCAGTGCTGGATACCTGCTGTTATTGACCGTGACGCAAAACGATTGATTATTGCTGGCGACAACAAGCAGCTGCCGCCCACAATAAAGTCTTCATCCGCAACGACCCTCGAGACACTAGAAACCACTCTGTTTGATACAATAGTAGCTGCTCATGGTGAAAGTGTGAAGCATCTTATCTCTATCCAGTATCGCATGTGTCAAGAGATAATGGAATTCCCTTCTAAATTCATTTATGGTGGAGCTCTTGTCGCTCATGAAAGCGTCGCGGGCCAGCGCCTCACTGATTTGAGTGGAGTCGAGCTCAGTTCTACTACTGAATCCCCCACACTGTGGATTGACACAATGAACAGTGTTTGTCCAGAAGTCAAAGAGGAGAATGTTCCGAGCACTAAGAACCCAGGTGAGGCAGAAAAGGTTATTGAGTACATCCAGACACTTCGAAAAAGTGGAATCAGGGCCTCTGATATTGGCGTGATAGCCCCGTATAATGCTCAAGTTGCCCTTATCCGATCCCTCCTGCCTGTTTCTGAGCTTGACGTCGAAGTCTCGACAGTTGATGGATTTCAGGGTCGCGAGAAAGAAGTCATAATTCTGTCAATGGTTCGAAGCAATGACAATCCTGGCAATGTTGGTTTTGTATCTGACTCTAGGCGAATCAATGTGGCTATAACTAGGCCTAAGCGTCACTTATGCGTTGTTGGGAATAGCGAGACTCTAGGAGGGAAGAGCGAGGATAAAGATAGTGTCTTGCCTAAGTGGATTGAGTGGTGCATGGACACATTCGATATAGAATATGTAGATTAGCTAAAATCAGCCATGGCCGCAGCCATACAAGACAAAGTAAGTTAATGCTTATAAGATTTTGATATGTACTGAATTCACTTATTCGAGAAAAGAGAGTTTAAAGTCTCTGGCAGCTACGGCAATCCTTCACTTCCACCGACCGGTTGAATTCCTGGGTAGACGAGGGCACGTCGATGGCCGGGTTCTCCGTGAAGAAACCGAACGGTGTAAGTGACATTGTGATCTTCTCCACGGGCATAATGGGCCAATCCTCGGGGCGGACATGGTGCGTCAGACCAAACGAGTGCCACAACACGACATCCTCGTCACGCACCTTATCCTTACGTGCAACGGCTTCAGTTACACCGCCGACCTCCTTCGCCGACTGGTTGGTCCATACACCACCGCCATAGAACTCGTTGTCCTTGTGTTTCGTGACCCAATAGTGGTGCGTCGCAAATCGAGCACGCTCACGGGCGATTGAACCCTCTGCCGGCATGAGGAGAGCCGACGGGACACCAGTAAGCTTGTAGCCAACGGGCTGCATGGTGACGGGGTTTATGACATGCTCATTGACAATCTTGACATAGCGGTTCTTGAAAATGTCTGCGTCAAGGGCCGAGCTGATCTCGACGTTCTTAACCTCGTTGTAGAAAGCAGTGCCCTTCGGGTTCAGGTGATCCCAAGGGGGACGGACCGTGTCACACACCTGGACGGTGTTATTGTAACCGTCAATGGCTGGGTCGATGCGGACGGAGAAGACGTGCTGGTGCGATGCAGCAAGGACGCTAGGAGACACGAGTGTGCCCCACTTAGAAGTCTTGTTGGGGTCAATGTACTGTGTCGAAACAATGCCCGTTGCGCGAACCTCCAGCTCAACACCACCAGCCTGGTCGAAGTGCCAAATGAAAATGTACTCATAGTTGGCCACAGTAATGACAGTCTGTAGAATAAGGATACGACGGCGAGCCACGCGCCCGACATTTGTGCGGAAGTTGGTGTGCTTCAACAAAATTCCGTCATCCTGCTCGTGCATGCATACGACATTGGGTCGAACCTCGACGCTACCATCCGGGTTCACAAGCGTACCGTTAAAGTACTGGATCACACCGAGACAGTCGCAGCCCAGACCGAGCGAGTTAGCGGAGTAACCAGCTCCAATGTCGCCAAGGTCAAAGGCCTGCTTGCGGTGGAGCGGGGGGCGAGGATCACCATATGGAACAGCCATCTCCGACACGGAAAGACGATAGAAGACCTGACGGCCGTCGTAACGCACGTCATAAAGCACGGCGCCCTCACGCGGGTTGAAGCCCACACGGAAGCTCCACTTCTGCCAGTCAACGCGGGTGCCATCAGTCTTGAACGACGGGCCCTCCGGCTGCACCACATTGTAAGGCTTGAGGTCCGTGCGCACACCGTCAGGACGAAGCTCAGGGATATAATCGCGGTTCTCGAAGCTCTCGGTAATTGGCTTGCTAGTGTTACGCGTCGCATAGTTGAACTCCTCGTCGTCATCACCATCACCACCAGTCGCGCACCAGTCAACGCGCACAAACTCGCCCGTCACGATATCGAAAACAGGGCAGAATGGAAGAGGGCGAGCATAGATGTTGGACTCAGGGTGGTTTGTCTCAGGATCACGCATGTACATGAGGAAGGTGACATAGCGCGGCTGTAGTTCAGCGGTGTCCTTTCCGTACATCCACGCATCAGGAGAAACGGCCTTAATTGCCTTCTCGTCAAGACCAAGCTTGGCGAAAGCCTTGTGGGTCTCTGGATGCTCCATCATGATCTTCTCAAGCTTGTCGAACTCATCCTGGTCACAAGGCGGGTGCGCGCCCTTGGGGAACTTCTGGCGGCCGATCACAGTGCCGTCGTTCAGGTCCAGCCAGAGCTCCTCGGCGCGATAGTCCTGCAGGACAAAGAAGACGCAGTACACAATCCGAGGCGGGGGTGCAATTGGCGACCCCGAGTGTTCCGCCTCCAGGTACTTCTTCATGGCAGCCTTAGGCGGTTCTTGAGCCTGTACATTCTTGATGTGAATCTCCTTGCCTTCATTGGCCTTCTTGAGGATCTGAACGGCCTTTCGAGCCTCAGCCTCAGTCAGTTGTTCGAACGGGTGGGGGTGAACCATGTTTTGTATTTTGCTGTACCGAGCTGGTGGCCTCCAGAGGCGCCGGATAAGGTGTCAATTTATAGGCGCGGACCTCGAGGTCGCATCTCGCATTACCCTAGACCTCGTCTCATGAAACTGACCAACTGTTGAGTTCAGCTAATGGCCAACCTACGTGCAAAACAGATTCGTGGACAGATGAAAACGCATAAAATGCATTCTCAACGTCAGCACGGCCGCTCGTTCTGCCAATTCACGATCAAAATCGCCCGTTTAATTCCCTTTTTGGTAATTTTCGAGTGATTTTAGGCACCAGAGTCGTATCATATCAGGCGGGGCAAAAACGGAATGTCGAAGCGAGAAAATGACACACCCTAACCTCGCGTTTAATCAGGCAGTTCGTGGCGAGCAGTTTCGCGGGGATGTGCGGTGTGGCTTAACCTTGAGGACATGAAAAATAACCAAACACCACAAGCATCTTCTACTTCTTCTAACTAAAAATGTACGGCAGCGCTATTGGAAGCGTTGCATTGAAAATTTTCTTTTAAAAAGAATACATACGTTTTTGGGAAGCCAAGGAAAAATTATTTATGCTGAGTGGTTGTTATCTATTTAGTGTTTTTTATGCGTCCAGCGCTTATAATTCAGATACTTGAAAGCTCCTGCACTGCACTATCTGCTAATAAAGCTAGCTCATCATTTTTCAGAATTGTGGTTGCATTTGCTATCAAGTCCACCGGAGGTACGGCTTCCATTTGGATGCTCTTCAACAATGATGTAGCAACATTTCCTCTAGATGGTGTAGTGAAGACCGTACGTTTTCCTTTCAGTACGCTTTTTGTTGTTTTCAGCAAAATAGTGTGATTGATCTGTGTGATAGCGACCTCGTGTTTGTCCCTTGCAATATACAGTGCAGCTATAGCATCTGCCACTCCCTTTGACACGTCAGTATTGGTCACAATCATTGCGGGAATCACGAGTGACATGACTGCATCATTCAGTACGAAGTCTGTATTATCAGCGCATCGCAACATGGTTTTAAACGCGAATGTGGAGTCCACGGATGCCTTCTTAGTAGCAATCAAATACCAAATGAACTTCCATGATTCTTGGCACACTCCAAGTCGCACAAGATCCTCGCCGCTTTTCACGCTCCGGGAGCGTAAAACCTCTAATGCAAGACCACTTGTCACTTCACCATTGTATTGACCCCAATATTTATCAATCAACTCGCCATACTTCTTCTTCCGTAGCACCCGGAAAACTTTGCGCGCCGCAGCAGGACTTGTAAGACAACTATTGATGGCAGAGAGTTTTTTCTCCAAACTCAACGTTGGCTCGTTCAATATTGCCTGAGCAACAAACGCTTGCGAAGAGTCTGGTAGTTCAACTTGACGGCTTTGCATGTCCTTCAGAATCTCGGCCATATCATCTATTTCACCAGATCTGGCAAACGAAAGTACTATAGTTGCCGCTACACGCCCATCACTCACCCTGCCTGGATCCTGGGTGAGAATCGTGTCAAGAAAGGGCATTACAGATTCCTCGTTCTGCTGCTCACTAGTATTCGATGTCTCCAAGGCTTTCATCAGGTCCTCATTGTCTATATGCTCAATTGAGTTGGCGACCAGCGCTGCAAGCTCCCACTGTCTTGCGGCTATGGTAGCCGTCAAGGATTTAGTGAGGTCTGAAGAACTAACTTCTTTCCGCTCTTGGAGCTTGTCCTCTAAAGACATGGAATCTTCTGTTTCACTCAGAACATTCTTGTAGATCATTGAAGCAGAGAGAAGTTTCTTCGTCCAACCCTCGAGGCGTTGTTTAGCGAACGCGACATCGCGGCCTCGCCGTATTTGCCGCGCGTACGCTTCAATTAGTCCAACTACCACACGAGGGGGTGTATAACCATCAAAATCCTCGGTCATCTTGACAGCAATGGCATCCGCGCTTCTTAACAGGCCCGCTTCTATGTGATACAAAGCGCCAACTTCGGGCCAGTACACAGATCCAGAGACATCGGGCCTTTCTTGTCGAGAACGCCAAAAACTTAGAGCACTAAATACCCTACCACTCGCTACCAGGGTATCTAGAAACTCTACCTCGTTGATTGGGTCCATGCGCACTTGCTTTTGTCTGTATATATAGCGACCAATCATATACAGCATCCTTTGGCGGAGTTTCAAGTCACCTATTGTCTTTGCGCTATCAAACAAAGCCGCGAATATTTCCAGATACTCTGCATTTCTTTGGCGCGTGGCAGATTTAGCAAGATCCCTCACAGTCTTCCAAAATTTAGTATCTAGGTCCGCTGGAGATTCTGCATTTTCAAGAAACTCAAGGATGAGATTCGCGGTGAAATCGTCGCCCTCAACTTCTGTGTGGTCCAATGGAGGCATTCCGCCATGGACCTGGTCCATTATCTGCTTGCGTTGATTTTCAGGGAACTCAGAAATCTGCGACTCGATGTCAACCACCGGGGCTGGTATGTGGCGGCGTTGCCTCGTGGCATACTGGCGATACGGTACTGCCCTTCTAAAAAAGTACCTGAACATCGGGTGTTTACACTGGCGAAGGCCCATAGGGCTCTAATCAAGAGCAAAAAGCTTGACCAATATAGGGCAAAAAAAGCAGAAGATTCTCCCACACCGAGAGTCGAACTCGGGTTTGCCCGGCTCTTTCCTCTTTGTCAGAATGAAAGCGGACCGTGCTAGCCGTTACACTATGTGGGATAGATCTCTTCAGATGTCAAGCATTTGACAATATATTACTTTTTCTAAGTGTAAAAATAACCGCCACCAGTATTTTTCTTAATTTCTATTGCACGCCATAAAACCTCAAGCAGAACGCAATTGATCAGTAAAAGCAAGCACATAAGTATACTGGCCCGTGTTGCAAAACAATAACAAATCACCGCGAGAATTCTCTAACTGCCATATTGCACCAGGCATTCAATTAACAATACTGCACCAAGCGAACTCGAACCGGAACACCTATTTAAAATTCGAGCATGTTTCGCCAATCGTTCTACAACGTCAACTGCCAACCTTGGGACCGCTCAAGCAAGCACAGGCCATAATCTTTCCACAATAGAAGAGGTACAAATAGACTTTTTCTTATCACAGCGTCTTCGCACAAACTCACTCCACCCTTGAAGGATCGAAGGCTGGTTGTTAATTAACAAAAAGTACAGATCCTGTCAGAATTGAAGTCTTGGCAAAGCCAGTGGCTTAGTTATCCTTATTCTCGCGGCTCACGCGTAGGATCTCTTGCGTAGTATGATCTCCGCTGATGATGTGGAGGCCATTAGAGGCACTAAGTCAAAATACTGCAGGTATATTGACACAAAGCAATGGACCGCTTTAGAGGAGCTAGCTTTGCCAGAGGCCAATCTGACATTTCTCAATCCCGACGGCTCGATTCAGAAAAGTGGCGTGTTTACATTTGAGTACGATTCTCCACGCGCTTTCACTGAAGACCTCCAGAAACTATTCAAAAATGCGCAGACCTTGCACCATATTGGTGCTGGTGATCTCAAAGAGCTCGAGAACGGTGATGTTGAGGCTATCTGGGGTATGGAGGACTGGATTAGGATGCCTCCTATCCTGGGCTTCATCCCCTTAGAGGTCCAAGGAGGGGGCTATTATCATGAGATTTGGAGACACGTTGGTGATGCCTGGAAGCTAACATCGCTCAGACTTGAGCGTACTTACACTCGCTCGAGTCTCGCTGCTAGGCTTTTATCTCCACTGGTAGGGTACGTGTGATGCAAAAAGATTGATCTAGATATCGTCGCAGCAAACGTATGTTGCGCCTCTGTGGAAATCATTGGAGCGTACCGATTTTTTTGTGTTTCTTAACCATTTGGATAAGCTAGCTGGCTAGCCTTGTGACATATTAGTTCGTCCAATTGTGTGATTAAGACGCCTTTCACGCACAACACATACTAGCGTGATTCTGTTCTGAACCGTGTTGAAATACGAAAAGTTCTTACGCTACATAGACAAATATCGTTCGACGTTTTTGCCCTATGCATGTTGGGCCAAAGCAGGGCGAACTCCAATAATAAATCACAGTAATAAGATGGCCGGAACGCAGGCAATGATGTTCATTAAATAGCACAATGGTGTATTGCTAAATTCTGAGCATCTTTTTCAATAACAGAAGCTCCAGAAGTGCGCTGCTTATCTGCCCGAATCATACCCGCTGTGGCCCGCCGCGGTGGGCGTTAGTCAGTCAAAACTTTTAACCGCGAAAATCTCGTAGTAGCGCGTTTGGTGACCACGATGAGCAACACAAAGTACATTGTTGTCGACAGCGAGGCCGGCAGTGCCATCGTCGATAGCATGAATGACATCACGCGCCTCATCGACCAGCGCAACAACCAGCCTGATGGCCCGCTGACCAGCATGGCTCAGGAGTTCCAGTCGGTTCTTGAGTCGACGCCTGGCGCACTTGACGCGGGTAGTGCGATGCCCGCGGATACACAGGACTTCTTCTTCACCTTGGCCGAATCCTCTGGTGCGCTGCTGAAGTCGCCGCCCGCTGAGTTCGAGGCGGCCTTCAACCTTCTATTCTTTGTGCTCTCTTCGGCGCCGGACTTCAGCGCTCTTGTGCCTGTCATCCTTGCTAACATTGCTAACAAGATTCCGGCAGTCCATGTCCAGCAGCTGGCCCTCCTCTCGGTCCTCGGCAACCTATTTAACATTCTGCCTGTTAACAGCGCGCAGAAGGCATTCGTGTTCAGCAAGATCTTGGACTTCTCTGCTGAGGCTAAGGCTATGATCCAGCTTGTCCCGCAGCTACCCCAGCTGGCTGAGTGGTTGCAGACGTGGGACGTTGATGCCGAGACCCAGGAAGAGCTGGTTACCAAACTAGTGAGCAACCTGCCGGTCGTTGCGTCGCGCGAAGCTGTGGAGTTCATGACGAAGGTTGTTACTGTCCAGCCGACGCTTGGTGGCGTCTCGAAGCTCCTTATTGAGCGCGTTCTTGCCGACCCAGCTGAGTACAACTTCGAGCCCGTGCTTGTTCTGCAGGCCGTTCAGAGCCTTGCCAACCAGTCGGCTGGCCTTTACGAGGCCTTGCAATCTATCTCTCAGGGTGACTATGCTACGTTCAGCAAGCTCGACTCCAAATACACATCGGACCGCGTGCTGGCAAAGAAGGCGCGTGTTACGGCGCTTGCTCGTCTTGCATCCAGCTCGCGCGAACTTGAGTACAAGGTGATTTCAGAAACGGTGGATGTGCCTGAGGACAACGTGGAGATTGTAATCTTTGACGCCATCAAGGCTGGGCTTCTGAAGGGCCGCATGAACCAGCTTACTGGCGTGTTCACAGTCGAGACAGCGTCGATTGTAGGCCCTGTCACGGAGCAGCACTGGAACATTATTGACGAGCGCCTGGCTACCTGGAAGAAGTCGCTGACGACGATTTCGGAGGTCTCTAAAAAGGCGCGTAATAACCACGAACTTGTGAAGAACTTGACGAAGCTCGAGGTGAACTAATTCACTATTAAAAATTAATTAAAGCTACAGCCGCTTTAAGTACGACCAAGAAACTGATCTCGTGAGAAACAAGACTCATTACAAGGGTCCTAGCTTGGCGCCGCCATTTAGCTTGTGTGTCTTTTTTACTCAGATCCTTCCTACCATAACAGGTCACTGTACCTATCTCCAAGCAAAGTGCGCTCATACTATGACCTGCACGCAGCTCAAGGCAACATACAGGCACGGCGACGAAGAGAGAGTGTTCTCTAAAGATACGGAAACGGCTCCTGTGCCTGTAGACTCGTCCCGGGATGCCGCTACAGTGGCTGAGCCTGACACGCCGCTCTACGAGCTGAGGCGAGACGTCGTAAGCGTCCAGCACCAGTTTAATGAGTTCCTCACAGCCCGCATGGAGGCTGCGAACGGCTCACCGCAATGACTGAATTTTTAAAAAAAACTAAAACATTGAAAAAGAAATAATTAAGTTAAGTCAAACACCGCAAATCACGATTCATTCTACGAATAAAATACGATTTACAGGTCCTTCTTGAGAGTGCCGAGGAAGGCAGCCTTCTCGGCAGGGGTCTGGAAGCGGCCCTTGCCGAACTTGGAGGCAGTGTCGATCCACTTGAGCTCGATCTTCTCCGTGGCCTGGCGCGAGGTGTGCACCTTGAGCGACTTGCGGAGCGTGATGACACGCTTCTTGACACCAGGGATGGCACCCTTGATGAGCAGGAAGTCGTTGGTCACGTCACCGTAACGCACGAAGCCACCCATGGGGGTGATGGTCTTCTCAGTGCGGTCGAACGAGGTGCTAGCGTTGGCCTTGTCCTCGCCCTTGCCAATACGGTAGATCTTGTGGTGGATCGACGTACGGCGGTGGTAACCGTCCTGACCAGAGCGGGCGACCGTCCACTGGACGTTGGCCGGGTGCCACGAGCCAATGCAGGCAACCTTACGCAGACCACGGTGGGTCTTGCGCGGCAGCTTCTTGGTGCCCCAACGAGCAGTGGTACCCTCGTAACCTTTACCCTTGGTGACGGCAATGGCGTCGATGTTCTCGTCCTGCTCGAACACAGAGCTGACGTCAACGGTCTTCTCGAAGTGGTTCTTGGCCCACTCGACCTTGTCAGCGACAGAGCCACCGTTCACCTGGATCTCAGCAAGGTGGGCCTTCTTCTGGCCAACAGGCGTCTTGCGGATCTGGGTGTGGGCAAGCACACGCACAACCGAGGCGTACTTGCGGATGCGCTCGAGGTCCTTCTCGATGTCAGCACCGCCCTCGGAGTACTTCTTGGCGTAAGAGGTGAAGGCCTTCTTCTTGCTCTTGTACCAGTTCTTGTAGAAGCGGCGCTTGACCTCGTCGCTCAGGTGCTCAGCCCAGACAGTGGTAAGCGTGCGCAGACCCTTGGGGGTCTCGACATAGCCAACAACACCGACAACAACCAGGGGAGGAGTGTCAACGACGGTGGCAGCCTCGACGATCTCACGCTTGTCCATCTTGGAGCCGCGACGGTCGAGCTCACGCACAATCGTCGTCATGCCAGCCTTGTAACCGAGGAAGGCAGTCAGACCAACGGGCTTGCTCGGGTCGTCCTTGGGGAACGACTTAACGCGGCCACGCTGCGAGGCAGCGCGCTTGCGGGGAAGGAAGGCAAGCGAACCGTGACGGGGCTCTTCGTACTTACGGTGCGACATTTGTGTGGTATGGAAAGTCTGAAGAGAAGACGGACTGAAATTTTGACAAATTCAGGGTCCCGGCGACAGGATTCTGCTTTGTCATCAAAGAGTCGGGTGGTTGGGACACTGTAATGCCGCCACGACAGCCCTTAGGGCTTGATTAGTAACCGTATATTGAACCTGCCTACTTGATACTGAGTGCGAGGCGCTGGATATCAATTTCACTGCATGCAGGAAGGCGAACACCCGACCTTGCCCTTGCATGCAACCTGCGCATGCTACAAGCGAGCCTACTCCGAGGAATAGGATCGGCAGTGATAGGCTCAAAACAATAAGAATGTCGTGCTGCAGCATCCAGGTTTAAATCACTTAAATACGTGCGATCTTTTACCAAAATTAGTCCGATCATATTTAGACGCCGTTTTGAGAACTTGATAAGGTTCGGCAGCAGAAAGGTGGCAGCGATTTATGGCTTCCGGATTTAGAGCTGAACCAACCGAACTAACGCACGCCTGGAATTACTGCAATTGAAGAGTCTAGAATTTGAGAGTTGCAACAACGATGAGTGAAGATCATAGTGCCCAAGTCCCATGTACTACCGGGTTCGTTAGTGCTTTTAAACGGAGGCGGCAACGTTTCAGCGAGGTCTCGGCCTCGCAAAGAGCTGCTAACCGCATGCGGTGCGTCCGGGAAATGCACGCTCGCGGACAAGCCGTGCATGTAACAAAGGCACCATCGTTTATTCCTACAGGTAGCAGACGTCAGTACACTTGGGCACCCATGTATAGTTCATACACGGCTCCTTCTTACCGCGCTTTGACGCGTCATTCACATATACAGCTTTTTAGAGGTCACCAGCAGCAACAGGGTCCAGCGGTCTTGCAGGTGCCATCACAGCTACCAGGGCTACCGGGGCAACAGACTCCAAGCCTCCATATAGAGAGCGCTAATCGCTTTCAGCACTTGGATGAAACACCCCAAAGATTAGCGGGCGTGATGCTTTCCGAGTCTGAGCAGTCTTGGAGAGATAACAGTGTCACTCATCGCTCGTCATATGAGCAACACGAATATGCGCGTCAGCAGCGGACTCAAATTGAAGATAATGCTGTACAACAAGTATTCAATACACTTCATGAAACCGTTTTTGAACATCACATGTTCGAGGTGCAGCAGAACATGTGGCAGCCAGCGCTTCAGAATCATCAGCATCCTCACATTTGCCCACCAAATATGCAGCATTCAGGATTCATCTCAGGTTACAATGCTCCACAGCACGCACAGCGGCAAGAGCCATTCTTTGTTCTTTCCCAGGCTCCGATTCTTTACGAAAGACATAATTCGCACATGCATCGCCCATTGGAAACGCATGGATTAGAACCTCTACCACAACCAGTGTTGCATCCACAGCGCATAGTGCACAGCCATGCATACGCAAGAAACCTAGGAAACAGTACTCAAAGAACAGGTGAGCCTATTATTGGACACACATTCGTGAACGTGCATTTTGATGCAGATAGGAATTCAAATGCATCAAGTGATTTGCGCTACTCGTTCAGGTTTGCTGGGCCACAAACTCGGCGATATATGCGCCAAGATGGTGATTCTGGCTCTTTGGAGGCTGCTCAGTCAGAGGAGCGCGACTTCCTTGAAGCGCAAACCCGGAGCCTTCATGATTATACAAGAGCCTGTGAGAAACCTCCTTCTCTCTCGGCTTTACCCAAGCTACAAGCACAAAAAGCCCACAAAGGTTTTACTTGGTCAGTAAGGGACAATATTGTATGTGTGTGCTGCAACAATCCATTTAAACAAACCAAATGCTTTGTGCGACAATGCGGTCATGTATACTGCCGGGATTGCAGCGATAGGAATGCCTCATTAAGTGTGACTGAATGCAGTGCTAAACATTGTTGCATTGCGTCAGTTGGCCCTTATAGAGAAGTCTTTTTCTGACCTTCCTGAATCTGATGAACAACCTCGCGGGCGCTGGGCCGCGCTGTCCATTCATACTTGAGTAATTTTGTAGCAGCCAATTTGAGAAACTCGCCATTCTCTAGATTCCTGAATGACTGTAGAACCGGTGGCGGTCCTGCGACACTAGCTGCAGCACCGTTTTCGGGAGAGCTTTGTGGAGAATTAACAGAGCTCTGGATATGTCCCGCGACGGACCCAGCTAGACTTGGGCACTCAGACATGATTGGTGCGCCCAGTGCTTTCACTTGAGAAGCTATAAGAGCCATGTCTGTAGTGTAAGGGCCAAATAGTGTTGTGGTGTCGGGACCAAGAAGCCGTCCCAGAATGCACCCCAGAGCCCACATGTCTACTTTCTCCGTATAATTTCGAATTCCGAAAAGCAGTTCTGGTGCCTTGTATTCCGCACTACTGACATCGGTGATTCTGTCGCCAACGGGCTCTGACTTCTCACTCGTGTTAGGAACCCACGCAATGCTGAAATCAATGAGTACCGGATCACCCTCGTAGCTACTAAATAGAACATTCTCGGGCTTCAGATCACGATGTATAATTCCTTGTGCATGGACTGATTCCAGCGCCGCGCTAATGCCGCTCACAATCTTGCTGATGCGCTGAACAGGCATCACATTTCGCCAACCAGAGCCAGGTGGATACTTCGCCTTAGCAAAGTGATATATAACATGCTCGAGAGTTAGGGGATATTGCGGCATCTCAATTCGAATTTCCGGTTCCATGCTCTTCAAGGACTCGGACCACTTTATCATATGAATTACATGTTGGGTGGTTTGCAGGCGTTCCAGCGCGGCAATTTCGGCTTTCCAGTTATGTGGTGGTTTCTGATCGTCTACATCGATGATCTTTATTGCCAGCGAGTCATTTTCGCCTTGCGCAACCACTCTCGCAAACCTGCCGCGGCCAAGTAGCATTGTATGTTGGTTCCTAGGGTCCTACCACCATTTACATATGCGTCGAACTGTATGACGGGTTAGGTACCTCCCAGTTACATTTTTCAAAAATGCGTGTAAAGGGAGGTGTGCCAGCCAGTGAGCCGCCAGTTGTACTAAAGTACAAGGATGAGCCACAGGTTCAGCTGGATGTGTCTCGTGTGTCTGTGTCGAAGGCTGGGCGCGCGAAACTCGAGCGACGCATTGCTACCGTGCTTGCTGCAAACCCGACCTTAAGCTACTACCAGGGCTTCCATGACATCGCACAGCATTCGCATTCTACAAAACAGCTGGAAAGCCTTGCTCTGCAACAGCTCCGGGATTTCATGTCCTCGTCTCTGGTACCTACCACGCAAATGCTGCATCTGGTTCCTGAGCTCATGGTTGCTGCAGACCCCAACGGACTCGGCCGTTTTTTCAAATCTTCGGACCCAGAGAGTCGGCGAGCGCTTGGCTACTTTGCTATTGCTCCGATCATCACTCTGTTCAGCCACGACTGTTCGGACTCCGTCGTCATCACCCACATTATCAGAACTGTGCTGAAGGAGGGTCTTGCGTATGTCATTTATCTTTATGTTGCATTGTTTCTCGAGAACGGAGAACCCTTCCTTGAGAATCTGAGTCCATCTAGTGATGATGATGACATCGACATTGCCGTTCAAGGCGTGGCTGCCTCGATCAATGCCAAAAACTACGAGCTTATTGATCGAAAGGCTCGCCGCCTCCGTTCGCGGTATCCTCTCAGGACTCTTCCGAGCTGGCCAAAGATATCCCGCTACTCTGTGCTTAAAACAGGTAAAGTCACCAAGCGCAGTACGGCGCTGTATACTCTCGGTCAGCTCGAAAAGTCGCCTCGGGGCGGCACTGGCATTTTGGGCTCGTTGAACGACTCTGCTCCTAAGGCTGCATTTAGTCTAGCGGTCGCTATGGGAGCAGTTGCGGCGGGCATGCTCTGGACTCGGTTTCATCCCAAGTGAGTCTGGTCAAAGAAAAACCAAAAAAAAAGCTGACCTTGTAAATATAAAGTAGAGTAGCCCACAGTCAAAGTGAATGTTTCAGCTTTTACAGACAGCTAATGTTACAGTTGGACAGCTTTTCTTAGTCGTTGTTTAGAACCAGCATAATATTGACCCAGCATGCGAAATCAATGTGCAAAGCTGACTGCATCTGATTACTGCGGTGCTCGAGCTGCAATTTCATAACCGAGCGCAACATCGCTCGGCGATTCAGTCCACCCTCGTCCACCAGCAGTGGTTACCATGAACTTTCCACTTTTGTCTACTAGCATCCGACTTACAATGGTACCGTGGTGTCCTGGGATGATGAAGAATGGTGTCTTGCGCTGAGACTCGAGATCATACATTCTGATGTTGTCGTAAGAGGCGCACAGCAAATTGCGATTATTCGGCATTGACGCCACGCAAGACACGGCGCCAGATATACCAGGGAATTTGAGTGTGCGCTTCGGCTGCTCTAGGTTGCGTATATCGTACTCGTCAATCGTTGCATTTCTATGCCCCACATATGCACGATTCCCGTCGTACGACCAGCAGGCACTCATGCACCACGGAGGAGCTTGCGAGCCAGCTAGCCAAGAACAGCGGGATTTCTGGCGTGTGTCCCATAGCTCCACCATTCCATTGAAGGTCGCCGAAAGGAACACATTGCCAGTATTTCGACGCTCTTCCTCCGCATTATTTTCTGTCCCGGCTTCTGAATCGGCATGCTGCTTCTCTTCTGGCGCGTCGGCCTTCTCCTCGTCAGGCTTATCCACATTCTCGGCATTCTCAGTGCTGTCGTCCTTCGACTTTTCTTTTTCGTCCTCGTTATCATCGTCCGACCCAAAGAGTGATTCCATGCTTTTATCGTCATCATCGTCGTTTTCGTCGTCACCTCTTCCTGCGTTACTCTCTGTACCCTTTGGAGACGGTGGAGAGGGGCCTACAGGGACAGC
Organism: Entelexis potacharoeniae; assembly: GCA_030566975.1. Classification (NCBI taxonomy): domain Eukaryota; kingdom Fungi; phylum Ascomycota; class Dipodascomycetes; order Dipodascales; family Trichomonascaceae; genus Entelexis; species Entelexis potacharoeniae. The sequence goes on from JAKUBX010000004.1 coordinate 276,240, forward strand.
ACCGATAGGTTGCCATTCAACGCAGCTAACCTGGCCAGCAAGCCCGCTGTATTGTTGGATCCGGGCGCCCGCGTCCAAATCCCAAATACTCACAGACTTGTCCCAGCTTCCGCTTAGGAGTTGGTCTTCGGAGCCATTGAGTCGCAGATCACTGACGGCCTTTGTGTGGCCGTCAAAATATGCCAGACATTGGCCCACGTCGCCGTACGTGGCGGACTGAAACGAGATGCCGCCGGATTGCAGGCCAGCACAAACCCAGAGCGCCTCAGCTTGAGCTGCAAGAGAATACACTGGTGATATTTTGGGAAGATACGTGCCATCTTGCCCGACTTGGTATTCTTCCTCAAACAGCGGCTGCTCGTTCTCCCAATATGCGCTCAATACACCAGATTTCGTGATAGAATCAGGATGCATGTGGCGTTGGCTCACCGTCAAGAGCTGTGCACCATTCACACTAGCTAGGAAATCATACTTCCGCACAAACCCGTCTTCACCACCAGTAAACACATAGCGCATGCCCCAAGACCCGGCCAAGCTAAACACCGGACAGCCCTGAATAAAGGCTATCGTAGGCACAATGTCATACGAATCGCTGTCACGGTATTCGTCGGTGGGATCATTTGGGTATAGCTCTTTGAAGCTGGAAAACGTCGCTTCGGCCGCAGCCATCAGTTCTCCACTAGAGTCCTAAATCCGCTGCTGGTAAGTGTGAGACCGGCTTACCTCACGTGAGGGATCTCGGTATGCAGCGAACCCTAGCGCACTAATCGAACCGCCGCATCGCCGGAAATAGACGCGCCACCTTTCATTATTTCCTGAGCCCAACTCGACAACTTTTCATTTTCTGTGACATATAACATGCCTGTTAGTTGGTAGGAATTGAAAGCCGTTAAGTTTGTAGCTTGGCTGTATTCGCATTGGAACCGTTAGAATCAACAGACTCGATGTGCTCATTCTGCCATTGTTAATAAATATATAACTACCTCTACTGCTTATAGCTGTACAAGAATGCCGCATTACGGTAGAACGAAAGCATGGGATCTTCGCCGGTCTTCGTTGACGTTTTGTCAGGGCCAGACCATTTTTGAAGAAAATCATGATGAGTTGCCGTCGAAGCTTTGCGGTCATTGCCAATGACTTGCTCGTAAAGCTGCCTTGCAAGTTGGAAATCCGTAGGAAACATAATGTCGAAAAAGCCCTGGAGTACCATGTATGTTGAGACCGTCACTGGAGTGTCTTCCATAAATGTCTGAACGACTGGTGAATTATAGCCATTGATCCTTTCCGTAAAGTGCGTGAAGTCTGCCGCTAGAAGTCTGTGGTTCGGGAAGAAATCCCGCAACGTGTGTAACAATTGAAGATAGCGAGTTGGAATGTATTCTGGTGGCGACAGGTTCCCGTGGAACGGTAATACGGCATTCTTTGCATACCGCCATAGTTGCGGTTGTGACAAAGGATGCCAACCAAGCTCCTTACGAGGTGTGAAGTTGCAATTGGCGCGGCGTTCTAAAAACTCGGTTGCGAGCTTGTCCATTTTGGGGCTAAAAACTTCTGTGAAATCCCCGTTCGGATCTACAACGACGAACCCCTGGTAAGGCTGGCCGCTAGTGTTATCGTAGCGAATAACATCATGCGACAGATTGTCCCAGACTTCCAAGCATATGAAAAAGCACTTTTCCGGTTTAACAACATTCCAGTCAAAAATGCTTCTGTTGTGAATACTAACATGGTCAGCATGACCTTGCGAGTGCGCTTTTTGCCGCAGTGCCAAACTAGCGCTAATCTCAATGATGTTGTAGCGCGTTCTTGCGTAGAGCTCTGGGTGCTCCTGCTTCAGAAAATTCAAAATATCGACCATGAGCGTGCCATTGCCGGCTCCCGTTTCATATATCACTAAGTCTTCCTCCGGAGACTCTGCGGAATGCTGGGCCACGATGTGCCTTGCTAGTGCCTGACCGTAGAACGGAGTGAAAAGCTCGGATGGAGTATGCCACAATTGACGCGACACTTTAGTCCTCCTAATGTTCTTCTGTTCGTCTGCTGGCACCTTAACGGAGACTTCCTGGGTTTTGGGCGGAGCAGTTCGACTTTGCTGTAGTTGTTGTTCTTTTTTCTGATGCTGTTGTCTCTTGTATTCCATGGCCCATTTGTCCAGAAATGAATCTAAATTCCCCATCTTCTCCACCTCCAGTCTGTTTTTCAAAGTAAAGATCTCAGCCGTTTGAGAAAAGTACCCATAGTGAGGATTATACATGCTATCTTCAATGAAGTCGCGGGAGAGCATGCGGGCTTTCTTGGGGCGCGTGTTTCTTCGCGCTAGACTTTTGGCATTGAAAAGTGGAAATCTATCAAAAAGCGCTTCGTTTCCTTCTACAGTGTATGTGTATGTTGAAGGCGTGACAGTATAATCGTGTTCCTGTACAAACTTCTTTGTTGAGGCCCATCTGCGCCCCAGAACATGGAATTTTTTGAGCATTGCACGCCTTTGGGCTGGAAACGGGTGGTTTTGGCTAGCCGCTCAGTAATCTGAAATTTCACTTCCCAAGCGTTAGCAGTAGCTTATAATATACAGACAATGCGCCTAGGAGTCGACCCCAATGCAGGATCAAAGCTAATTATTAGACGCTGGTTATCAGAAAAGCCGTTGCGTGAAGATCGCCTAAGTCTATCTTTGTTGTAGCGAGCGCTTATCGGTTTGTTTCTGGCGTCGTCAAGCGTATAAGAGTTAGATAAATAATTCTATGTTGCAAATAAATAATGCCTACCAAATACCCGCTATATATGTCTTTTCGCCGTATTGGTGTATTTGTGCGTACTTTAGAGGTATTCTCCGGGGGTTCATTATGATCTTCTCATCGTTCATCGCACAAACAGCGTTATAAGGCTCGAACACCTCGGGCTCGATCTCGACCGCGTCGGTCAATGGATTTCTGGTATTCAGCTCTAGGCATCTAGCCTCAATTAAAGTGGCCAATGGCGTATGCGAGGCCTTGGGCTTGGCCAAGGGTGATATGCTTAGATCTGCATCATGCAGCTCTGGCTCATAGCGGGGTTCTGCAAATTTAATAGGTGTCGTCTGGCTCTTGGGGCTTTCGAGCAGTTCCAATGGTCTTATTGGAGCGCCAGACCTCTCTCGGTTTCCTTGCTTGAACACCAGGCGCGACAGCCCCGCGTCATTCGTCAGGTCTGTGCCGAATTTGCGTTGCTGTTTCGGTAGTGGTGACTGGCCGTCCCTGAATGTAGCGGCCTTTCGCTTAGGCGTTTGTTTCGCTGGTGCTTCCCGTCTGTTGTCGCGGAATGTTATGGCTGGCATGGGTGGAAACGGTCTAAGATTTCTAATCCAAAACATACGCGTCTTAAATAGAGAGCACATTGCAGGCATGAATAGCACTTGCTGTAAAAAGTGGTTTTGGAACGAAAAAGTAACATAAAAGTAAATTGAAACTAACAAATCAATATTTTTATGGTACAAACCTATATCGCGCAGCGCAGGGATGCAAAGGCCCTGGAGCTGTAGTAGCAACAGGACTTAGAGCAACCAAAACCCAAAATAGAAGAGGGGATTAGCTCTGATTTCTCAATTTTGTGACAAAATAGCTATCCGAGCTCCTAGCTCTCTGACCGCGTTGCCGCCGTTCTGCGCACAAGCACTGCCATGCTGTGTGACACATTATGTGGACCTTGCACGTGCCTCAGATTGCATAGTCGCATATATTCATGTAGGGTAAGCCGGGTAAACTGAGCTGAAATTTGCGAAAAAAGGCCGGTTCCGTGCTTCCTGCCCCAGCGCAACCATGCTCAGAAACAGCACGAAAATCGCATCACGGGCTTCGGCGGTGCGTTTGGGCCGCACCTGCCAGCCCAGGGCGTTCTCCATGTCCGCGGCAAGGCTCTATGAGTTGTTGGACGGAAAGCGGCTGGCGCAAGAGATTCGCGACAAAATGAAGGCGGAAATCGAGCAAACACGGCTTTCTAAGTTCGACAGTTTCACCCCGAGTCTTACGATTATCCAGGTCGGCGACAGGCCGGACTCAACCTCGTACGTGAAGTCCAAGCTGAAGGCCGCCCGCCAGTCTCTCATTGACTGCAAGGTTTTGAAGCTCCCGGAAGACACATCCGAGCGTGAGATCGTTCGCGCCATTACGAATCTGAACGATGATCCATCCGTTCATGGTATTCTTGTGCAAATGCCGCTTCCCGCTCAGATTGACGAGCGACGTGTTTCTGCCACGATCGCTCGCCAGAAGGACGTGGATGGATTTGACTCCTACAACATTGGTGAGCTTGCTCAGCGTAATGGTGAGCCGCTTTTTGCGCCGTGCACGCCCAACGGTGTCATGGAGCTCCTGCGGCACAAGAAGATCGAGACGAGGGGCAAGCTGGCCTGCGTCATTGGTCGTTCTGATATCGTGGGAAACCCCGTGGCCCACATGCTACGCAAAAGCGATGCTACGGTTCTCCACGCGCACCGCTACACGAAAGATCTCCCCTCGATCGTCAAGCAGGCTGACATTGTTGTCGTTGCCGTAGGAATTCCGAACTTTATCCAGGGTGACTGGGTCAAGGAAGGTGCAGTTGTCATAGATGTTGGTATTAACCATGTGCGGGATGAAACGCGGGCCTCCGGACACCGCCTCGTCGGAGACGTGGACTTTGAGAATGTCAAGGAGAAGGCCTCCTACATCACACCGGTCCCTGGTGGAGTTGGCCCAATGACGGTTGCAATGCTTATGTTCAACGTTGTGAAGGCTGCCAAGCGCTACTATGAGAACCGAGCCGCTTCGAAAATAGAGGTGACGCCGGTCGAGCTGAAGAAGCCTGTCCCGTCCGACATCGAGATCTCGCGCAGCGTGAATCCGAAACGCATCACGGATGTTGCAAAGGAGATTGACCTTCTCGATTCCGACTTCGAGCCTTATGGGCGATACAAGGGTAAGATCGACCTTTCTGTGCTCGACAGGTTGAAGGATCGCCAGAACGGCAAGTACGTTCTTGTGGCTGGTATCACACCGACTCCTCTTGGCGAGGGTAAGTCAACCACCACGATGGGTCTGGCACAGGCTTTCGGTCATCTTGGAAAGCTCTCAATTGCAAATCTGCGTCAGCCCTCGATGGGCCCGACGTTCGGTATCAAGGGTGGCGCCGCTGGTGGCGGCTATGCCCAGGTGGTTCCCATGGATGAGTTCAATCTGCACATCACGGGTGACATTCATGCAGTGTCTGCAGCGAACAACCTTTTGGCCGCTGCCATTGACACGCGTATTTTCCACGAAAAGACGCAGGGCGATGCTGCGCTTCTGAAGCGCCAGCTCACTAAGGGTAAACTCAGTAAGCTTCTTGAGCGTAGGTGGAAGAAGCTCGGCTACCCGGAGCACCACGACCCCAGTCAGTTAACTTCGGAGGAGACGCGCAAGCTTATCAGGTTCGATTTCGATGAGGACACCATCACTTGGAAGCGTGTTGTTGATTGCAACGACCGTCACCTCCGTGGTATCACCATTGGTGAGAATCCCACTGAGAAGGGTTTGACGCGCAAGACCGGGTTCGATATCTCCGTCGCCTCGGAGTGCATGGCCATTTTGGCTCTTGCCGATGACCTCCAGGATATGCGTCGTCGCCTCGGAAAGATTGTTGTGGGTTCGTCTAAGGATGGTGAGCCGATCACTGCTGAAGATATTGGCGTTGCCGGTGCAATGTGTGCTCTTATGAAGGATGCGATCAAGCCTAACTTGATGCAATCTCTCGAGGGAACTCCCGTCATGGTGCACGCTGGCCCGTTCGCTAACATCTCCATCGGTGCATCGTCTGTGATTGCCGACAAGATCGCCCTTAAGGTTGTTGGTACTGATGCGTTCCGTAGCGACGCCGGCTACGCGATTACAGAAGCTGGGTTTGATTTCACAATGGGCGGCGAGCGGTTCTTCGATATCAAGTGCCGCGCCTCGGGCTTGAACCCTGACGCAGTTGTCATTGTGGCCACGGTGCGCGCCCTGAAGCTGCACGGCGGTGGCCCTGACGTGAAGCCTGGCGCTCCTCTTCCGAAGGAGTACGTCGAGGAGAACGTCGAGCTCGTTAAGAAGGGAACTCTGAACTTGGCGAAGCAAATATCGAACGCGAAGCAGTTTGGACGTCCTGTTCTCGTGGCTATCAACCACTTTAAGGATGATTCTGACGCTGAGCATGCTGTTATCCGTGAGGCTGCTATCGAGGCCGGTGCTAAGGACGCTGTCGTATGCAAGCACTGGGAACTTGGCGGAAAGGGTGCTCTGAGCCTCGCTCAGGCTGTTGTTAAGGCGACAGAAGGACACGCTGTGGACGATCCGCTCGAGCTCCTGTACGACATTAACACGACTGCCGAGGAGAAGTTGAACACGATTGCGCAGAAGATGTATGGTGCCGAGAAGGTTGAGCTGAGCCCTCTTGCACGATCCAAGCTCGACCAGTACGAGGCTCAGGGCTTTGGCCATCTTCCGATCTGCATTGCCAAGACTCAGTACTCTCTTTCTCACGACCCGAAGCTGAAGGGCGTTCCCAGCGGCTTCACCATGCCGATTCGCGACATCAAGGTGAGCGCTGGTGCTGGCTATCTCTATGCACTTGCGGCCGAGATTATGACCGTGCCTGGTCTGCCAACCATGCCCGGTTATATCAACATCGAAGTCGAGGAAGACGGCACAATCAATGGTATGTTCTAGGTACCATGAACAAAAGTAGAATATACAATTCATATCATTATTACCATATACAACCACTGTTAGTCTCAAGATATATTGTTAGAGCTTTGTTAGCGCAGTTGGCGAGCGCGAAGACCCTTAAAAGTGTGGGAGACCCAGTACCACCCTAGACCTGATAAATATACGACGGCAGATTCGTATTCGTTTCTGCGTCGTCGCGTCGGTTCTTTGCAGCACCCACAATGACCAAAGGGAAATTCATATCGAAAGTACTGAATACCCCGATATCGAGGCTCTCAGTTCCCAAAGGTGGTGTATTTGCTGGGCGAAGCATTCCCAAGGAAAGACTCAATGATATCTATTGGCTGCGCGTTCTGGAGCTCGCGAAACCTCCTGAAGACGGGCCCTATATCACAAGAGAGCAAATTGAAGCGCCAGGTGATAATTCTAAAGAAACAAAGCCTGCGAAAAAGAGCCTACCTGTGCGCGCATTGTATGGACTAGTAAAGGCAGCAGTGGAGTACGAGCAGGGAGGGTCCCGCAAAAACCAAAAGAAGCAGGTGAGGCCAAGGAAACCTGTTAATACTGAGACAAACGTAGCCAATGTGAAGCGCACGTTTGACATTGCTGATTGGAACGAGATCTCTCCGGATTTCGAGGCTGAACGACTGGGCCTAGAGCAACTCGGCAAGGGAGAATCACTCACAATTGTCGGTGCAGGAATTACAGGCCTGACTCTAGCGTGGATTGTGAACCGATCTAGGCCAGATGTCAAAATCACCGTTTATGACAAAAACCCAGACGTAGGCGGTTGGATGTCATCCAAAAAAGTGACGTTGCCCGACGGATCTGGCGAGGTCTACTTTGAATCCGGTCCCCGAACACTGCTACCATCTCATCCAGGCTCGGAGATCCTTGCTCGCATTCTTCAAGAAATCGGTGTGCGGGATTCCATCATGGGAGGCCTTCCGCGTTCATCGCCGACCAACCAAAAGGCGCTTGTGTATAACCAGAGCGTGCAGAAGCTGCCGAGCTCTATGTCAGAGACGCTAAAATTCGTGTTCTCGGCACCTATTTTGAAGGGCGCAAAGTGGCCCGCATTAAAAGATTTGTGGACAAAAGCCAGATCCTCCAACGTTCACGACGAATCTGTAAATTCATTCATCTCCAGGAGGTTAGGAAAGCCGCTTGCTGATCGGATGATCAGTGCTGTGATGCGGGGCATTTACGCCGCAGACAGTTCCAAGTTAAGCGCGCGGTCCGTGGCTCGGCTAGGCCGCATGTACTATCTTGAGGGCACAGAGCAGATGTCTGTTATTGGCGGGGCGATGTCTGGAAGCCTTGGGTATCTGGAGGAAAACACGAAATTCGGCCTGCCTCTGGTTTTCGATGCGCTTGTTCCACCAGGTTCCAACACCGAGAATCGCGAACTTGTAAATAAAGAGCACCCAACTCCGAAGTTCAGCCTGTATGGCTTCAAGTCGGGTATCCAGGGCGTAGCAAGGGCTTTGGCTGATGATTTGCGCACCAGGAAAAACGTCTCTATTCGCCTAGGTACTAGTGTCAAAGAGATTGAGCCGTACAAGGCGAGTAAGGTGCGCGTGAAGCTTGACAACGACGAAGTGCCAACTAGCAACATTGTTGTTTCGACCATTGCGCAGCCCGCACTGTTCGAGCATGCGGCGCCGCAAGTTGCGGAGGAGATGCGCAAGATTCAGTACAGCAGCCTAGCGGTTGTCAATGTATGGGTGCCCGATGCGCAATACGCAAAAGATTGGTTTGGGATTCTCGTACCGAAGACCGAGGATAATTGGAACACGGATGGCATTCTTGGCATAATATTCGATTCGAGCGTGCGGAATGCCATGACTGCGGACCCCGCTCAGCGTGAAAAGGGCTCGAACATGACAGTTATGCTTGGCGGAGACCTGTGGCGAGAGGGCATGACCGAAGAGGAGGCCAAGGCGAAGGCGCTCTCAGGCCTGCGAAAGATACTCGGACCGCTTGATGAAAGCACGGCCGTGGTGAACGTAGCGCTGCAGCGCAACGCGATTCCACTGTACGAGGTCGGCCACAGCGCCCGGCAACACCAGATTCACAGCGGGTTGAACCGCGCGTACTCGGGGCGCGTTGCGCTGATTGGCATGGCAGTCGGCCGGGGCGTTGGCGTGAGCGACTGCGTGGTTGACGCGCTGACGGTGGCGCTGCGGTTCAACGAGCAGCGGAAGCTGCTGCACCCGGAGTTCTTCTTCAACCACTGGCTGACGATGACGCGGCCGGAGCTGTATGCGTAGCAAAAAAAAAGAATAAAATAAATAGATTATCTTACGAAGAACACGAACAGGACACAGAAGACGATGATGCCGGCGAGCACAAGACTGTTGCGCTTCTGGCGCGTGTTGATCTTCGAGATGACGGAGTTCACGCCTGGGACGCGGCTCACGACGCGCCACATGCGACGCTGGATGTCCTTCAGGGTCTGCTGCTGGCGCACGAGCTCGGCGCGCGTCTCGTATGCGCGGGCCAGCAGCGAGTCTGCTATGCTGTGCGAGTCGTCTATCCTTGTTGCCTCGCCACCGAAGTATCGCTCGGCGTCGGCGTCCTGCTCCGCAGGAGTAGCTGTTCCCGAGCGCGACGCCATGCCCGAGCGGTGGCTCTGGATGTCCTGGCGCACGCTGGACAGCAGCGTGCGGCGGCTGCGCTCCTGCGATATTGAGCTTTTCACGCGTTTGCTGGTCTGCTTGTGGTCCTCGAGAATCTCTGCATGCCGCTGCGCCTGGTGCAGCATTGACTGCGTGCCCTCGGGCTCGTACGCGAGATTGTACAGCTCCCGCAGAGCCTCGGCGCGTCTGCCCAAGTTCGACTCGATCTCGAGTTCCAGCGGCGAGTCGTCCTCCGGGTTCGCGATGAGCCCGGAGTAGCTTGTGAGCAGTCTGTCGCACTCTGCCTCTAGAGAGCGCGACAATGCATGCAGCCGCTGGAATTCAGACATGGTTGTGGTCGGAATCGCGGATGGTGGGGTCGAGCTCTGCTGGCCACGCTTCCGGGTTAGGGCGCGCGCGTCCTGGACAGCGGTTTCGCAACCGCCTGAACCGGCCCTGTGTGTTTTTGGCTACGATGGCCCGAACCGGCCGCAAGCGGCCGCAGACGCACGGCGCTGCGTCGGAGTCCAAAAAGCACAAGAGCGATCGCGACGCCAGCGTAGAGGCAGACGCAAGCACAGAGGCGGTCGCCACTGAGTCTCTGTACATAAAAAACCTGAACGACCAGGTCGCGATTGCCGATCTGCGCACGGCGCTGTACATGCTGTTCAGCAGCTTCGGGCATGTGGTCGCCGTGAATGCGCACAAGTCGCCGCGCATGCGCGGGCAGGCGCACGTCGCGTTTGCGAACGCCGCGGCCGCGAGCAGGGCGCTGGCCGCCCTGCAGGGCCGCCCGTTTCTCAGCAAGCCGCTCGTGATTGAGTACGCGAAGCAGAAGTCTGAGCGGCTCGCGTGGTTGCAGCGCGACGTCGGGCGCCTAGATGCCTAGCCGCGGGGTCGGGCGCCTAAACGCGGAGCCCGACGGGCCGCCCGAAGTGCTGCAGCCAGAGGTGCCAGTCGCCGCCGGTGACCTCGAGCCACTCCTGCGTGTGGCACGGGTGGATGAACAGCGTTGGCAGCGCCGTGTGCGGGTGCTCGGTCGCCGTGACCCACTTCGACATGCCTGCAAGCGAGCGGCTCATGAGCTCCGAGTTTGCGACGCGCGTCGTGCCCTCGGCGTCCTCTTCGTAGCGCGTGAAGTAGAGCACCGGCACGCGCGGGTCCGCGCGCCACGGAATCACCTCGAAGTAGTAGTAGCCACGGTCGTCTTCCTGGAAGATCTGGAGGCAGCCGCCGTCGCGTTTCAGCGAGCACACGAGGCCGTCGGCCTCCACGAGCCGCGCGAGATGCTGCAGCGCCTCGGTGGACGCGCGCTCGGCCAATGCGCTCGTGCTGGGTTGTGCCGTTGGCGTTAGCTGCGCCGTGCTCATGAATAGTTATCTTTTGTATGTCTGGTCCTTATATATACAGCTTTTTCTGGGGGGCGTGTGAGCGCAATTAGATGAGCTTCTTGGCCTTCAGCAGCTCAGCGATGAGAATGCCGGAGCCCGCCGCGCCAAGGACCGTGTTGTGCGACAGACACACAAACTTGACGTCCATGACCTCGTCCTCTCTGAGCCGGCCCACGCTTACGGTGTAGCCGTTGCCCGTATCGCGGTCGAGGCGCGGCTGGGGCCGGTCGGGCTGCTCGAGGTAAACAAGCGCTCGCGGCGGCGCCGAGAAGCACTTGAACAGCTCGCACTGCGACTGGTAGGCCTCAATGGCGTCCTTGATCTCGGCCAGGCTCGGCTTGTTCTTCGTCTCGAACCGCAGCGCTACAGACGCCGTGTGGCCGTCAATCACAGGCACGCGCGTCGTCGTCGCGGACACGCGCATGTCGCTCGGGCTGATCTCGAGGAACTCGCCCGTCGCCGGGTCGACCTTGCCGAGGATCTTGCGCGGCTCGTTCTCCAGCTTGTCCTCTTCGCCTGAGATGTAGGGCACAATGTTGTCGAGGATGTCCATGCCGCCGACGCCCGGCGAGAAGCCCGCGCCGCTGATCGCCTGCAGCGTCGTCGTGACCATGTCGCTGATGGGCCCGAAGCGGTCCTGCAGGGCGCGCAGCGCAACCACAATGCCCGCCGTCGAGCAGTTCGAGATGCAGACGTGGATGCCCTTCGACTTGTCGCGGTGCTCGAGCGCGTCGAGGTGCTCCGGGTTCGCCGTCGGCACCACGAGTGGCACCTTCGGGTCGCGGCGGTAGTTCTTTGCGTTGGAAATGACGTTCAGGCCGTTGTCGACGAACGCGCGCTCAACATCGCCCGCGACGTTGCTGTCGAGCCCGCTGAACACAACGTCGCAGCCCTGGAAGTGCGCCGGCTCGCACTCGTGCACAAGCAGCGACGCCGCGTGCTCGGGGATCTGCGCCGTCTGCTTCCAGCCGGTCACCTCGGCGTACTTCTTGCCCGCGCTGCGCGAGCTCGCGCCCAGCGCGACCAATTCGAAGTCCGGGTGCTCCTGGAGAAGAAGAATGAATCGTTGTCCTACACTGCCTGTGGCACCAAGAACGCCAGCTTTTAGTTTACCGTCTACCATGTGTGAATGTAGTCTAGGTCGAACCGCTCCGAATGACTCAAGAAAAGAACCTTAGCGAAACCACCTGCACCAGCTTATCGCCGTTACCCACGTGAAAAATTCCGCGCCACGATACCGCTCCGGTGCGGTCGCGCCGGCGCCGCCAAAGCCTCTGCGAATCCTCGGCGGCAACCCTCTGCGAACCCTGAGCACCGCCGACGAAAGCTACACGTTGCGCTTAGCCCTGAAAGCACCGCGATACGTGTAGAGCTCGCGCGTCCCCGTAATGCTCCAACTACACATGCCCGCCTGCTCAGGGCGAAGATATATGTATCCGTATAATTAGAGGCTTGTTACCGGGCCTTGGGTATACTATGGATAGAGCTGTCCAAAAAACAGACGACGATGCCGCAAGCTCCAAGTATTCGGCGGTGTCAAAAGGCTACTTCGAGGACAAATACATCTCCTTCTTCTGCGCGCGCGCACCGCCGGCGCGACTGCCCCTCATAAACATCGGCACGTACTGCCGTGTGCAGGGAATTGAGCGCCTGGTCAGCGACTTTTTGGCAGACACGGCCAACGCAAAGCGGCGTGCCATTGTCTCGCTTGGCGCGGGCTCGGACACGCGCCCGTTCCACGTTCTTCATGCCCACGCAAACGTCGAGTACCACGAGCTCGACTTCGCCGCGCGCACAAAGAAAAAGGTGCAGACCATCAAAGCGAACGATGAGCTGAGCAGCGTGCTCAACCTCGACAACGGCTCGGAATCGAACACCGCCACGGAACTCCACGCCGACGCGTATCATTTGTACGGCGTGGACCTGCGAACGCTGAGCAAGCCCGGAGCGGAAGTGCCCATTGCGCTCCAGAACTTGTTCGCTGAGCAAATACCGACCCTTCTACTCAGCGAGTGCTGCTTGTGCTACATGTCGCCCGAGGACTCGGACGGAGCTCTCCGCTTCTTTGCACAAAACATACCTCAGCCGCTTCTGTCGTTAGCCATGTACGAGCCCCTTGCTCTGAACGACGAATTCGGCAGAGTAATGGCGGAGAACTTGGCGATGCGCGGTCTCTCTTTGCCGGCCTTCCGCCTCTACAACACGCTTGACGCGCAAATAGTGCGACTCAGCACCATCATTGGCGCTAAGGAGATCGGCGCAGTCAGCGTAGAAACTGTGTATGATGAGTGGCTGCCGCCTGACGATCACTCGCGCGTCTCACGCCTCGAGTTCCTCGACGAGGTCGAGGAGATGCGCCTTCTTATGCGCCACTACTGTATAGCATGGGCCAAAGGTGACCCTCGATAGTTTATTTAAGTGCATTGGCGCGAAGTTCCAAAGCGCCGAACGTCTTCCTACTCAACTGAATCGCCGTGCTGACCCCATTAAGTCGTACATTGCAAGTTCGTTAGCATATACAGAGTACGGCAAAGAGCTGGGGAATTGGATAGACTCTTCCTGTTCCGTAGATGCATTCTCGGTCAATGTTGAAATCTTCGGTATGGGAGCGTTTCGATAATCGTTACATGTGCCAAAATCGCAACAAATTACAGTTCGCTTATGTATAAGACCCGGATACCCGCTAATCTACAGTTAGAATCCCTCCACCTTACCAGACTGGCTCGTCACCCCGAGAACCTTATATGTTTTGCCCATCATGCTTGGATCTGTCAATCGCTTATACCCTGATGCGATGCGCTCGCGCCCTTCCTCGGTCTTTTGGTGATTTGCCAAAACCGTCGCTCTGGCACCAATACCCATGCGATGCAGCCAGTCGGCCTGAGTGACTGGGCCATGGACATGCAGCCTCTTTTTCGTGAAGATATCACTCAGGGCTCTGAAGTCCACGTCCGCCGTCAGGTCAGCTTCTCCAGGACTCACATCAAATGGGTTCACCTGGTGGTGTTCCTTGAACCCTCGGAGGGTATTCACAGGGATCGTTGCCATTGGGCCGTAATCCATGATGAGCGCACCACCGGTGTTCTTCTTTAGCACCGCCGCCAAATGGTCAGCGACTTCCCACGCCTCGGGGCACACCTCAATTGACGACTGGGGAGGCAGGGCAGAAAAGCGCGGCTGGTTTGCGAGCGTCGCATTCAGCAGCGGACTCTTAGCGCCGAGCACGAGCCGGAACTGGTCCGCCTCGGGACTGTAGTCGACAAGGCGCTCGAGCCAGGACCCGTCAGCGGCCTTTTCGAACTGATGAATAGGCAACGCATCGAAAAACTCGTGTGCAACAATGAAGGTAGGCATGCCGTCCTGCTTGAGTTCCTTCGTCATGTCTCGCCATTCTATTCTCACAGAGTCGTGGCCGGCCAGCGCGGCCTTTTGTTTCTGTCGCAGGGCGGGGCTCGACTCTACAAGCTCGAGCTCTGAAATGCTGTTATAGAATGGCTTGAACGTGCGGCTCGCCCGCATTAAGTCGCTCATGAGCGTACCCCTTCCCGGACCAAGCTCTACAAGACGGATCTGGCTGGGGCGGCCCTGGGCTAGCCATTGTGTGACAATGTTGATCCCAACAAGCTCGCCGAACATTTGCGAAATCTCCGGCGAGGTAATGAAATCTCCTTTCGCGCCTAGCGGGTCTCGTGTCACATAGTAGCCTTCTTGTGGATGCGTCAGGCTCTGCTGCATGTATGTTGCAATTGGAATCGGGCCATGCTTGCCGATAATCCCCTGCAAGCTTTTACGGAGGCTCAAACTCATGCGGCCGTGGCTTGTTTTCTACCGAAGTTTGAAAAATCTCAGGAGCAGTAGATGATCGCCCCAAACCCTTAACGAGACAAGCTGGAGAGCTAAACAGCGCGGTCCATATGGTATAACCAGACCTACCCCGAAGAAAGAAAAGCAGTTTTGCAAAGCAGATCCAATAGAGTATTAATACTGTTATTCTGAATTCAGTCAATGACACGTATTCCAAGGCAGTGACTATCCACCGGTGATGGCTTCAGTTTTAGTTGCTGGACGAATCATCGAAAAGGGAATTCAAAGTGCGCTTGTCAATTGAGCGAGGAAAAGACTGGCTTGACTACATGCGCAGTGGTGGCGCGGCACCGCAAAGTGAGCGGTTGAGTGCGTTTAAAAGTGAGAAGAATAAATAGCTACGCGGCGGATAATGGAGCCAGCGATGAATCGCGTGATTTGATCAAGGCGGCAAGAAACATTGACACCGTCGTGGGCAGAATCATAAAAAGACGTGGCTGTACAGAGTAGTATATCATAAAACAGAATTTTTATCAAAATTTGTAGACGTTGAGGGCGCCCGGCCGTTTTAAGAGTGAGGCTCGAGTGCATCAGCAGCAGACCGGCTGCGCCGTGAAAGGCTCATTCGCCATGGGCTTCATCTTCTCCCAGTTCACAATCATGAAGCCAATGGTGGCGCCAAGGAATGCGGAGATAATGACGTATCCGTTGTAAGACATGATGATGAGCGCCAGCAGCCAGGTGATACTGTATTCCGTTCCATACAGCAACGCACGTAGAAATTGCTCAAAGATGTTTGGCCTGTATGGTCTCAATCCAGAAGTGCCGGCAAAAAGGTTCTCCGAGGAGTGTGTTGATCTTGCAGAGTAAGTTTGCGTTGTGCTCTCCTTGACATTATCATTGTTGTCTGCGCATCCAAGCGGCTCAGGCGTGCACTGCAAGATTCCGCTAGACTTCCTCGGACCATTAGGCTGCACAACGGAGTCAGCGAAGTTGTTGCCGAGCTGCAGCTCCTCGCGGTTCATTTTGCGCACACCGTTGTGCATGATGTAGCTGTCGAGCCCACGCCGGCCGCGCGACAGAATGCACAGGAGAACCACCCACAAGAACACGCCGATGCATGTCCCGGCAAACTGCCCCGACGTCTTGACGTGCCAGTGTTTAGAAAGGAAACAGCTGTTTATAGTGTTCCAGTTCCAGGCCATGTCCATAATACACTGGTCTGTGCCCATGTCCATGCCGCCTGAGCCGCCCATATTCATGCCGCTCATGCTGCCGCCGTGGCCGCCGTGGCCGCCGTGGCCGCCACTAGTTGTCATGGGCATAGACATCCCGGACATGCTTGAAGCGGCCGAGGTTACCGCTGCGGACGCCGTAGAAGAAGCCATCGCTTTAGACATCGACGCCATCTGCGCAGACATCGTCGACATCGCCGACATCATGGACTCCATTGAAGAGGCGGCCATGGTGGAGGAAGCTGCTGCGGTCGACATGTATCGTCAGTGCTTGAGAGGATGAACAACAAAGTGTTTTTTACACTGCCGACAGAATACCTCGGGGGGTTCCGCACTCAGATATAGTTTTGAGTTATTGGGCTCTTAATAGCTCTTGTAGGGTGGTGGAACGGTAACTTCTGCAGGGTCTTGGTCGGTAAGTTATGCGCAGATTATGAGTGAGGTTGATTGAGCTAATTCGTGATAGGGCCAGAAGAAGACCCACGCCACCGCATGCGCGGAAAGCAGCACACCAGATATATATAAACGATAGCCCACACTGGCCTCTTTTCCTTCGGCGCCGAAGCGGATATATGGTGACGTTCTATGTTCCACTGTTCCACACCCGTATTGTCGCATCCTGGCGTGCAGCATCGCGGCTAGGGCGCACGGGTATGCAGGGGGCGCTTGAAGTAATGATTACCGCTTATGCGAGCACAACCGCTAAGAATCACCCACCGGAAGCATGAGCACATTGATGAGGCGGTTTCGGCGTTCGAAAGCGGAGCCGGCACACAGCAAATTCCCCGATCTGCATACTGATGGCGGATAAAACAGGCTAACTTAGCCACCGAGTGCCGTCGCGCAATTCCATGTGGCCCAACCCTGTCCTTGATTGGCTGGATCAGCCACGGCCAGCTAAGGCAGATGATCATAAATCCAGCGCGAATTGCCTCTACATCTGAGTAATGCGGCGGACACAGCCGAGGATGCGTCGTGGATCCTCGACAAGCTTCCGTCACCCCGCTCTGTCGGCCGTTCCTTCACATTTACGGCGCTGGGGCTCAATGGTCACGACAGATTGTGTCCAACGGTGCCCCTTAAAATGAACAGGTTCCCAGCGCGAGCACCAAAATAGAGTTTAGCCGCTCTCCCTTGTGGGGTACGGCTCGGCTACATTCGGGACGGCTCTGCCCTGCTTACGCAGACGCGACCTCTCGTTCTCTGAGATTGCAAAAACATACTCAATTCGCCTCAGCATGATATCATAGATAAGGAGGCGCTGATACCTTCTGAATGACAGTGAGCGGGTCTGGCCTATATTCGGTAACAGCGTTCCTGCATAAACCGATGCAGCAGATGACCATGGCACACTTAGTAAGCCACCAGGTGGTGCGCACAACGGCCTAAACAAAGCCATCACCATTCTAAGCCAGCTCTTTTCGCCACGAAGAAGGTGTCTGCGACCGCTTGCAGTGACACAGCAACTGGCCATACCATGGAGAATGGAGTAGCACCACCGCCGGCGCGGCGGTCTGCTCCGAAGTCGCTAGTGGGCGCGAGAGAGACGAAACGACACTCCGAGACGGGTACCACGCCAAACATGCGCGTCGCGCCACACGCAGAGCGCGAGGACGAGCCAACGCTGCGCGAAAGACGGCTCGAAGAAAAGCTAGCTGCAGAGGTGAACGAGAATGGTCGACTTCAAGCAGCTCTTAAGGAACAGACTGTCAAATTCGAGCGCTCGCTGCAGCAGCAGGGTCAGCTTGAAGAAGACCTCGTATCCAGGGATGCCCGCATCAAGCTTCTAAGTGATGAGTTGCGGATTCTCAAGCAGAAGAAGCACACCGCCGACTCAGAGCTCGCGCAGTCCACGGCGGACTACATGAACGGCCAAGCCAAGTGGCTGGAACAGGTTGACCAGCTGAATGACGAGATCCAGCTGCTCAGAGTCAAGCTCAACGAGTCCAAGCTCGTTGCATCTGGGCTGGAACAAGAGGTCGTTGAGCTCCGCGAACGGGGAAAGCGGCGCGAGGACGAGCAGCGTAAGAAGGCCGCCAAGGCAGCTAAGCCGGACTATAACGTGCAGGTCGCGGCGGACTCGCTGGAGAAGCACCAGAATGAGCTGCTCATGAAGGAGCTGCGCTCCCGACACAGCCAGATGCTTTCTGAGATCAACGAAATCAAGGCGGTAAACGAACGACTGCGTGAGGACAACGAGAACTTCCAGTATTTGCTTGTCGAACGTACCGTATCCGGAGACCTAGCGACTCCCGCAGCCTCGAATGTCTCGTCTAGCGGTGCTGCTGGTGCTGGCCACACACTTGCCGATGAGGAAGTGTTCGACTTCGATCCTGCGGCAGGAGACGAAGCGCGGCGTGAAGCCGGCACGCGGGGCGATGCCGACACAGACGGTGCTACTGCATCCCCGTCGCTGGTCGACGAGGGCAATGATGTGCAGTCGTCGTCCACGACGCCGACGTCTGAGGTGTCGGATACTGGAGACGAGCAGGATGCGAAGTCCTTGCAGAAGACAATCAACAAGCAGCAGTTCGAGCTCCAGTCGCTCCGTAACCATAATCGCGCATTGAAGCTATCACTCGAGCGCCTTGTGGACCGCCTGTTGGACAACAAGACGTTCAGCCAGGCAGTGGAGGAGGCTGTTTCCACAACTATTGTTCAGAAATTCAGGCAGCGCCTCGCGTCCTCTACAGCGGAGCTGGACAAGCGGCTCGGCGTGAACAATGACCACAGTGAGAGTAATCTGAGTCGCCAGGGCGGCACAAGTTCTCAGTTGCCGGCCTCCGCGTGGAGCAACATGATCTTCAATACGCAGTACTCGGGCACGCCTAATCGCCGCGTCCTATCCCTGGGCATCGACAACGAGTACAAGGCACCGCCGTCACCCGTTGTCCCCCATCATACTGGTAACACAGTCCGCACCGCAAGTTCCGGTGCAAGCATAGATGCCATAAGGCCACTAGGCCGCAGGAAGGACCAGTTCGGCCGGCACTCCAATGCTTCCTCGACTAGCATTCAATCATCAGACAGCCCGCCCTCTATTCATGTGGCGAAGCGCACGGACAGCCAGAGCGGCCTCCGTAAGCTGCGACTTAGAGAGTGACTGCCGCGAGCTAGATCTTCTATTTATTTATTCACATATTCATCAAGCTTGTACCGTTTTGTATAGGCAAACCAAACCAAACCAAACCGAGCCCGGTGCTTATACGCACAAACTCGAAAATCGTTACTGCTTGGAAAGTGCTGAGCCACCACCAATCGATGTGTTCAATACCGCCAAAGAACAAGACTGCAGTGAGCAGCTTCTCGCCATTGTACTATCCTATTCTCCAACGCTTATTGCAGATTCGTAGATTTGAGCCTTTTTCATGCGCGCCATTGAGCGCTATAGACGCGGCTGGCTCCATTTTAGAGTCAACCCACGTCACCCTAGCCCTCAAATGACGTCGCCCGGTGGGAGGCGACTCCACCCCACGTGCTTACGTCGCGGCCGCGGCCGCATTTCCCCGACCTTCTTGCACTAAAGCGGATAATCCCCCGAGCAGCAAGTGGGCCGTATACGCAGTTTATTACCAAGATCAGAGACGGGTTTTACGGGCGGCATTACTCGGTTGAAGAGTAGTGCGACCGAGCGCTGTAATGTCAATTCCAAGCAACACCAGTGACGACTCAGGAATCGCCGGCTCCGTGCCGAAGTCGCCCACGGCCGGCGGCATTTTCGGCTGGATGCGGCAGAGCCCCGGCGCGGCCACAATGGCCAGCAACCTGGCCACGAAGCCGCGCAGCCGGCGCGACTCGTCCTCCCTCACGGCGGACGAGGCTCTGAATATCAGCCGCGCGAACGCGCGGCCACTCGACATTCCGCGCACGCTTCCGGAGACTGGGCCCGAGGCCATCGGGCCCAGCAGCAGCCCCAGAGATATTCCGCGCAGCAAGCCAAGGTACGACAAGCTTGGCCTCATTGCTGCCTTTTCCGGCGGCCCGGGGTCATTCTAGACCAGAACACGAACCATTAGCATAGCTTTACGACTCTATACGACTCTATACGACCACATATGACTTCCAGCTGTTTTTGCGTGCCGCCAGTGTACTATGCTTTTGTACCGGCGCTCAATGCTGTGGCCGCCATAAGGTTCGAATTCTAATTCCACAAAGCTAATTTAGAGTCGCGTGCCTTGGGCTAACGCTCGGGGTTCCCTTGGGGCTGTGCTGCAGAGCTGCCTGACGAGGTCCCAGCCCAATGAGGAAGGATCGATCAGGCACCAATTACTCTGGCGTGCTGCGCACTTCTGCCATCAATTCTGTCTCTGAGTTGTAGACATGACAACCTTTCAAACAAAGTTCCTTCTCAGAGGCGGAGAGAGTCAGGCCAGGCCGCAAGCAATAAAGTGGGTTTACCCGGAACAGACCCTGGGCGAGGCTCAACTGCCTTGGAACTCAGTCTATGAAGCGAAAGCCCTGTATTCCAGCCTGCCAGTGACTTCAAATGCT
Organism: Entelexis potacharoeniae; assembly: GCA_030566975.1. Classification (NCBI taxonomy): domain Eukaryota; kingdom Fungi; phylum Ascomycota; class Dipodascomycetes; order Dipodascales; family Trichomonascaceae; genus Entelexis; species Entelexis potacharoeniae. Next base: position 296,477 of record JAKUBX010000004.1, read on the forward strand.
ATGCCTCTGCAAACAGATAGCCACGAGCCCAGCGTGGAGCGCGGTGAATACACCTCAGACCGCTCGCTTTCCCAAATCGCGTACACAGCAGCGGCTACAATGACCGCAGAGTCCGACTCAAAGCAAGTGTCGAGAACTGCTGCATTCAACACGCCTCAAGTAGCCTCGTCCACGTCTTTCGTGAGTCTCAGTAGCAGGGTCACATCTCCCGAGGGATTCTTCAGCTCAACTCTGACCGAGCAATCAAGCCATCTTCTGTCTTCGGATACCGCCACAAGACCACTAACGACTTACCCTGCAAATGTATCTACCACTGGTGTCCCACATACTGAATTTGAGCCTGCTCACGATAACAGAAAGGTTGTTTTGGCTTGTGTGCTCGGTGGTGTTCTGGGACTCGTTGGGTGCTCTCTCATTGGCTTCTGCATATTCAACTTCAGGGGCTGGTACAAAAGCTATAAAAGGCGGCGTGCTGAACAGATATTGTCGCCGAGCCTATCACCGTTGGAGAAAATGGATAGTAATGACCCGCTAGCTCATCTGGATAACTCGATCGAGGTTCGACGCGGATCTACTGTGTACATCTCTTCACCATTGGACGGTGATAATATCTTGCGGTTGAAAGGCCTGCCCCCTGTGATACCCCGCAGGAACCCGATGCGTGAACCCCAGCAGCAGACTGTTACCTCGGAGCCGAAATTCTACGACTTCCATCCTCGCCCCGAGATTCGAACGCCACGACCGGCTCCACCTCCACCGCGGGCCATACCCAGGCGAGGTGCAAGTATAAATCATCGAGAAGTGTCAGAGGCTGAATCAGTGCAAATGCCGAGTTCACCACAAGACTCGCAACAAATTTCTGAGAATAGTTCGGCCGATTATGGAAACGGCCATTACAAGACAACGAGGACATCAGCACAGACAGAGGTTGTAAGAGCAATAGCAAAGAGCGATCCTATTCCCCCCATTCATACCGCAGAGTCGCATTTATTGGCCATGGAGCCAGATAGACGGCTGGGAACCAGAAACTCTTCTTCTTCAAGCTGCTATTCTCCCGCCGGAGTGAAGACTCCTGCAACTATCACAGGAACCAAGTCTCCTGCGACTACAAGAACGAAATCATCTACAAGGCCTGGAACTGGTCTGCAATTGAATGTTGGCCACACTTCACGTTCGTCCTTTACCAACGTGATGGGGACCATATCTACCATGTTCGAGGAATCGATACCAAAGAATGCTACTAACGATACTACGGACACAGCAGAAGAGCCACTTCATACCAGGCAAAAGATTGCGAGTATGATCAAACGAAGAACCGCCAAATCACCTCCACCTAGAGACGACTCGTCACCGGATATCTATGACGATGGCCAGGGAGAGTACCCAATGGCGGCGTTTGGAGTAGATGAGGGCCCAGCGGTTGCTGATGGAGCGAACCCGTTCTCGAACAGCCCGCTTGCATCCGCACATGAGCCACACTTGCTTAAGACAGACCCACCGACCAAAGACTTGGACGACTTGGATCTCTTTGCATAGCTGATTACGCTAATGGTCGTGCTATGAACCAAGTAACTACAATTAAAATATGGATTTTTTAGACCTTGGGGATCAGCTTAATAGGGGCATGAACACTGTGCGGAAAAATTCCGGTAATTTTTCTTGACGCGTTGATTAGGGCTGACGGTAATCTAATACATTCTCGTGAAATGTGGGGGGTTGACGCGGGCGAAGAGTTTTGCTCTGCACTGTTAACCCATTGGGACGTTCGTTGTCGCGTCTTATCACATTATGAGCGTTCCATGACGCAATTAACCCTAGCCCGCGCAGGGGCACGTAGCACATCGGTGAAGGAGATGCCTGCAATGCTGATTCAGTGGGGCATCTAATGCAGTGTGCGCGCTCGGTTTGCGGCCAGACAATTTGTCGCAAGAAACAGGAACTGACAAGAGGTTTCGTGCCAAGGTTTGCGCTCACCACAATATTCCGAGCCGTCGGAACCTGGGGACAAGCCGAGGAGCGCGACATCTGACACGGACCTAACCCATATGCAGGACACGGCCCATTGAGTTTAAGCCTCCCCCCCACCGTGCCTGAAACACACAGTCATAAATAGAAAAAATCGTGAGGCAGGCCTTCACACTGATAACAAACAGAACTTGCTGTTTGTCTCGTGTCTGGGCCAGTTTAGGGCCTGCGCCGCATACTTCACTTTTGACCTCGCAGCCCCTAGGCCAGTCTGCAAATGGACGGCTCATCCTCCTCGGTGAGCTCAATGTCGCATGGCTCTAAGTCCTCAAGGCGCCCGAAAATCATTGGCGGGATCATTGGTGGCGCCGTTGGACTCGTTCTGCTGCTTCTGTGCATTCACTGTATTGTTTTAGCCATCCGAAGGAAGCGCCGCCGGGAGCATGCCAAACATAGTCTAGCATACCACGACCTTGAGAAGGCCCAAACCGCCGACGAAAGCCCCGGGCGTCAGCATGCGCGCTCCAGTCCTCGGTCGAAACCTTCTCCTCGGAACCCGAAGAATTTGACCGTGGTCACTGACAGGCTGCGATCGATGGGGCCATATTTTGAATCCCGCCCGCTCCCCCAGGAGCCGCGCAGTGCGCCGTCTCTTCCGCCGAAGATGCCCTACGTGGGCAGTCGTGTTGACCACGAGACACCGTATCTGAACAAGGGCAATGTGCCCAACTCCGCGGGCGCGCAGCCTGGACGATCATACCCGATTGGGGCGCGGCGCAAGGGATCGGCTGCAGGCGGCGACTTCCAGCAGGATTCACCGCGCATTCTGCAGTCTCTGGGGACGCCGCAGCCTCCAGCGCCGCGCAAAACGCGGGACTTCCGACCGAACTCGGATGACCCCTTCATGTAAAACACACAGATTTTGTTCTACGCTTAAGACCGCCGATTTTCATGACTCTAGCTTATACATATATATTAACTTGGTTGTTCAAACCGCCGCAGCCTTGCCGTACTCAAACTCGAAGTAGCTCTTGTCGAAGTGGTGGATACGCACAAGACCATCTTCCGAGCCGGACGCGTACGACGTGCCGTATGGGTGGATGGCAATCGTGTTGATGGGACCGAAGTGGCCACCCACGCGGCCCAGATCGTCGGCAAACAGCTTGTGGAAGAAGTGGGCCTCGAACTTGCCGCTGCTCGACGTGGTGACGCTGCGCGCGTCCATACCACCGCCGGCAATCACAATGTCCTTGACCGGCGCGATGGCTGCCGCGTTCAGCGGCACGTCTCCTTGGTAGGTTTTTCGCGCGGTGTCGAAGTCGCCATCGCTGCGCATGAGCATCGCTGTGCTGTCTCTGCTCGCGGTGATGAAATATGTGCCGTCCGCAGACATCTGCAGATCGGTGATCGCCTCCTTGTGAATCTTTTTGTTGATCTCGATGTCGCCCGTTTGTGAGTTGATTCGCGACACAGTACCGTCGCGGTGCACAGCAATGATGCTCACGCCGTCGTACGCCCATGCCGCCTTCACGAACGGCGACTCCGCGCGCGTGTACTTCGCGACCTCCTTGTACTTCGGCGCGCTCAGATCGCTCATGTCAATGTCGAAGATATACAGTGTGCTCTTCTGTCCCATCTGCTCGTCCTGGACAACAAGCAGCTTCGTCTGGTCGCCGTGGGGGTGAAGCTGCACAAAACGCGGGGTTGCTGGAAAATCGATCTTCGCCAGCGATGCGCCCGTCTTCAGGTCCCAGAAGTGCACGAACAGGTCCGAGGAGCCCGTCACCACGTACCTGCTACGGCGGTCGACGTCGACGCTCATAACACTACCGCCGTGCGGCCCCAGAGTTCCTAGCCTCTCGCCGTTGCTGCTGAACCATACCGAGACGACCTTGTCACGCGAAGTTGTGATGATGAGGTCACCCTCGGCGTTGTACTTCAACTGCGTGAGCGGACGCTCGTGGCCCTTGACAATAATCGGCTTCATTCGGCTGGAAATTGATGGTCAGGGCTGAAAATTTCGACTTCGCTGCCCGTTTGCAAGTTGTTCGTGTCGTGCTAGGCGTAACACGTACAGGGCTAGGGCAGAGGCCCTCAGCTGGGAAGACCGACTAACCTCTGCCGTAGCTGCAGGCCGGAGAAACTCGAGGGCCATTGAGCCGCCGCATTCGAGCTTCTGGCCCTGGCAGCTCACGCCGTGACACGAAAACAAGATACTATGTGAGCTCTATGTAAGAAGACGAAACGTTTTGAGACGCCAGTGCCTTACTGCCTCCTTCCAGTCATTGGCGCCTCTTCCACCTTACCCAGATGGGAGATCTCGTCGCCGCCTACATCGATGTTAATTCATTTATATTCTCGAGCAACAAACAGCGTGTGTTGTTAGCAAAGGCAGGCGGCATTGACCGTCCAGATTATCATATTGCTTCAGTCATTTCGTGTTACTGATGTCTATCTACTTCAGTGTGGGCTAAGCGTGGGGTTACTTACACATGTTTAAACCTGCAGGGCCTCCTTCAGGAAGGCCTGCTCCTGCTCGACATGCATCTTCTTAGCGCCAGCAGCCACCGACGCACTTGGGTCACGGCCGGCGTAACGCGGGCGAGTGCCAGCGTACTTCGTCTCGTTCAAAACAACCTCAAGGCGGGGCGACGCGTAGCCCCAGGCGCCGGCGTTGAGAGGCTCCTCCTGGCACCAGACAATATCCTTCAGATTCGGGTACGACTCGATCGTATCCTTCAGCTGCTGCCAAGGGAACGGGTGCAGCTGCTCAACGCGAACAACCGCGGTATCCTTGACCTCGTTGTCGCCACGGAACTTGTGCAGCGTCGCATAAACCTGGCCAGAGCACAGCACAAGGCGCGAGATGTCCTCCTTGCTGTTGATCGTCTCGCCAACGGCAGGGTCGTCAAGCACGCGCTTGAACGACGCGTTCTCGCCAGTGAACTCCTCCTTCTTCGAACGTGCCAGAGGGTGACGCAGCAGCGACTTCGACCACACAATAACTAGCGGCTTGCGGAACTCGCGGTGCATCTGGCGACGCAGCAGGTGGAACAGGTTGGCAGGAGTCGTCGGGTATGCAATGGCCATGTTCGAGTCCTGGTGCTGGCGCTGCAGCTTCTCGGCGCTGGGGAAGTAACGCGGGTCCTCGTCACCGAGCTGCAGGTAGCGCTCAAGACGGGCACTCGAGTGCTCAGGACCCTGGCCGTCGTAACCATGGGGCAGCGACACAACAAGGCCAGTGCGTTGGTTCCACTTGCTCTCACCGGCGGCAAGGAACTGGTCCGTGATGACCTGTGCCGTGTTAGCGAAGTCACCGAACTGGGCCTCCCACATCACGAGCGAGCGCGGGTCGTGCAGAGAGTAGCCGTACTCAAAGCCAAACACACCGTACTCACTCAGGTGCGAGTTCGTGATCGTCAGCTTCTTCGGGTCCTGGGTCAGCGTCTTGAGCGGCACGTACTCGGAGCCGTTCTCCTGGTCGTGCAGAACAGCATGGCGCTGCGAGAACGTACCACGCTCGACATCCTGGCCAGAGACACGAACCTCGTAGCCCTCCTTCAGCAGACTGCCGAAGGCAAGCGCCTCGGCCGTCGACATGTCGACGCCATCGCCCTCCTCGATGGTCTTCTTGCGCGTCTTCAAGATGCGCTGCAAAATGCGGTGGACCTTGAAGTCGTCAGGCCAGCTGGATACCGTGGTTCCAACCTCATTAAACACATCCTCGGAAATGCGCGTCGGCTTGTGGGGCAGGATCTCTGTGGCGAGCTCCTTCGCCGTCTTGAAGTCGCGCCACGCCTTGGCCACCCACTCGTCGCGGTCCTGGCCCTCCTCGGGGTTCTTGGACTTCTTGAAGGCATCCTCAAGGACGCCCCAAATACGGTCGCGGTGTGCCTTGATCTCCTGCTCCGTGAACGTACCCTCCTCAACCAGCTGCTTGACGTAGGCCTCAAGCGCAGTCTTCTTCTTGCTGATCACATGGTACATGAGCGGCTGCGTGAACGATGGCTGGTCAATCTCGTTGTGGCCGTGCTTGCGATAGCAGAACAGGTCGATGATAACATCACGCTTCCACTGCGAGCGCCACTGCGCGGCAAGGTTGAAGATGAAAATACATGCCTCGATGTCGTCGCCGTTGACGTGGAAGACCGGAGCGTCCATGGTCTTGGCGAAGTCGCTCGGGTAGGGCGTAGAGCGGCCCGAGCGCGGGTCAGTCGTGAAACCAATCTGGTTGTTCACAATAATGTGCACAGTACCACCGGTGCTGTAGTTCTTCAGCGTGTGCGTGCCCATAGTCTCGTAGACAACACCCTGGCCCTCAACGGCGGCATCACCGTGGAGCAAAATGCCGAGCGACTTGTCGTGGTCCTGCGTGTCGCCCTTGCTGTTCTGGGCAGCGCGCGCGAGACCAAGGACAACCGGGTCCTCAGCCTCAAGATGCGATGGGTTGGCCACAAGGGACAAGTTAATGGGCTTGCCCGACGTCGTGGGGCGCTGGTAGTTCATACCCAAGTGGTACTTCACATCACCGCTGCCCTCATCGAACGTGGCCGAGCCGTTGAACTCAGCAAAAATCGACTCGTTAGGTTTTCGCACAACGTTCGACAGCACATTCAGACGGCCACGGTGAGGCATGCCAATGAAGATGTCCTCGACACCGTTGACCACAAGCTCGTCAATAAGCTCCTTAAGACCCGGAACAAGCGACTCACCACCCTCAAGACCGAAGCGCTTGTCGTTAGGGTACTTCGTGGCCAGGAACTGCTCGAAGACAGTCGCCCACGTAAGGCGGTCCAGAATGCGGAGCTTCTGCTCCTTATTGTACTTGAATGGCACGGGCACCTCGACGCGCTCGCGGATCCACTCGCACATAGCCCGCGACGGGATGTGCATGTACTGCACGCCGTAGCTGGAGCAGTATGTCTCGTCAAGGATCTTGATGATTTCGCGGATCTTGAGCCGCTTGCCCTCGCCGAAGCGCGGCAGAATGCCGGGGCCCAGCGAAATCTCCTGCTCGAGGTCCTCGGGCTTCGTCCAGCCGTAGTGCTCCGGCGTGAGCTCACGCGGAAGCTTCGGGAAGCCCGTCCGGTAGGCAAGATCGTAGCCACTGCTGAGGTGCAGGGGGTCCACCTTTGCGTGGAAGTGACCACGCACCTGGTACGCGCGCACAAGCATCTGGACCTTGAGATGGTTCAGCAGCTCGCCGCTGAGGTTCGAGTGCACTTCCGACAAACTGCGCATGTTTGCGGGGCTCGTGGGCATTGGCGACGACGACGGAATGGGGTTCAAACTCGGCGGGACGGCGAAGGATGAAGCCGAGGGAGCGCCACCGTCAAGGTTCTTGAAGTACGTCTGCCACGAAACATGAACGCTGCTGGGGTCCTTCTTCCATGCGTTGTACATCTCGTCCATGTAAGTGGCGTTTGTGGTCTCCATAAACACGTCCTGGTCGGTGGTCGCGAAGCGTTTTTGCTGGGATGAGCCCAAGAACTTGGCTTGGGCACCAATACGGGCCGGCCGTAATCTACTGGCCAGGCGCTGGCGCGCCGCTGTCCTCATCATCGTGGATTCAGAAAGCTAAAAAAGTGTTAGGAGCGGTAGCACTACGGTTTTGTAGGCTGTTATTTTTATGCGGGGGACTGGGAGCACAGCTTATTAAGGCCCAATTCCATTGGACCAGAGTCGCGCGAGGAGCTACCCATCAGGGCAAGGGCGCTGCGCTTCTAGACTCGAGCTGTGTCTCGGTGAATGCGTTCAGCTCTGGTTACTGGGCATATTCAACGTTATTTATGAGAGTATTACATGCGAGCCGGCTGTTTATACATTCTGTTTTAGTAAAAAAAAACTGTTTTGCAGCGCTGGCTGACGCGGTGTAGGTTAATGCCTCTCTAGGGTTATGCGCCTGAGCGAGCGCGAGTCAGCGGAATAGCGGCCCCGTTCCTATGCTTCCGGTACCGCTGAGCGGACCCGGGCCCAACGGCGGCCAAAATTAGCTAGTTTATTTGCATAGGCACCGTCTGCAGAGCATTGCTACGCGAGATCTCCATGCAAACGCAAGCATCAAATCAATGCAGCGCCGTAAAGCCGCACTGGGGGCTTTAATTCGGACCCACCCCATTCACTAAGCCGAAGTTCGGCGATCGTCACATGTGTCCCAGCGATTTAGCAAGTCTGTGAGCCGTTACCGGCGCTGCCCGTATCGCGGTGGGAATCAGCCGGCGCCTGACGGTATCGCGTGATGCGTCCGCCGACATGGCGCGGCGCGCCATTCTGTGCCATTTCTGCCTCAGGTGGGTTTGGCGTCGAATCCAAAAAAATTTGTAAGCTGAAAAATATCCTAGCACACCCACCCCAAAACGCTGGTATTGTTTCAGGCATTACAGCAATGGCGCCCGTGAAGAAGCGCAATTTGGCCCAGGCCGAGGAGCAGGATTTTTCTGAGACCGAGGACCTGCCTCAGCTCCATTTGTCTGGCGACGAAGACAGCGATTCTGAGGACGAGTCGAGCCAGCAGTTGTCGTCGGATGACGAGGAATCTGCAGTCTCCGAGAACGAGTCTGCACCTTCGCTGGACGGCTTCGACAGTTCCGACCTGGACCAATTGAGCTCCGATGACGAGAAGGACTTGCCTGTATCCGACGATGACGATGAGAACGTCGTTCCTGGCGCCGACGGCAAGCCGCGGCGCCTGCGGCCAGAGATCGACCCGCACTACTCCAGTGACGATAGCGACCGCGAGGATAGCAACACCATCGGCAACATTCCTCTTGCTGCGTACGAGAAGTTCCCTCACATTGGATACAGCATCGACGGGAAGCGCATCATGCGCCCTGCGACGCAGAGCGCGATTGACCAACTCTTGGAGACCATTGATTTGCCCAAGGGATGGACAGGACTCACGGACCAGAACACTGGCCAGAGCCTGAACCTGAGCAAGGAAGAGCAGGACCTTGTCAACCGCATCCAGGGCGGTCTTCTGCCCACGGATGACATCAACCCGTTTGAGGACCAGCTAGAGTGGTTCACGAACCAGGGGCCTGAGGTGACTCCGCTTTCGGCCAAGCAGGAGCCGAAACGGCGCTTTGTGCGCAGCAAGCACGAAATGAAGACGGTCATGAAGCTCGTGCGCGCCATCCGCGAGGGCAAGCTCGTGCTCAAGAGCAGCAGTGCACCGGACGAGTTCGATGACGACGACCGCCAGATGATGCTCAACACAAAGCTTTACGATGTGTGGGAGAAGGAGGAGCCTGTTGTCAACCGCATGCATTTGCAGGCGCCCAAGCTTGCTCCGCCTACGCATGAGGAGAGCTACAACCCTCCTGAGGAATACCTGCTCACCGAGGAGGAGCGCAAGAAATGGGAGAACACGGACCCAGAGGACCGGGAAACGAACTTCGTACCCCAAAAATACGGGTCCCTGCGCCGCGTTCCTGGGTATAGCAACGCGCTTCCTGAGCGCTATGAGCGCTGCTTGGATCTGTACTTGGCTCCGCGATCGCAGCGGCAGCGGCTCAATGTCGACCCGGACTCGTTAATCCCGGACCTGCCCTCGCCTGAGGAGCTGCGGCCGTTCCCCGTCAAATGCTCAACTATTTATCGCGGACACGAGGGCCGTGTGCGCACGCTCAATGTGGACCCGACTGGCGAGTACCTGGCGACTGGTGGTGAGGACGGCTCTGTGCGTGTTTGGGACGTTCTAACGGGCCGCGAGTTGTGGCGCATCAACGTGCTGGCCATCGATACCTACAACGACGATGAGGAGACCCAGGGCGGGCACCCTGAGGACCGCATTGACGCTGTTGTGTGGCACCCCAAGCTACTGATGCTGTCTATTGCTGCTGGTGAGAACGTTTACCTGGTTGTGCCGCAGCTTCTGCAGGACATCACGGCTGAGAACGAGGCGTTTGAGATGCTTGAGCGTGGCTGGGCTTACCGTGCGAACGGCAACGTGGTCAAGGCGTCGTCGAATGTGAACGAGGATGCTGAGTCTGATGATGATGCTGAAGCGGAGCGCGTGCGCAAGCAGAAGAAGTTTGCTCAGTGGACAAAGCCTGGTGCGAAACTCCAGGCCGCTGGCTGCGCCATTGTTGTGCGCTGCACGAAGCGCGTGAAGCGGGTCGACTGGCACGCCCGCGGAGACTACTTCGTGACGGTGCTGCCTGAAGCGTCGAACACATCGGTGCTTGTGCACCAGCTTTCGAAGCACACGACGCAGTCGCCGTTCAGGCGCGCCAAGGGGCTCATCCAGGACGCCAAGTTCCATCCGTACAAGCCGCACCTCTACGTTGCGTCGCAGAGGTACGTGCGTATTTATAATTTGGCGACGCAGACGCTGCTGAAGCGTCTGCAGCCGCAGGTGCGCTGGCTGTCGACGTTCGACATCCACCCGCAGGGCGAGAATGTCATCACGGCGTCGTTTGACCGCCGCGTTACGTGGCACGACCTGGAGCTCAACGAGCAGCCGTACAAGACGCTGCGTTACCACGACCGTGCGGTGCGTGACGTGAAGTACCACCCGAAGCTGCCGCTCTTCTGCTCGGCCAGCGATGACGGAACGATCAATGTGCTGCACTGCACAGTGTATGACGATCTTATGAAGAATCCGCTGCTTGTGCCGCTGAAGATCTTGAAGGGCCATAAGGTGACGAGCAGTTTGGGAGTGCTGCAGGTCGCGTGGCACCCGCGCGAGGCGTGGCTGTTCAGCGCCGGCGGCGATGGCACCGCCCGCCTGTGGACAACGTAATCTTTCGCTATGCTCATGGGGTTCTTAATATGTACCTAGCTAGGGCACTAATTGTAGATATCTTTATTCACTGGCAAGTGACAGGTATGCAAGAGCGCATCAAGAAATGTAGTGTTTCAGCGCGAGCTTTATTGCACAGTCGCTGTACCCTGCGCGCCAGTGCGTAACGCGCAGGCGCTACTAAAATTACACCGGCCAAAAACTAAATAAGATAATGATACAGAGCACTAAATGTCGCGGGACCCGAGAACACGCCAGTCCTCGACGGGTCCCTGACATAGCACTAGCGAGAGCCGCCCGCCGGTCCAGCCTATGCCTCGCGTCTCGTAGTGCACGCCGAACACGTCCTTGAGCCGCTGATGCACGGTGTGCCGTATTGCCTCTGTGACGGGGTATATGTCTGAGTACACGAGACTGAGGTGCGGGCGGAACTCCTCGCGGACCCAGCGCGACGCGTCTGCCGACGCCTGTTTGTGGATCGCCTCAGCCTGCTGCGGGTCCGGCGCCGTGTTGTGCTGCTGGAAGTGCTCGCGCCGGAGCCGCGGGTACCGCACATATTCTTCCTGGGCTATTGCCGCCAGCGACACAAGCTCGGCCGTGGGCTGGGCCTCGAGAACCACCTTGCGGAAGAAGCTGCGGCCGTAGGTCACGCCCTCGAGCACAACGTCGAGATGCGGCACAGACTTCGCGGCCGCGACCGCGCCGTCCAGCACGAAGTCGACCTCTGCGTCGGTGTGCACGTTGATGCCCGTTACAATTGTGACGTGGGGCTCGAAGCGGGGCGCATCCTCAAACACCGGCGCCAAGCCCGCAATGGTTTGTTTGAGAGCCGTGTGCAGCTGCGAGCCTGGCCTGGGCTGCAGCCACAGCGCGGCCCGGAATTGGCTGGCGTCCGACGCCATCTAGTTCTGGGGATCTATGGTGGTGTACAGTGGTGGTTAGCGCCGGGGTTCCAAGCGCCGTTGGCTGTTGACGCTCAGTCAGCGGTTTTTTCCACGCGCGGGCGGGAAACCGCACCGGCGGTATCGGGGCGCGCCGCTGCGAGTCAGCTAACTGGCGCAGGCGTGCGCGAGCTATTTACGCGGCGGCGCTGGCGTTTTTATGGAATTAAGGCTTGCGGTTGAGCTGGCACGCTGAATGCACGCGGAGATCGGCAGAGATCTTGTTGTACAGGAGCTGGTACAGCGAGTGCGCAATTCGCATCCCCGGTATGCACGTTTGGCGCTGCGCACGAGCAGCCGAGCTGGCGAGCACGAATCCGTGTGGACTGCAGAGCCCCGCCGCAGAGCCGGATCTCGATGCTTTTAACATACATAATCAGGCGGAATCGAGCGGTTTGCATGCAAAGCGGCTTCCAGCCCGCGCATCACATGACCATCCCTGCCGCCGGGCAAGGCGGCGCGCACAGCCATATCAGCCACGGTGACTGATTCTTTTACCAACAACATGAGTGGTCCAATTGTAACCGACGAGAATCTGGCCAAGGTGGACCTTAGCGAGATTCCGCCGAACCGGCCCGATGTGGTGGGCAACGAGCTCGAGATTCTTGCCGGCCCGATTCTCCGGTTCTGGGGGCTTGAGGATAACAACTCTGTATGGCGCGGCAGCGTAATGTATGTGACGCGGGACGCGAAGTCGAACTACGAGCAGTTTCCGCCGTTCATTGTGAACTCGAGCCCATTGCAGGTGCAGCCGCTGCGCATCTACCAGGACGAGGGCATCTCGTTCTGGCGCTTCGACCTCGAGTGCGTCACGCACGAGACGCAGAGCATCCCGATCCACTACCAGCTCGGCCGCGAGCACCCGGAGTACGTGTTCTGGATCCCGGGCCGCGCCGAAACGATGCGCACCATGTTCTACTCCTGCAACGGGTTCTCGCTGAAGGTCGACACCAAGGTGTTCCCGCACTCGCTGTGGGACAGCGTGCTTGCGAACCACAAGAAGCCGAACCGCGAGTTCCACGTCATGCTCGGCGGCGGCGACCAGCTCTACTGCGACAGTATCAATCTCGTGCTCCCGGAGGGCACGCTGAATCACCTCGGCAAGATCACCGGCCCCGAGAAGATGGCCGTGCTAATGAACCGCTTCTACTTGCGCCAGTACATTGACTGGTTTGGCCGCGGGTACTGGAAGGGGGCCGTGGCCGAGACGACGCAGGCCGGCTGGATCGAGGCGCTCGCTACCATTCCGTCGCTGAACATCTACGACGACCACGACATCATTGACGGCTACGGCACGTACCGCGACCACACAATGGGCTCGCCGATCTTCAAGATGCTTGGCGAGTACGCGTTCCGCTACTACATGCTGTTCCAGCAGTGCACGAACGAGAAGGACGATCCGAAGCTGAAGGACTCGTCGTGGATCACGACCGGCAAGCCGGGTCCTTACATCCACCAGCCTGCGCGGTCCATCTACGCCCGTCTCGGAAGGACAGCCGCATTCCTTGGTCTTGATTGCCGCACCGAGCGGCGCCTCGACCAGGTGTGCGACCCGAAGTCGTACGACGCCGTGTTCGACCGGCTGCGCAGGGAGATCGACGCCAGCCCGGAGATCAAGCACATCTACCTCATGCTTGGCGTGCCGATTGCGTACCCGCGCATGGTGTGGGCAGAAAACCTGATGACGAGCCGGCTCATTGCCCCGATCAAGTGGCTGTCGCAGAAGGGGATCATCTTGAAGGGGCTTGTGAACCCGTTCGACGGCGACGTCGAGCTGCTCGACGACCTGAACGACCACTGGTGCGCAAAGTACCACAAGCACGAGCGCAACAAGTTCCTGCGCCGGCTCATTGAGCTGCAGCAGGAGAAGAGCGTGCGCATCACGATCCTGACCGGCGACGTGCACTTGTGCTCGCTGGGAATTTTCGAGTCGCGCCACCCGGTGGAGCCCGAGAACGACTTCCGGTTTATGGTGTGCCCGATCTCGAGCGCGATTGTGAACACGCCGCCGCCGAACGAGCTTGCGTCGTTCATGAACCGCCGCAACAAAACGCACTTTCTGGGCCTGCACACCAAGGAGACGAACATTCCTATCTTCAGCGTGGACCCGCACGGCAACGCGCAGAACAACAAGACAATGCTTGCGCGGCGCAACTACTGCATTCTCGACCCCGTCGTGCCCGGAAGCGAGCCGAAGGGTGAGCAGTACGCGGGGCCTGCGTTCAACAAGGAGGCGAGCCAGAAGACCCCGAAGCACGACAAGGGCGTGAAAGTTGTGCCCGGCTCGGTACGCATGACGCTGGAGGTCGAGGTCGAGAGCACGGCCAAGGAACTCGAGATGGTGCCGTACGAAATGTACATCCCCACTCTGACGGTTCCGAAGGATGTCGAAACTAAGGATGGACATTAGAAGACAGGGGGTTCTGGATCGAATCCCAGCTAATATAGGCCGCGGTTCTGCGGCCATACCTAATACTCTGGTATTACGATCCGAAAGCTCACTGTGAAGTTGAGAGAGGCTACACTCGAGACCTGGGCATTAATGCCCTCATTCCGCTAATTCGCGTTTCTCCACTTCCCGTTTTCTCAACCTGTGATTGCCCCTGTGCGGGGCTCTAAAGCGGAGCGCGATCCACAATCGGCGTTCGTGCGACACACTCTACATTGAGCTCCACATTAGTGCTCAATTGCAATAGGCCGAGCTGAGCTGAGCTGACAATGTTCGCTAAGGGCGTCCGCGCGACGCCGCCACAAAGTGCGATGCCACGACAACGTAGCAGCCGCTGGCGCCCGCTCCCGCATCACAAGATCAGGCACGCTTTGTGGACGCGTTGTAACACTAATCCGTGCGGTTCGCTGCATTTTATGTAAAAATACCCTCGACCCGAGCATATCTTTTTCATCAGGTGCTGCCTCATACTGTGGCGTGACTGGTCGCAAAGTTAGTCATTTACACGCTACAATCAGTTTCATCTCAGCGTTCGGTATGAGTGAGCGGCGGGCGATCCAGCCCATTGCGCCCGCCGGGGAGAGTCCGCGCGCAGCGAAACCGTTTGAGGACCCGAAGCCGCTGAAGGTGATGGAGCCCAAGCCCCGCGTCGAGCGGCTCTCGATGTCGAAGCAGTGGGTTCTGCCGCCGCGGCCGAAGCCAGGAAGAAAGCCGAAGGCCGCCACGGAAAAGGCCGCGAAGGCGGCGAAGCCCGTGCCGGCGTCGCACAAGGTGCGCGAGTCTGGCGCCGCGCGCAAGGCCGCAAAGACCGAGATGAAGGAGGACGTCGACAACGACTCGTGCGGGCTGTGCAGCCGCGACGACGGCTGCGTGTGCGAGGAGATCGGCATCCGCGGCTCGTCGTCACCGGCCGTGCACTCGCCAATCGTGCACTCGCCGGCCGTGCACTCGCCGGCCGTGCACTCGCCCGCGAGCAGCTCGCCGCAGGCCGACCAGCGGCGCAAGTCGTCGATCTCGCTGCCGTCGCTGGACATGATTCTGAACCAGTCGGCGATCAAGATGGACGCCGTGCCGATCAAGCGCAGCAACGGCCACGGCCACGGCAACGGCCACGCGCGCGCGAGCAACGGGCGGCAGGGCCCGGCGGCGCCGATGTCGAAGTTCAAGCGCGCGTTCACGTTCGAGCCCATGCAGCCGTCGCCTGTGATGTCGATCCCGTCGCCGCTCGAGGGCATGCACATGAGCGCCGAGACTGGCTGCGGGTTCTGCTCCGAGAACACGGTGTGCGTTTGCGCGGACACGGCCGGGAGCCAGACGGCGCCGCTGAGCTACGCGCAACAGTCGCAGCCGTCGCCGACGGCGAGCACGCCGCAGCAGCAGGCGCCGCAGCAGCAGCAGCGGCCCGTGCAGCTGCCGCCGCCGCGCGGCGTGGACGCGGACTCAGTGCAGCTCGACGACGAAGTGTACGGGTGCAGCGAGTGCGAGCGCGGGCCGATGTCGATGCTGTTCTGCGTGAGTCTGAGTGCGGCGAAGCAGCTTGCGCCGGGCGCGGTGGCGATTCCGTG
The DNA here is from genome assembly GCA_030566975.1 of Entelexis potacharoeniae. NCBI lineage: Eukaryota > Fungi > Ascomycota > Dipodascomycetes > Dipodascales > Trichomonascaceae > Entelexis > Entelexis potacharoeniae. The sequence goes on from JAKUBX010000004.1 coordinate 312,140, forward strand.
CAACCTGGCATTCAAGACGCTGCAGAAGCACCACAAGTTCGACGGGTGCGACCTGGGCAAGCTGGTGCGGCGCCTCGAGTGCAGCAAAAAAATGGTCGGGGTACAAAGTATCAACCGCGTCCTACAAGAAATGGAGCGTAACGAATTTGCTCCGCAGTTCTGAGGTGCTGGAGGCCGCTCCAACGCGCTGGAACCCGCGCTGGAACACAGCACTGGCGGCGGCCATGGCACACGAAAATAGGCCACGGCACACGACAATACGATGACGACAACAACAGCAATGACAGTGTTGATGAACTTATGACTTTGATGATATAGAAGAAGAGCAACGTCGTACATAGAGATGACCCCTTGTAGCAACAGCGTTATGTAGCCGCTAATTCCAATTTTCTGTATGCGCTGCCGGCAGAGGCACTGCCATTGAACCGAGCAGAGTATTCGCAGGTACTGGCATGCGTCCGTGCAAAAGCACAGTAGCTACTCGTGGAGTAACTACTCGTAGAGTAACTACGGAGTAACTACTCGTAGAGCAACGATTCGTAGAGTAACGATTCGTAGAGTAACTATGTACTTAGGCTACAAAGAATGGAGCGCGCTTGCTCCGGCGCGGCGCTTTCAGCAACGCTTTCAGCAGGCACGCGCGGGCCCCGCTCGGCTCACACCACTCCAGCGGATCAGAGCCGGCTGGCAGCTAGCTAGTTGCCGAGCGCGGCATTGTCGGTGAGCCAGATGACCTCGTTCTTGGCGAGGTCGTTGACTTGCTTCGAGGGCAGCGACGTGTCGTTATCCTTGAAGATGGCGTGGATGGCGTCCTTCTTCGCGGCGCCCGTGGCCAAAAACACAATCTGGTCCACGAGCTCGAGCGCAGGCTTTGTGAGCGTGATGCGGCTCTTCGGCGGCTTCGGCGAGTCGTCGAGGTGCGACACAAACAGCGTTGCCTCCTTGAGCAGAGGATGGCCCGGGAACAGCGAGCACGTGTGGCCATCGGGACCCATGCCCAGGACGGCGAGGTCGAGCGCCGGCGCGGTGCCCAGCTCCTTAATCAACAGCTGCTGGTAGTCGGTAGCAAACTGCTTGCTTGTTGCCTTCTCGTGGTTCTTCAGCAGCTCGGACGAGATCGGGTGCACAATGGGCCGGCCGTCCTTGGGAAGCTTGTCGAGAACGTGCTTGTCAAACAGCATGAAGTTCGAGTCCTCGTGGTCGAGCGGCACAATGCGCTCGTCGGCGAACCAGACGTGCCACTTCGGCCACTCGACGGCCGGGTTGCCAAGCAGGCCCGCGGCCAGCGTCTCGGCCTGGCTGCCGCCGGACACGGCAATGTCGAAGCGGCCCTTGCGCGCAACCGCCTTCTTCTGCGCTTCCACAATCAGCTTGGCCAGGTCCGTGGCCAGCGCGTCCTTCTCGAGTGCAATAATGCGTGCCTGTCCCATGTCGCCTAGTCGGGGTGTACCTAGTCCAAGTGTGAACAAGAAGTCGCCCCGGGCCGCGGCCACGCTAAGGGTTATATATCCGCCTGTGGTTGGGTTAGCGCGAAGCAAACCGTTGTCGCCAGCGGCCGCCGTTGCGCGTGCCCTGACACCACGCAGGGTAGGGCTAGGGCCGCCGCCGGCGCGCGGTTTTTGTGGAGGTTCCGCCCCCTCTCGCGCCCTCCACTCTCGCGCCGCCGCCAGCAGCAGCAGCAACACCGGGAGCGGCCAGGACGCGCCGCCGCCGATGCCTGTGATCGAGCTCGAGGCCGCCAAGCTGCGCGAGCGCCGCGCCGCGCGCGTGCTCGTCGTGAACCGAGACGGCGCCGTGCTCATCTTCGAGTACTCGCACGCAAACCTCGAGCAGCGCGATGCACTCTCGGACAAGGGCAGCTACTACACGACGCCCGGCGGCGGCGTGAAGGCCGGCGAGTCGTTTGCCGACTGCGCGCGCCGCGAGCTGCTCGAGGAGACCGGCATTGCCGACGCCGTTTGCCCGCGCGTCGTGGCCGTGCGCAAGGCGCCGCTCGTGCTGCCGTCGGGCGAGGTCGTCATTGCGAACGAGCGCTACTTCGCCGTGCAGCTCGCCGCCGAAACACCGCTCGACTTCTCGCGCTGGAGCGACAAGGAGAAGCGCCAGATCCGCGCCACGCATTGGTGCACGCCGGCAGACCTCGCGGCGCTGCGCGGCCACAACTTGTGGCCCAGCACGCTGGACGAGATTCTCGCCGCCGCGCTGGCCACGCCGGCGCCCAGCGCGCCGCTCGAGTACGTGTCGACGCAAGAACAGATCGGCGACACCGTTGTGCGCATCTCGTACACCTAACCCCGGGCATCTAAGACTAGTCTAGCCTACCGTACCTAACCTGCGACCCACCTTGGCCCAAATAAATTCTTATCGGGCCCGCCTTAGATAGCAGAGATGTCGCGGCCCGTGTTTGACGACGACAGCAGCGAGGAGGAGACGTCGAACGTCTATGACATGTCGTACAGCGAGCAGCGGCGCCACGACTCGCTGACGGCAAAGATGCACGCGCTTGACGTCGTGGGCTCACACCAGAACACGGCCAGCTTTCCGAGCAAGCACAGCCCGCAGTCGGACCCGCATCTGCTGCCGCGCTCGCCGCACTTCCGCGACATCAGCGACGCGCCGCCCGTGCCCGTGGCCGCGGGCAGCCTGCCGGGCAGCCCGCAGTTCCGGCGCTCCGCCGACTGGCACCGGCGCCGCGCGACACTCGACTCGTACGACGCGCCGCCGGACCCGTCCGAAATGAAGGAATTGCAGGAGATGTACGAGAAGGTGGCCGAGGCCGTTGATCTGCGCCGCAAGTTCATCGGCCTCAGCGTCCAGGACGAGCGCAAGAACCCGAAGAACCAGGACTCGTGGCAGATCTATCCGGCGCCGCCCGAGCCCGAGTACGACCCCGTCACAAAGCACTTCATCATCAAGCCGAAGGTCGCAAACAGCCCCGAGAACGTCGGCATCAAGTTCGACATGGCCGACTGCAAGATCCCCACCGCAAACAAGCAGACGTTCAGCCAAGACGAGCAGGGCGTCTACCAGGTGTACGACCCGGCCGACCCGGATGTGCCCATTGCCCCCGTGCCGACGCTGAAGGACTACTACAAGGCGGTTGACCGGCTCACGGCCATGAGCAGCGACGGCCCGCTCAAGACGTTTGCGTACCGCCGCCTGCAGTACCTCGAGGCGCGGTGGAACCTGTACTTCTTGCTGAACCAGGACGAGGAGCTCGCTAAGAGCAAGCGCATCCCGCACCGCGACTTCTACAACGTGCGCAAGGTCGACACGCACGTTCACCACTCGGCGTGCATGACGCAGAAGCACTTGCTGCGCTTCATCAAGTCCAAGATGAAAAAGTCGCCGAACGAGGTTGTTATTTACCGCGACGGCAAGCTGCTGACCCTAAACAAGGTGTTCGAGTCGCTCGGTCTCACCGCCTACGACCTTAACATCGACACGCTCGACATGCACGCGCACTCCGACGCGTTCCACCGCTTCGACAAGTTCAACCTCAAGTACAACCCGATCGGCGAGTCTCGCCTGCGCGAGATCTTCCTAAAGACGGAGAACTTCATTGGCGGCCGCTACCTCGCCGAGATCACGCGCGAGGTGTTCAGCGACCTCGAGCAGAGCAAGTACCAGATGGCCGAGTACCGCATCTCGATCTACGGCCGGCACATCAACGAGTGGTCGAAGCTCGCCGAGTGGGTCGTGAACAACAAGCTCGTGAGCGACAACGTGCGCTGGCTCATCCAGGTCCCGCGCCTCTACGACGTGTACAAGAAGAGCGGCATCGTCAACAACTTCGGCGAGGTTGTTGAGAACATCTTCAGGCCTTTGTTCGAAGTGACGCAGGACCCGACGCGCGACCCGAAGCTGCACGTGTTTCTGCAGCGCGTCGTGGGCTTCGACTCCGTGGACGACGAGTCGAAGGCCGACCGCCGCATGTACGCGAAGTACCCCGTGCCGAAGGACTGGGACAACGGCCAGAACCCGCCGTACTCTTACTACCTGTACTACCTGTACGCGAACATGACGTCGCTGAACCAGTGGCGGCAGCGGCTGAACTACAACACGTTTGTGCTGCGGCCGCATTGCGGCGAGGCCGGCGACGCCGAGCACCTCATTCCGGCGTTCCTCACGTCGCAGGGGATCTCGCACGGCATTCTGCTGCGCAAGCTGCCGTACATGCAGTTCCTGTACTACCTCGAGCAGGTCGGGCTGGCGATGTCGCCGATCTCGAACAACGCGCTGTTCCTGTCGTACGAAAAGAACCCGTTTGTGTCGTACTTCCGGCGCGGGCTGAACGTGAGTCTGAGCAGCGACGATCCGCTGCAGTTCTCGTTCACGCGCGAGCCGCTAATGGAGGAGTACAGCATCGCCATCCAGATCTACAAGCTGACCTCGGTCGACTCGCGCGAGCTTGCGCTGTACTCGGTGATGCAGAGCGGATTTGAGCACGAGATCAAGAACCACTGGGGGTTCAATATGCATACCGGCGAGGTGAACATAGAGAAGACGAACGTTCCCATGCCGCGCCTGGCGTACCGGGCCGAGACGCTGCGACACGAACGCGAGCTTGTGGCCAAGTACGGGCGCTCGGCGGGGCCACCGCCGCTGCATTGAACCTCGTCCAACCTCCTCAGCCCCGGGCTCTGAGCATTGAGCCCTGAATCTTAGAGCCTTAGAGCCTTCGAACCGCAAAGCCCTGGGATATGAATTCTAGAAACCTAATACTTCAAGGACTCGGTAGCCCTGGGAATCTTAGAAGCAGGAACCTTAGAACCGTGGAGCCCTGGAACCCTGGAAGGTCGGGATCCTGGAGCCGTCGAACCTTAGACCCACAGAACCCTGAATCCGGGGAACCACATGGCGCCGGGTCGTGTGGTGGTCCATGGGCCAAGGGTAGTGAACATTCTAGAACGACCCCTTGCCCAGCCAGCGTCCCGCGCTGGGGGTTCCTGTCACCGCCCTGCCCACCATAGATAAATAGCCATCGACGCTTGCGACGCTAAATAAGCCTAATAGACACTCCACCGACTACTGGCGGCAAATGGTGCGCACATTTTTCGACATCACGATCGACGAGAAGCCCGTCGGGCGCATCGTCATGCAGCTGTACGACGACGTGCCGAAGACGGCTGAGAACTTCCGCGCGTTGTGCACGGGTGAGAAGGGCATTGGCGAGCAGGGCCTGCCGCTGTGCTACCGCGACTCGAAGTTCCACCGCGTGATCAAGGGCTTCATGATCCAGGGCGGCGACTTCACGAGCGAGGCGAAGGGCAGCCCGATGGGCACCGGCGGCGAGTCGATCTACGGCGAGAAGTTCGACGACGAGAGCTTTGCGCACAAGCACACGAAGAAGTATCTGCTGAGCATGGCGAACAGCGGGCCGAACACGAACGGGTCGCAGTTCTTCATCACGACGGCGCCGACGCCGCACCTCGACGGCAAGCATGTTGTGTTTGGCGAGGTTGTGGCCGGCAAGGGCGTTGTGCGCCAGATCGAGAACCAGCCGACGGACGAGCAGGACGCGCCGAAGGAGGACGTGCGCATTGCGAAGTGTGGCGTGCTCGAGGGCGACGCCGACTTCACGAAGAAGGACGACGGCACGGGCGACGTGTACGAGGACTGGCCCGAGGACGAGCCGAGCCTGAACCCGGAGAGCGAGGCGAAGGAGGGCGAGACGCTTGAGAAGGCGCTTGGCGTGACGAAGAAGCTGAAGGACATCGGCACGGCCGAGTTCAAGAAGAAGAACACGGCGGTCGCCCTCGACAAGTACCGCAAGGCGCTGCGCTACGCGTACGAGTTCGACGTCGACCAGGGCCATGCGCTGTACAATGAGTACGAGGCGCTGAAGGTGTCGCTGCACCTGAACGTAGCGCTGGTGAGCAACCAGCTCGGACAGTACCGCGACGCGGAGAAGGCTGCGACGTCGGTGCTGGGCCTGCCGCTGGCCAAGGAGACCGACAAGGCGAAGGCGTACTACCGGCGCGCGGTTGCGCAGCGCGGGCTGAAGAACTACGAGGACGCGCTGGCGGACCTTGGCGAGGCGGCGAAGCTCATGACTGATGCAGGCATCACGAAGGAGCAGGCCGAGATCAAGGAGCTGATCAACGCGCAGAAGAAGAAGCAGCGCGCCGCGTACTCGAAGTTCTTTTCGTGAGCCCGACCACAGCGTCTCTAGCTACTTAGCTAGTGGCTGGATTAGTGCTGGGTGCTAGCTTCTTGGTTATAATAGTATAGTATATAATGGGGCAGTTCTGTTCATATCTTACTTCTAGGAGGACTTTACGGTGCCCTTAACTGTTGTGCGGGTCCCTTTTCGGGTCTCTTGTCGAGTCCATGGTCGGATCCCTGGTTGGATCCCTGGTTGGATTCCTGCTCAGATTCCCGCACCCTTCGGTGAGCGTGACTCGCGCGCGCGGCGCACCCCTCCACTAATCCACAATATTCACAATCCTCCTTTATACTACGTAAATTTCTGAAAGCTTTTCTCATTTCGGTAACGGCGGTTTTTGCCGGCGCTGGGCTTGACTTGACTAACCACACCGCGAACTAGGATTACGCGACGCGACGCCCTTTAGGTCCACCATGGTCGCAGTGAAGCCGCTGACCGTGCACTGGCACCAGGACAGCGCGCCGATATACAGCGCGTGCTTCCAGCCGTGCGAAACAAGCGGCGGTGCCGCGCCGCCTAATCGCAGCCCGCGGTTGGCGACGGCGGGCGGCGACAACAACGTGCGGCTGTGGAGGCTGCGCGTCGGCGCGAGCCTCGACGACACGCCCGGCGTCGAGTACCTGGCGACGCTGGCCAAGCACGAGCGCGCCGTGAACGCCGTGGCGTTCGATGCGTCCGGGAAGGTGCTGGCGTCGGCCGGCGACGACGGCGTTGTGTGCCTGTGGGCGCTGGGCGACGCGCTGAGCGCGCCGGCGGCCGCGTTCGGGGCCGAGTTCGAGGAGCTCGAGAGCTGGAAGATGATCCGCAAGTGCCGCAGCGCGAGCTTCGGCGAGATCTACGATCTCGCGTGGTCGCCCTCGGGCCGGTTCCTGGCGGCAACAAGCATGGACAAGGTCGTGTCAATTCTCGACACGACGGACGGGACGTGCGTGGCCGCGCTGCGCGACCACAAGCACTACGTGCAGGGCGTTGCGTGGGACCCGCAGGGCCAGTTTCTGGCCACACAGTCCAGCGACCAGCGCGTCATAGTGTACGCAATCCGCGAGGACAGGGCCGGCAAGCTTGTGGTCGAGGCGCCAGTCGCGCGGCTCGAGAAGTTCGAGTTGCCCGGCAACCGGCAGAGCTCATTCCACCCGGAGTCGTTCTCGTCGTTCTTCCGGCGGCTGAGCTTCTCGCCGGACGGGCTGCTTCTGCTTGCGCCGGCCGCCCAAATAGACCGGAAGGCGGCTGCGGCCGCGGGCGACGAGCCTCCAGCACACGCGCAGGCATCGCCGCCGCAACCAGCGCAGCTAGCGCAACCTGCGCAGTTTACACAACAAACAGAACCAACACCTTCAGCGCAGCCAGCCGTGGCGCAGCCAGCCGCGGCGCAGTCTACACAGCCGCTCGAACCTCCAGAACAGGGCCGCACCGAACTTCAGGGCGTCGAGCTTCAGGCCGCCGAGCACCAGGGCGAGGTTGAGGGCGCTGGGCATGAGGGCGCCGCGAAGCAGGATGCCGACGCGCGGCCGAAGGAGCCCGCGCAGAACTGCGCGCTCATTTATACGCGCGGCGACCTGCGGCGACCGGCCGGCATTGTGCCGCTGCCGAAGCAGAGCACGGTGGTGCGCTTCTGCCCGACGCTGTTCCGGCGCGGTGGCGCGGGCGCGGGCGCCGTCGCCGCGGGCTACAAAATGGTGTATGCAATTGCTACGCTTAACGGAGTGTTTATTTACGATACGGAGAGCACGGCGCCGCTGGGCATGGCGTCGAATCTGCACTACTCGTCGCTGACGGACCTTGCGTGGTCGCCGGACGGCCGCATGCTTCTGCTCACGTCCATCGACGGGTTCTGCTCGGTCGTGCGGTTCGAGAGGGGCGAGCTCGGCGACGTCTACATGGACGCCGCGCCCAGCGCCGCCCCCCACGAGAGCGCGCCGGCGCTCAGCAGCGTGAGCAGCACGCAGCCGGCCGTGAACGTGCTGTCTGTGAGGAAGAAACCCCGGCCTGCGGGCGCCTCAAACGCCCCGCACGATGCACCCTCGGCTGCTGGCAACGAAGCCTCTGGCAACGAAGCCTCTACTGGCCCTGCTGCGCCGGCGCCTGCTGCGCCTGCTGCTGGCGCTGCTGCTCCAGCTCCAGCGTCCGCTGGCGCGCCTTCAGAATCATCTGCTGCCGCTGCTTGAGCATGTGCTCCTCGCGGCGCTTGCGGTCGTCGATCCACGCGCCTGCGTCCCGCGCGCTGGTGCCCGTGCTGGCGGCCGTGCTGGCGCCCGTGCTCGCGGCGCCCGCGTCATCGACGTTGTACCGCGACAGCAGGCTGTTCTTCTTCTCCTCGCTGCGCGCAAGCAGCCGCGTGCTGGTCTCCTGCACGCTGTGCGTCTGCTCGAGGTCCCTGCGGATCTCGTCGCGGTCGACGTGCGGCACGAGCACCGACACGACATCGACCATGTCCTCGGTCACGGCGCGCGGCGGCGCGCTGCGACGCTCGGGCGCGGGGGCGCCCGCGCCGGACCCAGCCGACGCGCCGGACGAGCCCGACGACAGGAAGTACTTGGCGGCAAACACGGCGACGGAAAGACCCGCGAAAAACACCACCGTCGAGGAGTCAGGCATGGCTAGCGTAGAATCTAATGCGTGGTGGTGCGGCCGCACCCACTGGTATATAACGATTAGCGATCACCTCAGCACCGGCTGCGCGCAGCGCGAACCCCTGCCCACGGGGGAGGAACGAACGGCAGGCGAACTACCCGCGGGCCGTCACGGCAGCGGGCTCTGCTGCGCTATTAGGCCGCGCCGAGAGCGGCTCCACGGGCAGCGGAATGTGGGACTCGGACAGCGGCGGGGCCGCGTATGTCTGGGGCAGCGGCGCGTCGAATGCGCGCGGCGCGGCACCGTTACCGGCGCCGGCCACGGCCACGGCGTCAGGGTCGTGGCCCGCGTATGCTGGGGGCCGCGCCGGCGCGCGGCCGTCGGGGCCGAAGCGCAGCTTGAACACCTGGTCCTTGTGCTGCACGCTGTACAGAAACTCGGCAATCGTGTCGCCCTCCTTCACGAGGCCCTCGCTGAGGTGCTCGCTGACCGCCGCGTGCGCGGCGCGGTACGACGAGCGGCGGTACTTTGCGTGCGCGCTAGAGAGCCGCCCGACCGGCCCGCCGAGCAGGAAGCCCGGAAACGTGGCTGGCGGCGCAATGGGCAGGCTGTAGCGCCGGCGGTAGCGGCGCACGGCCTCGAGCGGCAGCTCGACAAACGTGCCGGGGCTCGGCGCCGCCACCGCGTGCTCCTCCACCCGCTCGGGGACATTGTGCACGGCGCCGCGGCCGCGTTTTCGCGGTTTGACGTTGGCCATTGCTGGGTCGGAGTGGGCGCCGCGGGGGGTGTGTGGATGGAACTTGAGAAACTCACGGTCGGGTCTAGGGCATTTCCCTATCCGTCGGCGGCTCGGGGCTAGGGCGGGCTCTTAGTCAATACAAATTAATTTATTTTCGGATGCGGCCAACGGCGCTGAACCGCCGCGAGATAGATACAAATTGCGCGGCCAATCCGCGTGTGCGAGCGTGCATGTTTGATGTGCTCGCGTGTGCTCGCGTGTGCTCGTGTGTGCTCGCGTGTGCGTGGGTGCCTGTATTAGTTAGTTAATTACTCCCACTTCTGCACAGGATTAGCCTTGAACTCAGCGTACGCCGCGGCATTGAACACCGAGATCTCACTCTCGTTCATGATGCCGAGCTCGCTCAGCGGCTTGTCGATCTTATCCGGCGTGCTCAGCACCCAGTCCTCGCGGTCGAGGTTGATCGACAGGTTCTGCGTCTTCGTGAGGTGCGCGTGCGTGTAAACCTTCGCCGCGTCGAAGTCCACGGTCCGGTACGGCCGCAGCCCGCCCGTCACGGCGACCAGCGCCTTGACTTCGGCTATGAGCTGCCGCGGCGTCCACGCCGTCAGGTCCACGCTCCGGAACACGTGGTTCTTGATGGTGCGGTACTCGAACGACCGGATGATGCGCACCGTGATCGTCGCGCTGTGCGGGTCGTGCGCGGACGTGAGGGTGTCCGTCATGCCTTGGATGGGGGAAAACTAGAGTCGCTACACACCGCGACGTGGGTTTCTTGTGTGTACCTTAATCTGCACTGCACAATCTATGCTGGGACGAACCGCTTGTGACGAACCGCCAGAAAACCGGGCGCATTATGGCGCACTACGGACTAGGCGCTGGAAAAAATAGCTTGCTGGAGGGCGAATTGAGTCGCCAGCAGATTTTTAGTAGTCGAGCCCATTGCTCATGGCCCGCGAGCCCTCGGGGCCGTTGCTCCCGTTCACGCGCGACTCGCGGTGCCGCAGACCGTTGTCGAGGTCCGCCGCGCCGCCGCCATTGCGGTGGCCGTTCTTCTGCGGCGCGCCCGTGTCCATCTTGCGCAGCGCGTCCATGCGCCGGTACGGCGGCACGAGGTCGATGCCGGTCAGAATCTTCTTGCCAGGGACCTTTGGCGCAAACGCGCGCGGCGCGTTGCGCCGCTCGTTGCGCTCCATGCGCTCCATGCGCTGGCGCTGCGGGGCCGGTGCCGCGGGCGGCGACTGCGCCTCGCGCTTGCGCCGCACGTCGAGCTCGCGGCTCGACGGCAGCAGCGGCAGCTCCGCCGGGTCGGCCGCCGTCGGCGCGTTCGTAAAAAACGGGTGCTGCAGCGCGCCCTTCGCCGTGAGCCGCCGCAGCGGGTACAGGTGCAGCAGCCCCGCCAGGAGGTCGCGCGCGTCGGCAGGCACGTTCGAGAACACCGTGCTCAGCTGGTTCGGCATCTCCGGCACGGGCATGAAGTCGCGCGCAACGGGCAGCTGCGCGAAGTTCGGCATGCTCTCCGGCGTCGGCGAGCCCAGCAGCTTGAAGATGAGCGTGACCTGGTCGTGGTCGGACTGGCCCGGTAGAATCACCTGGCGCTTGAAAAACTCGCCGAAAATGCAGCCCACGCCCCACATGTCGATCGCCGTCGTGTAGTACTGCTCGCCGAGCAGCAGCTCGGGCGGGCGGTACCAGCGCGTGACGACCTTCGCCGTGTACTTGTGGGCGGCCGGCGTCGCGCTCGTGAGGTCCGGCGGCGCCTCGTGGTACTTCCGGGCCAGCCCGAAGTCGGCAACCTTCACCGTTCCGTCGTTGCTCACGAGAATGTTCGCAGACTTCATGTCCCGGTGCATGTAGTTCATCTCGTGCAGGTACCCGACGCCGGCCAGCAGCTGCTGCATGTACAGCTTGATCTGCGGCAGCCGGAAGCGGATGTCCTTGTTGTGCAGCAGCCCGCACAGGTCGTGGTCCATGTACGACATGACCATGTAGTACGTGGACAGCGGCTTGACCTTTGCGTCGCGGTTGCCGCGCGAGCTGCTCACGGCCATGTCTAGCAGGTGCAGCACGTTGCGGTGGCGCAGCGCCTTCATGATCTTGATCTCGCGCAGCGCCGTGATCGGAATGCCCTCGTCGCGCTCGTGCACTATGATTTCCTTCATGGCCACGGCCGTGCCCGTCGGCTTGAACCGGCCCTGGTGCACCTGCCCGAACGTGCCCTCGCCGAGCTTCCCGGACACGCTGTACAGGTCCACGGGCGAGCACCCGTAGAGCCGTGGGGCCTGCCCCTGCGCGTGCGTGCGTGACATGCTTCTACACGGACTCAGAAGCGCACGACGGCCTGGCAATGGAAGCGGACTTTTGGAAAGATAGGCCTGCTCTTAGGCGCACCCCGGCGCCACCGCGGGATACGGCCAGGGCGAAATTTCACCGCGCGCTGGGGCCCGGACGCACGTGATCCAAGCGGCGGCGCCGGCAAGAACGGCGTGCTGCCCCTGAATTGTATTGCCACGGCGCCTTGGCGCATTAGCTGGACCGCAAAATTTCCGGGGAGTTCCCGAGCGACATTGCCGTTATACAATTTGCCGCGCGGGGGGCCTCCTCGAAGCTGTGGCGCGCCCGCTGCGGCCACTGGGCATATGTAGTATCACCATGATGCGGCTAAGAGCCACATATCGTGAAATATGATCTGCTCCACCAGCCCGAGTGCAGAAAGTCGCCGCCGCCACTCCGCCTGCCCTCCTGGAACTCCGCCATGGCCGCCAGCTTCCGGTTCTGCCTCAACTGCAATAACATGCTGTACCCGCGCGAGGATCGCGTGAACCAGCAGCTGCTGTATACGTGCCGGAACTGCATGTACACGGAGAAGGCAAGCAACCCGCTCATCTACAAGAACCAGCTCATCTCGGAGGTGTCCGAGACGGCCGGCGTGACGCACGACCTGTCTCAGGACCCGACGCTGCCGCGCTCGAACGATGAGTGCCCGAAGTGCCACGAGCACGAGTGTGTGTTTTTCCAGAGCCAGGAGCGCCGCGCCGAGACGACAATGATTCTCTTCTACGTGTGCGTACATTGCGGGCACATGTTCCGGAAGATATGAAGAAAGGCAACGTTGTATATTAGTCCTTAATGGCTGCAGAGCGGTTCCACAGTGCACGTATGTGCTGGGCGCTTTTGGCGATGCAGACGTGCCGCATCGAGCGCCAGTAAAAAATTCGAATATTTATTGTAATGAATCCGGAGTCTAGTTAGGAAAGGCCTGCTACACTTGCACTCATCTCTCAAGAACAGCGTGCACCTATGAGCACAGAGAAGAACGACGCAGGTATAAGCTCTGAACATGAAGGGATGTAAAGGTTAAAGCTTTCGAACACTTCGTTACGGGTGCTATGCTCATAGCGAACCGACGAGACAAGGGGCATCTGCAAACAACCTACTACTTTGCAGATCTCTAGCCACAGCACAACAAACTGCTAGCACCAATAAACAACAGCCCTCTTGCAGAGCTACCTACTACAGGACGGCCGCTCACAGGGCAGCGGGCAATGCGATTAGTTTATCCAGTTACGGGTAATGATAAATATGTACAGGGCATCTACAGGACCCCTGCGGCCTATCTAGCAGCATAGCCTGCAGATTTAGAACGCCGATCAGGGACCGAAAGGGCGGCACCTCAGGAGCCGTGGAAAATAACAACCCTTGACGGGTAGAGAGCTGAGCTTCCTCGCACTTAGACGGCGCGCGGCGCCAGCGTGATCAGCTTGCTGAAGCCCTTGTCCTTGAGCTCCTTCGCCACGACGCCGGTCACACGGCTGCCGATGACCTCGCCCGTCTTCTGGATCAGCACGCACGCATTGTCATCGAAGCGCACGATCGAGCCGTCCGGGCGCTGCGTCGGCTGCTTTGTGCGCACCACGACGGCGTGCCGGATGTCGCCCTTGCGCAGCTTCTGCGCAGCGGCGGCGGTGCCCAGCAGGTTCGTCGGAATCGGCTTCGCCTTCTTCACAACAACCACCATGCGGTCGCCTATTCTCGCGCAGTTCTTCGGCGACTTGCGCAGCACCTTGATGCACTCGACGACCTGCGCGCCGCTGTTGTCCAGGACCTTGGCCAGCGACTTCAAGTACAGCATTTGGCGTCCAAACTGGTGAGAGAGGCCCTGCCGGCAATGATTTTTCAGACTCATTGGGCGTATCGCGGCGTGCGCGGCCAGCGCCAGGGTAGGGGCTCTCCACCGGCGCGGGCGGCATCCAGTGAGGTCCCCGGCAAAAGGCGGGCGCAGTGCGGGCTGGCTGAACGGCGAGATGCCGTTGTTCCAACCGGCGAGCAAGGCGCCCACGGAAATACAATGGCTACCTTTATATAGTAGGATCTACGTAATGACGGATTTGGATGTGCCGTGACGCTCACGTCGCATGTCGTGCCACCATATTGAACACGCGCACGAACGCCGAACAAGCGGTCTACTTCAGCACCGGTCTACTTCAGCCTTTGAACCAGGATAGAATAGTCCGCCATGGAGGCGCGCGCGCGGCGTGACGCGTGTTCTATTTTTGCATACGCGTTTCCTCCCTGGCCCCTGAGTCAGCAGAAATGACTTAGCAAAGCCACGCTCGGCGGCCTCACATTTTGGAGCAGACGCCAAACACACCCTCTTTTAAGGTCCTGCCGCTGCGCCTCCCGACCCGCGCCGTCCGAAATGCTAGCTGTGTTCCTCGCCTTTGTGGCGATGCTGCAGGCCGTGTCTGCGCAGTTCCACCTCAGTCTCGACAAGAGCTCGTACAGCGCCGGCGACTCCGTGAAGGTGTCGTGGTCGACGACGGGCTCTGTGATCAAGCTCGGCGACCTCAAATCAGGCGTGCTCGACCTGTGTACGTGTAACGCCAGCAGCGAGTTCCAGTGCTGGGACATTAAGACGGACATCGACATGACGCAGAACAGCGTCACCGTGCCGGTGTCGTCGTTCTCCGACTCGGGGCCTAGCGGGTCATACATGTTCCAGATGGCCGCACACAACCCGAGCAACAAGGGCGAGTACGCCATCTCGTACACGAACGGCTTTGTGCAGATTGACGGCATGACCGGCGACGGCAAGGCCGGCTCGTCGTGCCAGATCCCCGTCGACACCGACAACAACGTCCCCGGCACGGGCACAGCATCGTCCTCTACGATATCATGGACGTCGTACACGCTGCCGAAGTCGTACCAGACCATGAGCTCGTACCTCATTCCCTATACATGGCAAAAGGGCCCGACGCGAGTCGCGCCGTTCCAGAAGACGCCCGGATCCAAGATCACGCAGACCTCGACGCCAACACGGCGGTTCCCGACGTCGAGCTACACGCCGTTCTCCACCTACTTCTTTAACAAGATGATGCCCGTGACGACGCTGACGCCATCGCCGAAGAACGCTGCCGTGCAGCACAAGAACTTCGTGTCGACGATCGCAACAACGCCGAGCGGCTACCAGCCGACGCCGGTGCTGCCGACGCTGGGCGTGACGGCGGTTCCGAGCAGCAGCGGCAGCACGCGCGCGCGGAAGCGCTGGGTCGACTAGGCCGGCCCGTGTTTTGTGACAGTAGCGCTGTCTGGCGCAGGCTCATATAGCAGTATTTATAATGTAACGATAAAAGCATAACATTACCCATCCTTTGATGCACTTACTCCTGGGCCACTCCAAGATGTTGATTTCGTATATCCAGTTCAAAAGAGTCATCAGCGGGTCATCCCAGAAGATCTATATCATTACACAATTAGCAGAGCTCTACTCCATTTCGTCCTCGTCTTCGGCCTCTTGCTCTTCTTCTTCTTCCTCTTCCTCCTCGAGCTCCTCCTCGGCCTCTTCCTCGTCCTCGCGCTCGAGCTCGTTCAGCGCGTCGTTGATGTCCTCCTCGTTCTCGCCGTCGGAGTCGTCGCTGGAGCCGGCGAACTGCTCGAGCTCCTGGTTCGTCGCGTCCTCCTGCTTCGTCTTCGCGACAAGCTTCTGGCGCTCCTCGCGCACCTTGCGCCGCGCAACGGCCTCCTTGCCGAGGGGCGTAGACTCCCAGGCCACGTCGGCCAGGAACTTGTCGACGGCAGCCTTGTCACGCGGGCCGAACGACACGTCGGCGCGCTGTTTCGAGATGTACTCGGCGTTTGTCTCGAGGCGGTCAGCGAGCGCGCGCAGCGAGCGGCTGACCTTCGCGTTGCCGCTCGTCTGGTGCTTTGCGAAGCGGCGCAGTGCCACCACGACGGGGGCCACGAGCTCGGGGAACGCAATCGACTTCGTGTAGAGCACCATGGCCTCAACAAACACGTCGACAAACTCCTCGAGCACGCTGTTCTGGTACACGATTGTGCCGACGTAGCCCTGCGGGACGTGCAGCAGCGCGTCGAAGTCGGGCTGCTGCAGCGAGGACGGCTTGCCCTTGCGCGAGAACAACGAGCTGTGCAGCACGACCTCGAGCAGCGGCGGCGCGAGCGGGATGTAAACGCCCGTGTGGCGGCCGAGGCGCACGAGGCTGCGCACGAGGTAGAAGCGCAGGGGCAAAAACTGCGGCGACGGCACCAGGCTGATCACGCGCAGTGTGACCTGCACAAGCGGGTGGATCAGCGGGTGGAGGCCCTGGCTCAGCGACACGGCGCGCGACCAGAAGTCGAGCGACTGCACGAACTGCCAGGTATAAATAACTTTGAGGTCGTAGTCCGGGTTCTTTGTCTTGTCGAGCGCGGCCTTGAGGTGCACAGCGAGCTGGCGGATCTGCTGGAACGCGAGCTGGTACAGCTCCTGGAACTGCGTGGCGCGGTCGAACAGCGTAGCAAACAGGTTCTTGGCCAGGTTCAGCGACTCGATGGTGTAGCTGTTTGTGTGGGCGGCGGCCTTGACAAGGGCGCTGTAGCACTGCTTCGCGGCCATCTCGGCGACGGCGCCGGACTGCTGCAGCCCGCGCAGCACGTCGAACGCCGCGATCTTAGTGCTGTCGCTGTGGTCGGGGCGGCACACGATGCTGGCCAGCGCCTTGACGAACGCCTTGAGGTCGCGGTCGAGCTCGCTGAACTGCGGCAGCAGCCGCTGCGACGCCTCGATCACGGCAATGAGCTGCTTCGCGTCGCCGGTGCCGGACTCGACGAGCAGCTGCGTGAACACGCGCACGAGCTCGCGGAACACCATCTTGTTGCCGACGAGCGACTGTGCGTCGGCGAAGAACCGCTCGGCCGCGGCCGGCACGGCCTGGAGCAGCAGCGCCCACAGGCGGTCCTGCACGTCGGAGGCGGTGATTTTCGACGCGGACTCGGCCGCCGCCGCGCGCACAATGGACCGCAATGGCTTCGGGCTCTTCGCGAGCTCGGCCTCCCACTTGTTCAGCTGCTTCACCGTGAGCGGGCCGGCCTCAGCGGGCTCGCTCTCCTCGTTGAGGTAGGCCTGCTCCTCGGCCTCGTAGTCGGAGTCGTCCGAGGCATTTGCGGCGTCCTCCGCCCCGGACGCGGCCTCGTCCTCGGACCCAGACAGGTACTTTGCGAAGCCCGGCTCCTGGCTCTCGTCGAAAAGCTCGACCTCCTCCTTGGGGACGTCGAATTTGGGCCCGGCGGGCCTTGCTGGCGCCGAGGCCTGCGGCTTCTTCGTCCTCTGGTGTTTGCCTACAACCTTAGCATGCTGCTTCTCCTTCTTCTTCTGGTCGATTTTAGAGCTCAAGTGCCGCTGGCTAAACTTCTTAGCCTTCTTGACTTTGCCCATTGGTGCTCAGTGAATATCTTTTTTTATTTCACTTTGAGGCCCAAAGGGAACTTTTTTTTTATTATGAAATGGAGGTTCGCCCTCGAACCCCAGCCCTGCAGATCGCAGCCGGGCCACGAGCCCAGCGGCCCAGCTGCCTGCCCCGGCTTACCCACGCACGCGTCGAGCAGAAACTGCCCCCCCTCGCGCGAACCCAGCCCCGGCATCATACGCAGCGCCGCCCTCAGTGCCGCACCCCGTCGCTGAATCCCCCCGTTTTTGCCGAGCACACCGCACGCCCCCGAGATGGAGCCCGAGACCTCTGGCAGCATCACGCCGCTGAAGACGCGGCAGAACCAGCGGCGGATCTCGTCCGAGGGCCACACGCACTCGCAGCGGCGCACGCCGTCACTGCAGGACAAGCCGATCCCGGACTTGACGCCGCCGCCGCAGCGCTCGCCCGTCGACGGCATTGCGCCGATCAAGCCGCGGCAGGACAGCTTCGGCTCGCCGCTGGCGCCGCGGTTCCCGCACGAGCCCGAGGAGCCCGAGGAGCCCGCGGGCGAGCCCGCGGCGCCGCCGTCGCCGCGCAAGTAAGCCGCAATTCGGAGGCCTGAGCTCTCAGCGATTCGCATAGCACGAGTACAACGCTAGCACGAGTACTGCGCTAGCTCGAGCACCACAGGCGCTCTGGCGTGCAAACACACACCGGCGTATGCGTATCTAACGGGCGCGTATCTCGCGGACGCGTATCTCACGGACGCGTATGTAACCGGCGCGTATCTGACCCGCGTGTCTCAAGCGGCCCATATCTGGCCGGCGCTTATCACCCGCAGGCCCTCACTGGTTTGTACTTAATACCACACTATTTATTTTGCCGTGCGCGGCATGTCTAAGCCACGTTATTTCACTCTCCTAAGCATAGAGCTAAAGCATGCGCTAGAGCCAAAGCATACGATAGAGCCTAAGCATTGAGCCAAACGCTGGGAGCTTTGGCGGCCTTGGCGAACCCCTCGGCATACAAAGCTGCATAAATAGCGAATAGGTTGTGGGCTGCGCCCGCTACACATGGTCTATTGCGCCCGTTTTACGCGGCTATATTGCGCGCCGGTTAAAGGTGGTTGTATTGCATTAAATGGGTTGGAATACGGATGCATATGTACATTAGACGGCCGCTATGGGCACTAGGCGTTCGTGGAGGCGTCAACGAGGCTCTCCACCGAGAAGGGGTCCGCGCCGCTGCCCGTGGCGTCGCTGTGCACCTCCATGACGCTGATGCGCGCCTCGCCCGTCTTCGAGCCGCCGATCGATGATACAACGTAGTCGCGCGGGACCTGCGACGGCGTGGCCGCGGCGCCGGTCGCCACGTACGAGCCCGAGTGCACGCGGTGCGCGTCCTCGGTGAGGAACCCACCGAACGCGACGCGATTCCCGCGGCCGGGCGTGACGCGGCCCTTCGCAACCTTGTGCTCGAGCACGCCCTGCGGCGTGTTGTGGAACACGCCCGGCGACGCGTACGTGAGGCCGATTGTGGAGCGCAGGCGCGCTGGCGCAGCAAAGTCCTCCGTCAGCGCGTACTCGGCGCTGCTTGTAAGCCCCGGGCGGCCCAGCGCCGCGACGGCCTCGCTCACGCTCGCCTTCGCGCCGAGCCGGGGCGCCGCGCGCGCCTTCGCCAGCAGCCGCCGGAACTGCTTGTCCGACAGCTGGTCAAGCGACCGCCGCACGGGCGTCTTCGGCGCGTCCCACAGCGAGCGCAGGCGGCTATGCTGCGACAGCGTGAGCGGCTCGCCCAGGCTCTCGATCTTCTGCACCTTGCGCGTGAAGCGCGGGTTGTAGTCGGCGCCGTTCGACGCAAGATGGTCGTCGAACGACTCGAACTCGATCACGTTCGTGCGCGCGGCGCTTGGCACGGGGTGCTTCAGGCCCCAGTTGCGCCGGTGCGCCGACGCGGCGGGCGCGGCCAGCGCCTGGTGCCGCGGCACGTCCTTCGACGCCAGGTGCTTGCCCACCGAGCTCGGCGGCAGCGAGAAGAGCTTCGAGTCTCGAAGCAGGTCGCGAAACATGACCCCGGTGCTGCTAAAGGCCGTGTTTAGCGCTCCCGATTTTTCATGCCCGCTGACAAAGGCACGTGACTCTCACGACACACGAACGTTGGGCGATCACCGCCGGCCAGCGAGTTCCAGCTGCACAGCTGTCTGTAAGTAGAGAGTGTTGACTTCTTAATTTTGTCGCAGAATGCTCAATTTATTTATTTTTTTAATTTTCACTTTTTTCATTTTCATGGTTGGCCCGCTGAAGCACCTGTGACATTGCGCACGCCCTACCGGCTCTAACCTGATCAGACTTCATTGTCTCGTGCTTCAGCATGCTTCTATTTGTTCGTTAAATAATCTACAAGCCTAGTCTAGCCGAGTTGCAGGCGCGGCGCAATGTTCATCGCCATCAGCTCCTGGAACAGCAGCTTCGCCGCGTACGGCAGCTTCATGTTCTCCAAATGCTCGCCCGTCCCGCACACGGTGCACCAGTGCTCGCACCCGGCGAGCAGGCCACATTTCCGACAGATCTCGACGTCAAACACGTCGCTCGACAGCATAAGGCGCTCAAGCAGCAGCTGCGACGCTCCGTACGCAACAACACAGTCGCGCTCCATCTCTCCGAGTCGCAGACCACCGTCGCGACTGCGGCCCTCAGTGGGCTGCCGCGTCAGCACGGCGCGCGGCCCGCGCGGCCGCGCGTGCATCTTGTCCATGACCATATGCTTCAGCTTCTGGTAGTAGATCGGCCCAAAGAAGATGTACGCCTCCAGCGCCTCGCCCGTGATGCCCGAGTACAGCATGTCCTTGCCCGAGTAGTTGAACCCATGTTGCACAAGAATGTCACTCATGTCCGCGAGCTTCGACCCGCCAAAGCACGTTCCATACTGCAGCGACCCGTCCATCACGCCGGCCTTCCCGCTCACAAGCTCAATCATCTTGCCCACGGTCATTCGCGACGGGAAACCGTGCGGGTTCATGATAATATCCGGACACACGCCGTCGTCGCTGAACGGCATGTCCTCCTGGTTCACAATAATTCCGCATACACCCTTCTGCCCGTGGCGCGAGCTGAACTTATCGCCGAGCTCGGGCCGCCGCGTCTGCCGCAGCAGAACCTTGATCAGCGGCAGGTCCTTCTCGTTCGTCGTCATCACCACGTTGTCGATGTAGCTCGGCTCAGGCCCCTTGTACGTCATCGGCGTCTCGCGATACTCGCGCTCGGCTGGCTCGCCCTCCTCAGGCTTCGGCACAGCGCTCTCCCCGCCAACCGGCACGGCCTTGTTGATGTAGACCTGCCCGTTCTCGACGCGCGCACCAACCTCGGCCAGACCATCCGTGCCAATCGCGGCATGGCTGAACACGGGATTGCCGTGGCCGTCGTGACGGAAGCTTTCGACGCGGTCCGTGACCGTGCTGGTGTAGCGCTTAAGCGTCGTGGTGGCCTTGCGCAGAACTTGACAGCGCCCGAACCCACGGTCGATTGAGGACTTGTTCAGCACCAGTGCATCCTCGATATCGTAGCCCGAGTAACTCATTACGGCAACGACGGCATTCTGGCCGGCAGGCAGCTTGTCGTAGTCAATCAACTCAATCGTCTTCGTCTTCACCATCGGCTGCTGCGGGTACACGAGCAAGTACAGCAGCGTGTCGATGCGCGTAAACTGGTTGTACGCAATGGCACCAATCGCCTGCTTACCCATAGCACACTGGTACGTGTTGCGCGGAGACTGGTTGTGGTGCGGGTACGGAATGAGGCCTGCCACGGCGCCGAGAATCGTGAACGGCTCGATCTCGAGATGCGTATGGCTCGAGTCCAATTGCGCCTCATACAAGCAAATCAGACTGTCGTTCTCCTCGTTACAGTCGAGATACTCCACAACACCGAGATGCAGCAAATCGTCAAAGCCAAGCTCTTCATTGTGCAGCTTGTCGAGGTGCTCACGCGTCAGCCGCGGGCGTCCGTCGTCGACAATGATCAGCGGCCGGCAAACACGCCCGCCGTCCGTGGCGATCTGGATCGCATGCTGATGCTCGTTGCCCCACACAGACACGAACTCGGAGATGCGGTTCGCACGACGCAGGCGCCGGAATCGCTCCAGAAACTTGGCTGGAAACCGCGTGATGCCAATCGGCGTGCCGTTCAGATACACACCCATCACTGCCGGGTCATTGAACGTCTGCGCGTCGACGAGGCAAATGGGCTCCATGCCAAGCACTTCGCAGGCGCGCTCGACGGGCGTCGGGTCGACGTCCGTCGTGATATGCGTCATGAGCGCGAGGTTTTTGACAAGACCGCACGCCTCACCTTCGGGTGTGTCTGACAAGCATAGCATGCCGAACTGCGACGGCTGCAGCGCACGCGGACCACTGACCTTGCGCGACTTCTCGAACTGCGACGAGATGCGCGTCATCATGCCGAGGGCGCTGATGTACGACAAGCGCGACAAAAGATGCGTGACACCGGCGCGGTCCATGCGGAAACGCTTCAGGGACCAGTTGCCCGTGGAGATGGCGCGGTTCAGGCCGGTTGTGATGTGTCCGCCGCCGAAGTTCATGCTAAACAGTGCGTCGAACGCCTGCACACGGTTCGGCTTCTTCAGGCTCTTGTCGATAGCCTGGCGGAACTGCGAGTTGAACGTCTTAAACAGGTCCTCGAATAGCAGCGACATGAGCTGACCAGCAAGCTCGAGTCGCTTGTTGCCGACGTAGTCGCGGTCGTCGACCTGCTGCGGGTCGGCGAGCGCTTGCACGACGCGGCGCGTCATGATGCCCAAATACAGGGCCTTCTGGCGGAAATCGGCGTGCTCCCGGTCAACAGGAATGTGGGCAACAATCGTCTGGGCCAGGGCCTCAAGACCCTCCTCCATGACGCTCAGCTTTGTGGTGCCGAACGAGTAGCGGCCGCCGCGCACGCGCTGGCCCAGGTACTCGAGGGCGTCGTGTTGCGTGCGCACGCCGAGCTTCGCCGCCTCCTCCAGGTTGACGGCAAAAAGGTCCTGGTAGCGCTGGTTGTGCCCGCACACTAGCTCCATGACCTCGAAGTCCGTGGCTAGGCCCGCCGCCTTGAGCACAATGGCGATGGGGATGTCCTCGGACAGCGAGTTATGCTTGAGGAAGCAGCGGCCGTCGAACGTGCGCGCCACCACGTACGTCTTCGACTTGCGCTCGTGCGTCGACGACGTGACGCTGGCCTGCACGACGTCGCGCTCGGCCTCGACAAGGATTCGGTTCTTCGAGAGCTGCTCCTGCACAAGAATGACCTTCTCTGTGCCATTGACAATGAAGTACCCACCAGGATCGAGCGGGCACTCGTTCATGCTCGCCATCTTGCGCAAGTTCTTCTCGTGTCCCGTAAGAACGCAGCGCGAGGACCGCAGCATGATCGGCATACGGCCAATTACAATGTCGCGGCGCACAACAATCTCGTTGCCCTTCGTGTACTCGACGTCCACGTAGATGGGCGCGGCGTAGGTGAGGTCGCGGATGCGGCATTCGTGGGGCGTGATGCTTGTGTCGAAGGCGTTCACGTCCTGGCGCGTGGGCGAGCCAATGCGAATATCGAGGTACTTAAAGTAAAATTCCGGGTCGACATCGGACAGAATGACCTGGTTTGCGGCAACAATCTGCCGGATCTCTGTTTCTACAAAGTAATTGAACGAGTCGAGGTGCTGCTTGACAAGGCCCTTCACGCGCAGAAACGCCGGCAGCAGGTTCCATTTATCGTCGAGCGAGTCCACGGGATCGGTCAGCGACTTGCCCTTGTAGTTGGCCTGCAACAGGTGCTCCATGACCCCCTAAAGCGCAGCCGGCGGCGTGGTCAGGCGGGGAAAACAGTGGTGGGCTGGCTCACTGGCTAGGGCGACGTGATTAATTTTTTTCAGGGCCAGGGCCAGCACCGTCGACGAGACGCTACGCTGTGGTTCCGGCAGGGCTCCCTGCGCTCTGGGCGTATTCCGGCGCACATCGAGGGGCCTGAGCGTATCACGGCCTGTGCATATCGCGGCACGTGCGGTTGGGCGCTGACAGGGCCCTCCCTCGGCAATCCCCACCGGAGGCGGGCTTCGTCATGCATGCATTGCGCGGCGGGCCTTTCAGAAAAACCGTTTTTCAGATTACATATGTGGCGCCGACGCCGTAAATATAAGTCGTCGGGCCGGCACATCGTGGGGTCGTTAGTAGGAGGTGTTGGCCGCCGAGTTAACGGCGCCCGCCTCCTATCACTCGCGCCCTCATAGTGGCAACGCGCACGCGCTCCTACCGAAGCGTGTGCCTAATCCGTGCTTTGGAGGAGCGGTATAGCCTGCATCGCCGGCTATTTTCGCGGCTAGGGCGCGGCCGAAGTGCAGGAAATCGGCGAAGTCCGACTGCACGCTGACGTGATTCTGCAGGTTAAGGCGAGGACCACGCGCCGGCCAGGGCACGGCCGGTGAGCCCTTGTAGCGATGATGGCCGCATACGGTGCGGTTTGGGCCCGAAATTGCCGCAAGAGAAATTTAAAAGCAGATCAAACTATGTTGCGCACGGGCGTCTATCGCGGACCCGCAGCGACATATGTCTTAGATCCTCGGCGTACCCTCGCCCTCGCGAGCACCTGACCTAATCTGTGCGCATGAGGTTTGTGGTGGTGTGGGCACGGCGTCGCCGGAGTAAGCAGTAATGAGGAGTAGAACCTAGGGTTTTTTGTTTATATATCGGCCCCGATGGATAAATGTGGGTCCGATCAACCGTTTTTGCAGCTTATAAATTAACTGTAGACTTCTCTGTTCGCCTAGATAGCCTAGCGACGTAGGTGTTCGAGCGAAAAGGACACAAAAGCGGCGAACTCATGTCGGTGTCAGCGGGCGACAAAGAATCTCAGTATGGTGATCGGGATGAAGAACAGATCCATCAGTTCGTCGATAAAGACAGTAGCGACTCGAGCCGGTCCGCGGGTGAGGGGGAATCTCGTGGCCGCCTGAGTCGCCATTCGAGCCACGGTACGTCTGTGCGGGGCGCCTCGCCGTTTGGCCGCGGCGCCAACGAAGCAGAAAAAGAAGCGTTTCGCGAGGACCTCGCGGCGCAGTACTTCCACTACGTTGCGGAGGGCAAGCCCACGCCGCCGTGCCCCGGCGATGAGCGCGACTATCTTATCACATGGGTCGGCGCAGACGATCCAGATATGCCGACGAATTGGCCGTTGTGGAAGAAAGCGCTGATTCTGGGCGACTGCGCATTAGTCGCGCTAGCGACTGTTTTTGGCTCGGCCGTGATCGGGCCGGGCACCGAGCAGATCATGAAGCGGTTCCACGTGGGCTTGCCCGTGGCGACGCTGAACGTGTCGCTGTACGTGCTGGGCTTCGCCCTCGGCCCCATGGTGTGGGGCCCAATGAGCGAGATGATGGGCCGCAAGATCCCAATTCTCGTCGGTATGTTTGGCCTCACCGTTTTTGCATTTGCATGTGCCTCGGCCGCAAACTTCCAGACGCTTGTGCTCAGCCGGTTCTTTGGCGGCTGTCTGGGCTCTGCAACCATTACCGTCACTCCGGCCATGGTATCGGACATGTTTGTCACGAAGCAGCGTGGATCGGCTATCACAATTGTATGTATGATGATTTTCGCGGGGCCCATGATGGCGCCTGTGGTCGGCGGCTACATCTCCGCGAGCTTCCTCGGCTGGCGCTGGACGCAGTACATTTGGGGAATTCTGTCGGCGTTGGGCTTGGTGCTGAGTGTCCCGATCAAGGAGACCTACGGGCCAAAGCTACTTGCCCAGCGCGCGAACCTCATTCGCCAGAAAACGGGCAACTGGGCGATATCTGCACCGCTCGAGAAGAGCGAGCTGGACACGACGGAGCTTATCACGCGCACGGTGCTGAAGCCGCTGCGCATGCTCATAATCGAGCCAATTCTGCTACTCATCTCCATCTACCACGGCTTCATCTATGGTATTCTATACCTGTGCCTGGAGGCGGTGCCGATTGTGTTTGGTGACTACGGCTGGAAGGGCGGCAACACCTACCTGCCATACCTGGGCATGTTTGTGGGTGCATTGGCGTGCTCAGCGGCGAGCATGTTTATTTTCGAGCCGATGTTCTTGAAGAAGCTGGAAAAGAGCCCGTATCCGGTGATTCCCGAGGAGCGGCTGCCGATGATGATGATCTCGGGCATCTCGTTCTGCATCGGCATCTTCCTGCTGTGTTGGTCCGGTGCGTACTTTGTCTTCTGGTTCGTGCCCGTGCTGGGCTGCTTCTTCATTGGATTCGGCCTCGTGGGCATCTTCCTGGCGGCATTCAACTACATCATCGACACGTACCTGATTCTCGCGGCGTCTGCGCTGTCGGCCAATACGTTCCTGCGGTCGGCGTTCGGCTGTGCGTTCCCGCTGTTTGTGCATCCCATGTTTATCAACCTGGGCACGCAGTGGGCCGGCACGCTGCTCGGGTGTCTTTCGGCGGTGCTTGCGCCAGTGCCGTTTATATTTTACTTCTTCGGCGCAAAGATCCGCGCCAAGTCGAAGTATGCGGCAAACTTCGACGACCTCGAGGTGGCGCTGTCGCGGCACTCTACGCACCCCCACTAAGCATCACACACATTTTGTTTCATCTCGATTAGTTCGCCGAGCTTCGAGCGCGCCAGCGGGGACTGCTGGACACGAATACCAATCGGGTTGCAACCAGCCTGCAGTTGCAGCCCGCCTGTGACCAGTCTACATCTGTAGCGAGTTTACGGTTGTAGGCAACCCATGTTTATAGCCCGGCTATGTTTGTAGCCGGCGTACAACTGTGGCAGATTTACGTCTGCAGCAAATTTATTCCTGTAGCAGATTTACGTCTATAAATAAAACTGATAAACCTGGCTGGGCCCTGGATGTGGCTTATGTGGTACCGAGCATGGTTGCTGAGCAGATCCAGCCGAGCCTGCGGGCCTGCGGGTCTGCTAAGCAGCATGCAAACCGGCTAGATATCCCGAAAGCCTGCGGGGCAGTCCAAATGCAGGGTGGGCGATACAGACGATGCAAACCACGCCCCCGCAACGGCAGCAAGTGCTGCACAAAACAGCAGACAGCAACAATCGGGCGCAGCTACACAGCGCCGGCCACTAGATCTCAAATTGACGCAACCCAGTGCGTCTTGAAGCGACCCCAAGCGATCTCGACCAGACGTTTCCCGAGCCCGCGCACCCATGACGAGCCTAACTAAGTATGTAGCTATACACGCGTAACTTTAGGCGCGCAGTCCGCCGAGATTTCGCACTTGGCCGAGTCAATCTGAGGCAGGCCTCGGCCCGGGCTAAGCCCGCGCGCGTCTAAGTTTACCTCACGGCCCTCCAGCGCGCAGAGCATATATATAAGTGGTAGTGGAGGTACGTCATCGCAGTGCAGGGTGCGCGAGAGGGCTAGGGTGGAACCCTTTGAACCTACACGGCACACCTCCACCCGCGCTTCGAACATCCGCCAAGCACGTGCCGACCCCCAGGCCCCGTCGCGGCCAGCAATTAAGTTACTTACTCAATTGACCCCACCTCAGGCAACTGCTGTAGTGACTCGGGAGACATCCACAGGGCCGGGAGACCAGAAACAATCCTTGTGTCTGTGGTTTGTGCCTACAGAGGCCCATCATTGGCCGCAGCAGACTGCAAACTTCGCGTGTGTAGTGCCGAGAACTCATAGACAGTACCGCGAGCCGCAATGGGAGAGCTGAAAGTGCATCCCATGACCCATCTCGGCTTTCATCGCGGCGCGCAAAAGGACAAGGACAAGGAGCGCGGCCCGCCCGCGCCGGCACCGGATGCGCGCGAGCAGCACGACGTGCGCAAGCGCGACCGGCTGCAGCGCGAGTTCCGAACAATGATCCCGGGCACGCCGGCGCCATCTGGCGCCGCGTCAGTCGCACCGTCGCAGGCACAGTCGCAAGCCCCGTCGCAGGCCCCGTCGCAGGTCCAGTCGCAGGCGCAGTCGCGCCAGACGTCGCAGCCGAGCTCGCGCCAGGTGTCGCCGGCCGTCTCGCCGCCGAGCTCGGCGGCAGGCTCGCCCGCGCTCTCGCGCGCGCAGTCGTTCAACAGCGCCGTGTACCCGCCGACCGTAGCCAAAGATGCGGACGACGCTATGGCGCAGACGCAAGCCAAGGCCGCGCACTCGAATGACACCGTGGTGGTGCCGTATCACGGTGAACATCGTCCCTCGGGGACGCTGCTGTATACTGCCGGCACGGGCAAGCCGCCGAGGCTCGAGGTGTACGACATTGGGAACGACAAGCGGCAGCACTGGCACCACCTGCGGCCGGCGCGGCGGCAGGAGAAGCTGTCGCGCATGCTGAAGGACCTGTTCAAGCGCGAGCCGCACCACGACGCCGACGGCAACGTGCAGGACCAGTCACCTGGAAGCTCGCGCGCCGGGTCGCCGGGGCCGTCGCCGGCGCAGGTGACGGACTCGCTGGAGCGTGACCGCGACGCGGCCGAGGCGGTTGCGGTGGCGTCGCGCGCAGACCAGCCGCCGACGCTGCTTGCTGGCATCGAGTCGCAACTGCAAAACTCGGGCCGGGACCCTGCCGAGGTGCTGAACCAGCTGCTCAGCCAGCGCAAGGTCACGGACCCGACGCTTGTGCAGCGCTACGGGCAGCTGAGCTCCGTCGTCGGTAAGGGCAGCTTTGGCGTCGTGCGCCTGGCCCAGAAAGCCGACCCTTACAACAAAAACCGCAAGCTTGTGTACGCCGTCAAGGAGTTCCACCCGAACTCGGGGGAGTCGGAGTCGCGGTATTTGAAGCGGCTGGCGTCGGAGTTCTGCCTCGCCAGCTCGCTGCACAACGTGAACATCATTCACACGCTGGACCTGCTCCGCGACGGCAAGTCGAAGTACTGCGGAGTCATGGAGTACTGCGCGGGCGGCGACCTGTACTCACTCATTGTGGTTGCCGGGCGGCTCGAGCCGCTCGAGGCAGACTGCTTCTTTAAGCAGATCATGCGCGGCGTCGCGTACATGCACGAGATGGGTGTTGCGCACCGCGACTTGAAGCCAGAGAACATTCTGCTCACGTCCCGCGGATGCTGCAAGCTCACGGACTTCGGCAACGCCGAGTGCTTCCGCATGGCGTGGGAGAAGGACGTGCACCTGTCGTCCAATATCGCAGGCTCGGGGCCGTACATTGCACCCGAGGAGTACAAGAAGTCGGAGTTCGACCCGCGTGCCGTCGACGTATGGGCGGCTGGCGTCATCTACATGGCCATGACGACCGGCCGGCATCTGTGGCGCGAGGCGAAGTCTTCGGACGAATTCTATGCCAAGTACCTCGAGGGCCGCAAGGGCGAGAGCGGGTACGAGCCGATAGAGCGACTAAAGATGGCGAAGCGGCGGAACGTGATCTATTCGGTGCTGGACCCCGTGGCGAGCCGGCGGCTGACGGCGCGGCAGGTACTGAACTCGGAGTGGGGCCGCGAGATCGCCGTGTGCGAGGCCGGCGAGGGCGACATTATGCGGCCGTAAAAGCGCATTAGCGCTATAGATGAGAAGGCACGACACATGCGCGACGGACGCGCCTCATGAACGCGCCGTGAACGCTGCTCTACAAGCACTGCATCCACGCCTGGCATGCGGCGCTTTCCCCACGTTATGACTGATGACCCCCGCCATTTTGGTGCCCAGCGCCAAAAAAGACTCCTGACGCTGTTGTCTTTCGGCTGCTGTCTTGTTTGGCTAGTGTCTTACTCGGCTGCTGGCCGTTCCCCCAACCTTCTAACATAAAAGCGTAGGAGTGCTTTCTTTATTCCTAATGCTAGCATGTAATATTACACTCGAAATAACTGCGCAGTCTACGGCGCGACCGGCGCCAGGGCGCGTCGGCCGCGCCGGTCGCGCTGGTTCATGGTTCGATATTCCGCGAGTTCTGCCCCGCGATACCGCTTGCCTCCACATCCACCACCATGGAGACGGCCAGCGCAGCCAAGATCTCCGAGATTCTCGGCGTTGTCTACACGGACTCGTCGCTAAAGCATGTGCTGAACGTGCTGGATGAGCGCGCTGGTACGGCCGGGCGCCCGACGGAGCGGAACGTGCGCTCGCGGGCCGAGCAGGACTACCTCGACCAGACGGCGCTGATTCTGTCGCAGATGCAGCCGCTTGGCTCGAGCCTCGAGCGGCTGGGGCGGCAAATCCGCAAGGTGAGCGGCGTTCACGAGCAGATGCGCGAGCTGCTGGCGCACCTGCGGCGCGAGTCGGCAGGGTATGCGCAGGAGGCGCACTTTCTTCTCGGCGAGCAGGAGGCGCTGCAGACGCGGCTCGCGACGGCAGACGCGTATATTGACGCGTTCCACATCACGGACCACGAGCGGCGCGTGCTCGAGGACCCGGCGGTGCCGCTGAGCGACGAGTTTCTCGCGGTGCTGGACCGCATCAAGACGATCCAGTCGCAGTGCGCCGTACTACTGCTGGCAGAGGCGCCTGCCGCGGGCGAGTTTCTCATGATGGAGACGGCGAAGCTGCTGGACAGCGCGTACGCCAAGATCCGCACCGCCATCGAGGCGCAGCTGCGCCAGAACACGTCGACGAACCTGCGCCGGTACATGGCGCTGCTCACGGAGCGCCCGCTGCTGTTCAAGTCGGTGCTGCTGGGGCAGGCCGGCGCGCGGCGCCAGCAGCTGAGCCGCGACTTTGCCCGCTTTATCCAGGCCGAGCAGTCCGCGGCCGCGTTCATGCCGATGCGGTACCTGGGCAGCGTGCTTGCGTGGGTGCACGCGGCGATTGTAAACGAATACGAGCACATAAGCTTGTTGCTGGACCCTGGCGAGGAGACCGTGGGCGAGGCGGCAACGCAGAAGACGCTTGAGCAGCTGTTGAGCACGACGGACACGCGGCTCATCGTCACCGAGCTTGTCGACTCGGTCATCTCCAGCGTCGAGGCGCCGCTGCGCCAGAAAGTCAACGCCGTCGTCGTTGCGCAGACAAGCCCCGTTGTGGTGGACGAGCTGCAGAGCGTGCTTGTGTTCTACCGCGACATGCTGGCGAAGTACGAGCAGCCGACGCTGACGACGCTGTTTGAGCAGCTCGATCAGTCGCTGGACCGGCAGTTCGAGCACTGCCTCCAGCTGGGCGGCGACGAGTGGGAGGCCGCTGTCGACACGGCGCGTGCCGTGCTCAAGACGTACGACCAGGGCGTGCTGCGCGAGGACGCGAAGACGCTGGCGCGGCTCGATCTCGTGCTCGACGGCCCGCTGCGCAAGGTCCTGGCCGCGACGCAGCACGACAACATCAAGCGCTTGAACATGCTGGACCTGGCCGTGCTGCGGCTGGCCGGGTTCATTGTTGCGCAGCCGAAGCTCGAGGAGTTCCGCCGGCTCGAGGCCGAGAGCGAGGCGAAGCAGGCGACCGAGGAGGTGCAGATCATGAAGCGCGAGTCGCACCTCGACGAGTTTGTGGTGGGTGCGATCCAGCCCGCCGCATTCTTCGAGCAGTTCGACGCGTTTCTGGCGGTGGCCAACACGGACCTGCAGCAGCACCTCGAGCAGCTGAACTCGCCGAGCATGGCGCACCGCATCTCGACCGTCGCGATCACGCGGTTCATTGACGAGTACGAATTTGCCGTGAAAGAGCTGGACTCGCCGCGCCCGGCGGAGGAGATCCGCACTCTTCTGTTGTGAGTCGCCCCGAAAGAACCCAACAGGACAAGTAAAAGGATATGAACACGAAAAAAAGGATATGCGGCAACACAAAACGGCATTGGGGAGAGTACTGGTGAGTTCTTAGCTACTGACTCCGCCTAGCACTGCTCAACACCGCTGAGCACCGCTTAGCAGGGTTTCTAGCTACTGACTCTCGCGACTCTACCTAGCATAACTGGGTGTGCTTAAGGCCCACCCATGACTGTACCTCTAGACATAGCACTCTGTTCGAGTGCGATTCTCAAAAATTGGCGTATAATAATTAATTTAAATCGTGTACGTGCCGTGCCTGGCGTTTTTATGAAGCCGCCGCCGGCAGGCCTCATCGACCTAGTTCTCCACGTGACACAGCATATTTCTGGCGGGCGCGGAACCTCACCCCAGTAAATGCGAAGTTCGAGGGATCGCGCGCGCCGCGAGTACGCGCCCGCGTCGCAGCCGGACCGCGCACCTCCGCGCGCAGAGCATCGCGCGGATGCTCGTTCCACTGTGCGCTCGGACAATCGCTCAGATAGTCGCTCGGACACGCGCTTTGACAATCGCTCGGACACGCGGTCTCACTCCGATGGCCGGGTCGACGGCCGGTTCGACAGCCGGTCGGATAGCCGCTTTGACAGCCGCTTTGGCGGGCGGCCCGACGCGCGCCCGGCGTTCAAGCGCCATTCCGGGCCGCACGCGCCAGCCGAGCACGGCCGCAAGCGCAGCCGGCCAAGCCAGCCGTTCGCGGGCCCGCAGGCGGGCGCGCCGGCAGGAAGCATTGGCTCCAAGGCAGCAAACATTGCGCCCGACGTGCTGGCTCGCACGCCGCCGCTCTCACAGCTGCGCGCCGCGCGCCGCGCACGGCCCGACTGGCCCTGGGACCGCCACGCGCAGGGCTACGAGAACGTGAGCGCGCAGGCGCTGAAGCTGCTGGGCCACGCGACGCCCGACAGCACGTACCTGGCCAGCGCCGTGCCCGACGAGATCGTGCGGATCCGCAGCACGAAGCCGCTCACGGCCGCAGCTTCGTGGCTCGCGCGCCAGGTCGGGCCTACGGTCTACGACTCGCCGCGCGACGCGGCAGTGGCCATGGCACGGGGCGCCGGGCAACGCCCGGTGCAAGTCCGGCAGCTGCTTGAGCGCGAGACAGATGCAGGCGACCTGTTCTGCGACGTGGACGCCGTGGTTGTGCGCGGCTGCGACTCGCAGCAGGCTGTGGCCGAGCGCTACGGCCCCGTCGCGCGCGCGGAGCGCCTTGATTCGCTCGGGTTCGTGGCAAAGCTCGAGACGCGCCCCGC
The DNA here is from genome assembly GCA_030566975.1 of Entelexis potacharoeniae. NCBI lineage: Eukaryota > Fungi > Ascomycota > Dipodascomycetes > Dipodascales > Trichomonascaceae > Entelexis > Entelexis potacharoeniae. The sequence goes on from JAKUBX010000004.1 coordinate 344,253, forward strand.
GTCGCTGCAGGACGGCGACGCGTGGCTGTTTCCGGACGTGGCGCGCGACGCGCGCGAGGCGCCCGTGATAGAGGTGTTGAACGCGGTGCCGCTGGCCCGGCCCGATTCCGCTGACGTGCTGCGCGCTGTGACGGATGCGTGCGCGAAGCTCGGGTTCAGCGCCGCCAAGGTCTGGCGCTCGACGGACGCGCTTCCGTACCAGGTGCCGCGCGTGTTTGTGAAGCTGCAGGACGCGGGTCGCGAGCGCGAGGCGGCTGCCGCGCTGGGCGAGATGAGGCTGCAGGGCCGGCCGCTCGTCACGGCGCTGAACTACGCTCAAAAACTAGAATAAATAGGGGGGAAATGCTACATGAAGGGGCACAGTGGCCCTCGGGGTACTCACGGGCGGTTCATGGCCGCCCACTCGGCGAGCTGCTTCGGCACGCTGGGGTCGAACGAGTGCCGCCTGATGAAGTCCCAAAGCGCCGGCGGAATGTGCTTCAGAATCGCCAGCATGCGCTCCTTGATGCCGCCGAAGTTCAGCGGCGGCAGCTTGCGCAGCAGCGCCGCAGGCTGCTCGCTGGCCAGCAGCTGCGTCCGCATGTCGACGACCTGCGCGACCACGGCCACAATGTTCAGGCTGCAGCCGTACGCGAAGTACAGGTCCCAGAGCTGCAGCAGCTCGCTGAGCGGCGGCGTGCACGCGCTCAGCGTCATGACCGACGCGAGCGCGTAGATCTCGGCCGTGAGCAGCTTCTGCCGCAGCCGCCGGTACAGCTTCGGGTCCGTGAGCTCGAGCACAATGTTCACGAGCTTGACGCCCGTGTGCACGCCCACAAGGTCCGGCGTCACGTACAGCGGGCAGTGGTTCGAGATGAGCGTGGCAAACATGGCGAATGCCTGCGACTCCGAACGCGCCACGTACAGAAACGGCGCGCACAGCACGTTCATGCCCTGCACGTAGCTCATCGGCGGCTCGGCGAGCCACGCGTACGCGTTCAGCACGCGCAGCAGGCTGTCCTCGCGGACCTTCTCCTGGAACGCCTTGTCCGTGGCCATGGTGCGGAAGCTGTCGCTGCGGATCTTTGCGTCGGCGGCGCTCGCGCCGCGCGAGACCAGCGCCAGGTACTCGTCCGCGGCGCACGCGAGGTCGAGCTGCAGCAGAATCGTCCACACATAGTTGCGGTACCGGCACTCCCCGGTCGCGGGGTCGTTGCTGAGGCCCGCCGTGAGCACGTCGTAGCGCAGCTGGCGCAGGCTCTTGAGCAGAATGCTCGGCGGCTTGTGGATCGACGAGTCGACAATATCGCGCGGCGGCGCCTTTGCGTGCTTGAACCCGCCCATGCGGCTCTCGCGCGCGCGCAGCCTGTTCATTTGCGCCCACAAAACTGCTGTGCTCGGGGTGAAAGCGCGGGCGTCGCGGGCCCGGTGTTGTTGATTCAGCGTGGCTGGGCAGGGGCGGCCCGGCGTCAGGGCTGGGGTGGGGCCCGCATCACCACCCACCGCACCGCTGGCTATCGGTTTACCGCACCGCCACCAGTGTCGCGCCCGTGAGAAGTTCCAGAAGCGGCGCGGCGTTTCCACTTCCCATTAATTCTCATTAGTACATTAGTTAGTGCGTTAGTGTATAGTGCTGCGCGCAGCAGTTCCGGCGGTGTTTATGCAGAGAGCCCGTGTTCAAAGCCACGCGCGCCGCTAAGGCCTAACTATTAACAAGCGTTTTATAACTGAACGGCTGGAACGCGTGGCCCTCACCTTGGAAGTGCTTCGACATCGCCTCCACCCAGTGCAGGCGCAGTGCGTGCAGCATCGCCGACGTGCCTTCCATGCACACGAGCACAAGCACGGTGATCACGAACCACATCGCAAACAACGCAAACACCATGACAATGCCCTTGGCGCCTGTGGGCCCGAACGCGTTGCGCAGCGTCATGTTCCACAGCACCTGGCTGAGCTGGTTGTGGGCGAGCGACAGCGCCCACAGCCGCAGGTACGACGCCGTGTGCGAGATGCAGTTCAGACAGAACTCGATCGTGTGGATGACCTGGTGGATCATGATGTCGCCAAACGACTCCACGTGGTGCGGCTCGGCCGCGTCCTGGATCTCGAGCTCATTGCCCTCGTCCTCGTCAATGGCAAACGTGTGCTCGCTCAGCTCCATCGGCATGTACGCGGCGGCCTTGTTCTGGCGCCGCAAATACAGCGGCTTGAACAGCAGCAGCCACGGCACACACACAAGCGCCACAATGAGCAGCACAATCTGCACCGCCGCCTGGCCGCGGTACAGCGGCGGATCGACGCTGCCCGGGCTCAAAAACATCTTGATCAGCATGTCGAGCAGGCTTGGCGGCTCGCTGCCGGACTCAATCCAATTCACGCACCACTTGTATACGATGGTGATGGCGAGGTACCCGAAGATGGACTGCATGAACAGCATGCTCGGCACGAAGTTGCCCCAGATGTCGACCCACGAGTCGAAGAACCGCGCGTTCACAAGCTGGAACGTGAGCGAGTACGTCATGTGTGCGAGCCCGAGCAGCACGCTGAGCTTCATTTTGTAGCTGTTTGTGAACCGCAGGTTGTTGTCGGCGCCGTGCCACGCCCAGTCGATGCCGACAGGGTAGGTGCGGCTGCCGACGCGCGTGGCCGGGTTGCCGTTGCCGCTGTCGAACGAGAACGCCGACGAGAAAATCGTCATGCCCTTTGAGAACAGGTCGTTGTAGATGATGCCTGTATACATCGAGAACAGGCCCATGAGAAGCAGCACGTATCGGCCAGCGAACGCCATGTCAAACAGCTCGTCACGGTCCCGCATGCGAGCTATGCGCGCCTCGTTCAACACGAGCACGAACGCGCCGAGAAACAGGATGAAGCCGTGGCCGAGATCGCCGAACATGACGGCAAACATGAACGGGAACGTGACGACCGTTGGTAGTCCCGGGTTGACCTCGCCGTAGCGCGCAATGCCGTAGACGTCGACCATGGCCTGGAACCCGGCCGTGACCTTGTTCTGCGTGTGGTACGTGGGGGGCGTGCGCGAGGTCTGGATCGTGTGCACGGCGAGCAGCTCGCCGGTCTCGGTGCTGAGGCGCGCGAACGTCTCCTGCACGGCGGCCAGCTCGTCCGTGGGGACCCAAGCCTCGGCAATGAGGCCGCGGCGGCCCTGGTCGCTGCTGAACAGGTTCAGTGTCTCAAAGATGGCGCGCTCCTTCACGATGACGGCCTTCAGCGACGGCAGGCGCTCCGCCACGGTCTCCTGCTCAATGGCAAGCGACTCAGCCGTGCTGTCGAGGACCTGGAACAGCTCGGAGAGCTGGTCGTTCAGCTGCAACAGGCGTTCGGCCCGCCGGTTCGTGTCGATCTTGATGATGCGCGCATCCATGCTCTCGGCAATGCGCCGGATGCGCTCAGCCGAGTTCTTACCGTGCGTGTACACAAGAAAGACGTCGCGCTCGGCCTTGGCCGTGTGCTCGGCGCTGTAGCGCGCAAAGTAGAGGTTGCCGCGCGTGACGCGCCAGCATAGGCGCTCGAGCGACAGCGACGCCGTCGACGCAACCGTGCCGGCGAGAATGCTGACGGAGTCAAACGGGTCGGTGGCGGCCTGCGGCTGCGCGCGCGAGCCGCCGAGCGGATCCTCGTCGTCGATGTCGAACTCCGTGTCCTCCTCGGGCTCGTCGTCGGCGCCGGCGTCATCGTCATCGTACTCGCGCAGCAGCGGCGTCTCGTCGCGCTCAGACACAGCCTTTGCGCGGGCGCCGCGCTTGCCGAAAAACGTGTCGCTGGCCCGCAGCACCTGGCGCTCCTCTAACAATTCGTCGCGCTTGGCGGCGAGCTTTGTGTGCGCGGCGACAAGGCCGCCGAGCTTGCGCGCCTCATGCTCGACGGTCTGGCATGCCTCCGCGACCTCGGCCTGGTTCAGTAATGGCTCGTCAAGGCCCTCCGGTAGCAGCGGGGCCGGCCTATGGATGCTGTGCTCGATGTCGCGGACGTGCCGCAGCGCGTCGTCGAGGCGGCGGATCTCGGCAACGAACTGGCGGTGGAAGGCGGACGCCGACGCGTTGAGGTCGCAGAACTGCACGGCGGCGAGGCGGCCCAGCGCGTCCACAACGTCGCGGGCCACGTCGGCGGCCACGTACATCTGCACGAGGGTCATCGGCGCGGCGCGGAACGCGTGCTCGTGCGCGGCCGGGGCCGGGCCCGGCCGCGGCTCGTCGGCGCCGAGTTCAAGCCGTTCCATGGCCTCCTCACCGTCCATTGTGCGGGCTTCGACGTGGGCTCGACGGTCAGGGGAGAGATGAGGCCAGTGCGCTGGCCCTAACCGCGATCTTTTGTCACCCGCCTACGTGGGGTCAGTTCCGGGCATTGCAGGCGCTGAGCGGGCTAAGCTGGGTATCTCAACTGAGCACCTCCGCTGAGCACCTCACTCGCACAATCTCCAACGATAGGGCCAATCAGTTGCTAGCTATGTAATGTAGAGCACAGAGTCAGCAGGAACTGTAACGCACTGAGTTTCGCCAATTGAGTGTCCTAGAAGTGAAATTCTTTAGGTGTTTGCTGCACTCTTCAGTTCAGCAGTGCTTTCACGCGTCATTTGAGCCACCGGCAATTGCTGCTGGTAGACTGCCATGGCCGCTCTGCGTAAGTCATGGCGCGGCTCTGCTAGTGTAAGAATTATGGCGTGCCCCGCCGTGTGTTAGTGTCCGTAGCGTGTTGTAAATAAGGCTGCACTGCACCACCCTAAGCCGCGTCGGCGCGCGAGCCAGGCAGCGCTGGCCGTGCCTCGCGCAGGGGCCTCGGACGGCCCACGAAATACGCGCGGACTCGCGAAAATCCCCGTGGCGCAAGTTTGGTCCCCCAAATGGCGCCGCTCGAAGTGGGGCCGACCCGCCGTCGGCGCAGAACCCGCGCCCTGCCCCATCCCTGAAACATGCCTACTCCCTAACTACAATCCGAGCACAGGTTTCCGCATGTCCGACGCCCCTGGCGGACGAGCAGCCGCGGCCGCACCGCCCACCGGTAGCGACAATGGCTCTGTCGATGGCGCGCCAGATGGTATGAGCGCGTACCTGTTCGTTGACACGTTCGCAGTCGAGAAACTGAGCGCGCAGCCCGAGTGCCGCGTCGGGCGCCGTAACGCCACGATCCACGGCTACGAGACGTACGTCATCGAGCAATGGGCGTGCGAGCGCCAGCTCAACACCGTTGTCGCCTCCTACACGGGCAATAGCCAGCACGTCGTCGAGGTCCAGGTCCTGTACGTGCCTGCGAACCTCGAGAAGTGGTCGCAACCCACGTTCGCGCACTTCGAGGAGCTCGTGCGCATGCACATTCTGCCAAAGAAGACGCCGCTTGGCAACATGCTTGTCACGTCGCTGTCGAGCCTGCCCTCGAACCTGTCGCTCGTGCCCATGCCGCCGCGCTTTGCCGACGGCCGCCTCTGGTTCATCGTGAACAAGAACCTGCGGCGCCTGAACGTCGTCGGCCGTGTTGCCACCACCGCCGACGTCCCGAGCGACTCCGTCATGGCCAACTTCCGCCGTTCGTACAGCACGGCCTCCGTCGTCCCGCCGGGCTACGCCGTGAAGGAGCTCGTCACTCTCATGCAGATCGCCCTCGTGTACTTCGGCCTGCTCAACCCAGAGTATGTCGACGGCTTCCTCTGCGATTTCACGCTGAAGGCGCTCGGCGCGTGGTGGAGCTCCTTCGGCAAGCAGCGCTACCGCGTCACGCCGCCGCGGCCCACGGACAAGCTGTACATGCGCACAACGTGCGCGGCGCTCGTCGGCGCCGTCACCGGCTCGCGGCAGCGCCTCAGCGCGCTGGGACTCAAGCCACCGAAGGACCCGTTCGACGCAGAGAACTTCGTTGAGTGCATTAAGCGCTTCCAGAAGCTCGAGAAGCTCACGCGCACGAAGCGCCTCGACGATAAGACCTACTTCAAGCTCATCCACGAGACCACCAAAATCTCCTCGCTCGGCGGCACAAAGGTCCTCACCGTCATGAAGTCCACCATGAAGGAGGGCTTCTCGGGCAAGGCCACGGGCGGCGTCGAGGACTGGGAGACGCTAGACCTTGACGTGCTCGCAGCGAACGCGCGCGGCCACCGCTCCCAATACCTCTGGCAGGGCAAAGGCACGCCCTGTGTGCCGCACCTCATCCCGCAGTTCCCCATCGACAATGTCGGCCCTAGTAGCGGAATTCCGCAGTACTCGCTCGCCCAGGACGGCCTCGACGATGGCACAAGCAGCCGCCACAGCTCGAGCAGTCACCACCACCATCACCATCACATTCATTCGCATCGCAAGCACCACCACACGCCGGGGCCCGAGGTCGACAACCCGCCAGAAGAGAAGCTAGTCGACATTCTCGAGGGCCACAAGGGCTCGGTTGACTCGACTGGCTCGGCACACTCGTCGGGTTCTCGTGACAAGGCGTCGAAGCTCATGGACGAGGCGCCGCCAGGCTTGCCCGACCTGAATACTAGCGAGCCGCGGGCCACGCTTGTGAACCAGTTCATGAAGAAGCAGACACCACCGCCGCCGCCGTCGATGCAGGCACACCAGCCCGCCAACCTGCATCAACCGCCCGCGCCGCACCACGAGGCCCTGGGCGAGCCGTTCGACGACACAAAGGTACACCAGCGTGCGCTTTCGACGTCGTCCGAGCACTGGTTCGCGACGCGCAGCCCGCCCAAGGCCCCGAACCTGCCAGTGATGGCGCACAGCTCGACTGAGGATAGCAGTGACGCGCCGGTCGAGACGTCGCCGCAGAAAAAGAGCGCGGCACATGCCGTCGGCAAAGCACGCCCCAGCAACAGCTGTCTCGAGTCGCCGGCTCACCTGCTCACGCGCGACGACAGCTCGGTCCAGAATGGGCCGCGACCGCCCGTGCTGCGCCGCACCGCGAGCCTTGGCGACATCGAGAGCGTCGTGTTCCCCTGGGACTCGCTGTGCGCCATGCCGAAGCTCGTGATGCTGTACCAGGAGGCGCGCGACCTGAAGCGGCAGCTGACAATCCGCATGGGCGAGGAGCGCGAGGTCGACTCACTGCTCACGAAGAACATCGGCGAGAACGAGCACCTGCTGAGTCTTGCTCAGCGCAACAACGTGCTCATCAAATACCAGGTGAACGCGAGCATGAAGAAGGAAGACGCCGTGCGGCGGCGTGTGCGCGAGCTCGAGGCGTTCATGGCGCGGCTTGACTACGAGCTCGGCACGCTCAAGATGAAGCTCAAGGACGTGGAGCAAAGCGTCATGATCTTCTCGGCCCGCGTCGACACCATGGAGACTAAATGGGCGCAGAGCAAAGAGGTGCGCGCAAAGCCGTGGTACACTCGCTGGCTGTGGTACTCTTAGTACGGTGGTACTCTCAGTGGATTTCCTATGCTTATAGTACTCTTGGTGCAGTTTTGGGGGGCACTGGATGGGCCACTACTTATTTATAGATCGTTAGTATTGTACAAATTGCATTCCCTCACCGCATCGTATCCGTTAGGTCCGGGCAAGCGAGATTAAATTAGTCGATTTCGCCAAGCAGCCGGTCCACGTTATCCATAACCCCGGGGTTCAGGACGCCGGCCTCGACGATCGAGCGTATGAGCGGCTTGAGCAGGTCCTTGCCGCCCTGCAGGCGGGCTATGTTTTGCAGCGCAATGGCGGCGGTGGGGCCGTACACGGGCGGCGGGCGCCGCGACCGGTCGCCGTCATCCTGCGCCTGCTGCGGTTGCTGGCTCTTGAGCAGCACCGATGGCGCCACAGCCTTCTCGCGGGGCACAAGGCCCTTAATGATGAACTTTTTCGAGTCGTCCGGCATCGTGACGACCTTGGCCTGCGCGCCGCGCACGTTCGTCGTGCACGTGCGAATGAAGTCGATGGCCTTGAGCAGGCGCCGGCCCGTGCCGTCGCGCTCGTGCTGCTCAAACAGCCGCTGGTACGACGACCACAGCGACACCTGCAGCACCTCGCCCTCTGGGTCCGTGTCGTACGACGAGCGGATCCACATGGTGGCGCGCTCGGGCTCGCTCATGGTGAGCAGCTCGGACAGGATGTACGGCGGGATTTCTGGCGGCACGACCGGCGCTGGTCGGCGTGTACGGCGCGGCAGCCGCAGGTAGTCCGTCGGCTCGTGGTCCATGCGGAAGCTGAGCAGCCGCACCAGGTGTTCGCAGAGCCAGATCGGATTCGACACGGCGGCGATCTGGTCCACGCGCTGCAGCCGCGCTATGTACTGGCAGAGCAGGTCGAGAATGGCGGAAATGAGCTCCGTGTCGTCGATCAGCAGGTACCGCACAAGCTTGTGCATGGTGGGCGCCGGGATCGGCAGGCCGCCAGCGTCCTTCGAGTCGAACACGCTGAGCCGCGTCAGGCTGCGGCTCGCACACACAATCACCGACTTGTCCGGGCTGCCCAGCTGCGCCACGAGCGCGCGCGACAGCGTCGAGTCCGATGACGCGTTCGGGTAGTGGAAACACACGTGCTCGCAAATCTCGAGACACAGCAGCCGCAGCTCCGTGTATATGCTAGCTTGCGGCAGGGAGATGCCGGCCTCGACAAACTGGACAGTGTGGGGAGCCAGGGACTTGGCGATGCTAGCGTCCACGCACAGATTGCGCACAATGAGCACAGCCTCAAGCACCTTCTGGCGGAGCCGCAGCACGTCGTACGAGTCGTCGTCCTCGCTGCGCGCGCGCGTGACCTGCGGCCACTTCGCCTGGACGAAGGCGATAAGCAGCACGACAGCGCTGCTGTCGCGGAACATGTCGAGCGACGGCCCCGTGGTGAAGTTGAGCATTGTGGCAATGCTCCAGTCGACCTCCTCGGGCACGCCGCTGCGCAGCGCCATCTCGACGCGCTGCAGCAGGTACGGCCCCTTCGCGCCCGAGCCGAGCATCGAGTTCGGCTGCCGCGGCGGCAGCTGCTGCGGCGCATACGCCTGCGGGACCGTCGCCGGCGTCGTCACCGACATGCCCATTGGCGGCTGCATGTTGTAGACAGGCGGCGGCGGCATCTGTGGCTGCGGCTGCGGCTCGTCGAAGTTCGGCTGGCCCAGAGGGAACTGGCCGAAGTCATTCATCGGCGTGCCGTCGAGCTGGCCCATGTCGTCGATTTGGCCCATATTTCCGAGCCCGCCAAGCCCGCCGAGCTGGTCGAACTGGGGATCGTTCATGGCGTGGATCGATGCCAAATTGGCCGCGCATCGCGCTCGTGAGCCGATGCGGTCAGCCATTTGTCACGCACGTGATGCGCGGTGGTCAAGCTGGCGGCGCGGGCCAACCCGGCGCCGCGCGCTTTCAAGGCCAGAGCGCGAGTGAAAAATTCGCAGAAAACAATCCAATTGTATTCTCTGGTTCGGTTCAAAGAGCGCCGCAAGGATTCAGTCTACCCTTCTGCCGCTTTCTCGGCGTGAAGAATCGCGATCAATGCCAACCATTATCGCAGTGTAATAATTTAAAGCAAAGTCAATTAAATACAAGGTCTATCAAGTTGTATGCCAGCGTTCATGCTTCTAGGCTGTGTTGAACTTGTAAGTTATCATACAAAATTATCATGCGTTTTCTAAATAGCATGTACATGTGAACCCTCACCATCCTCTTCAGATCCGAGAGCTGTCGCAGCACTGGCAGACTAAATTCTCATCGCCATTGAGAAGTGGCACCATTCAATTCAGTTCCGCTATCAACGAGTTAATTTATTTTATGTGCCCGTAGCGGCACAGACGCCTGCATGCACTGGACCATCTTGATATGCTAGTTTTTGCTACTCCAGGTGCGTCATACTTTCGTTTTGAGCGCCTCCTCAACAAAGAGTTTGATCAGCTCTGTACCCTGGCTCTTCTCGTCGTGCCGTCGGTTGATAATATGTGCATGCGACCAGTGGTCTTTGAGGTACACAACGTATTTCTCCCAGCCCAGCGAGTTCACGTTGTTCATGCGCCGCGTCATTGTCTTGCTGAACGGGAGCTCCTCGGGCGCCGAGTCCACGAACGCCGCCTGGTTGTCCCGCACAGGCTGTGGATACGTCGTGGTCGGCCCGTCGCTGGCCACGGAGCCCTCATCGTCGCTCTCGTTATCCTGGGGCGGCAGCGTGTCGAGGGCCATCTGGGCGCGCGACTCTGCATCGTGGAACTCGACCTTCTCGTATACAGACGGGTCTGAGGAGAACGCGTGCTGCGTGTGACTGGCCAGCTTCGCCATGGACACTCGCTCCCGCAGCCGGCGGTGCTTGTACCGCCACTTAAGAAGTAGAAACGGGTGGCTGATGAACGAGCTCATGGACACGAGGAACAGTACAAAAAGCACCACAAAATGTACCACAAATTGCAGCACAGCTATGATTGGGTACGCGAAGTTAAGGGTCATCGGCTTCGGCGGGGGCGGCGCGTCGGTGTGCCGCGAGCGTTGCAGGTCGACTATGAAGCGGCCCTGCGGATCACCGTTGTAGCTGAAGTACGCGAGCTTCACTTTGTGGGCGCGGTCCTTCGCGAATGGCACCTTGTTCGTGATGAACGCGGTCCAGAAATGGACGCTCCGGTCGTTCACGGCGTTCGCGAACAGGAGCTGCCGCTTAAACCGCTTCAGCCCAGAGTAGTACTTCGAATCTGGCTCGCTCAGTTTCTGCAGCAGGGCCCAGTTCCAGCGGCACAGCAGCTGTGCGCCGGAAACACCAAGAAACACGTTGCCAATCCCGTTCAGAAGCCAGCTGCCGTACTTGGGCTTCCACTGCGTCGACCCCAAATGCGGCGACGCAAACGTTGCGTACACAACGGGCTGCACGCTCTCGAAGAACCGGCTCTCCTCGAGCAGGCCAATGAGATAGCGCGTGTAAAGACCGCCCAGCGAGTAGCCGACAACGGAGATGTGTGTGACCGCGGCATCGCACTTGTCGATGACGTGCATGAGCTCGTCGTAAAGCCGCAGCGCGCCGACCTCGATGCCGTCAAACGTGCGCAGCTCCTGGTTCGAGCCGGCGATGTGGACGTGGTCGGACTCGGCAATGGCGTCGACGAGGATCTCCTGCATGGTCTGCAGGTTCCCGACATCGCCGTAGAGGCCGTGCACGAGGAACCAGAGGTGCATCTGCGCAGCGCTGCTTTTGGCACCGTGGCGGCGGATCCGCTTCGGTGAGGCTTTAGTGCCGCTGCATACACGGCAGCAGGGCAGGGGCGCGTTTGTCACAGCACGGTGCGATAAGGTGCTTAATCTGCGGACCGCTAAAGCTTGTGCGCGGTTGTGACGCCTACAGCTGTTGCAGGCAATGTAGACTTGGAGGACAGCGGGAATGTACAGTTAGAGTATGATACAGGGCCTGATGGCCAATTGATGTAAACAGCCCTCTGGAGCTATGTCAGTTATGCCAGTCCTGGACATGCTGGTGCGCGGCAGAATCGCCGTGCTGGCCAGTGTAGAGAAAACTGTGGCACTTTTGGGTCACGCGGGCTTTGCGAGGACGGGCCCATTTTGCGTCGCCCCGATGACAAGTCTCGGGGCTCGATGCTATAGCGCAGCAAGCGGGCATGTAGCGCAATGGATGCAAGTATGTACAGTGCTCTCCTGCCACGCTGGTTGAGCGCTACGCTACCGCTTCACGCGCTTGCGGTCGGGCCCCTCGTCGTTCTTCTGCGCGTAGTACTGCTTCAGGCGTTTCTGGATCGCCTTGATCTCGTCGCGCGACGCCGTGAGCTGCGAGCCGAGCCGCAGCTGCGCGCGACACTGCTCGACAATCGCAAGCAGACGGTCCAGCGACGTGTTGGGCCCGTCCATCGTCTGCGCCATGTACTGCGTCACGACAAACTCGTTGGCCTCCATGAGCGCGGCGAGCGCGATGTGCGAGGGCGTGTACAGAAAGACGATGTCGTTGCCAAACGCGTCGACGATGAGCGCCTTGGCCGTGTCATGCATCTGCCCGAGCTGGCCGACGTCGAAGTCGCCGGACGACTGCATATCGAGAAAGAAGCCGTGCAGCGGGTGCAGGGCGTTGTGCACGGTGAGGGTGAAGCCGAGGCTCCTGAACAGCACGAACTCGAGGTCGAGGATCTGCTGCGGCTCGACGCGACTCAGGACCTCGACAAAGTCCGAAATGCGAATAAAAAAGTTCTCGGACTTTGCGGCGAGAAACACGCACGTCGGCAGCACGAGCCGCGGGTCGTACTCCATGACGGAGTGCACAAGGTAGAACCGCCTAAAGTACATGATGCTCGTGGCGCGGACCTGTGAGCTGAGGCGGAACGTGTCGCAAAAGCTCTTGATGAGCTCGGCGGCAAAGTAGAACACGAGCTGCTGCTCCTCGTGCTCGCTAAGCTTCAGGTCGTCCGGCGGAACCTGCCGGTTCGGCCGCGCCGCCGTGGCCAGCAGCTGCTCGTGCGTGAACGACCACTGCCGGTACTGCGAGCTGCGGCGGTACAGCTCGGCCATGCTGGTAAACAGGACTTGGAGGGCTGCGTAAATAGCCTGCCCGGCTGTGACTCTTGGTTCCCCATATACTCGCAGCGCCGGCGGCGAGGGCTGGGCTGGGCTAGGCTGGGCCGTCCGCCGCTATGGGCTGAGCAGCCTGATAGGACTGTGCAGAGGAGCTCTGAACTGTAATCACTAAGTATATATACAAACGGGTGGCACCAGAGACATGAGACCCGGGGCCTGAACAAACCTGGAGATCGTTGTAAACAAACGGCGGCACCTCGGCGTCGGCTGGTGCAGCGCCAATAACGCAGGCCCCGGAGCCAAGCCGCAGTGCAAGGAACCGTACGCCCGGCACGCAATTCGCGTGCATTGCGGCGCCGCTGCCACGAACGAGGCCCGCGGCCGTGGCGGCCCGCGCGCGTCAAGACCGAGCGAAATCCACCGTTGGGCGACTTGCTTGCCTGCGTCACCCCTGGCCCCGCTCCCTGCCCAGGCCGAGCCAGCCCAGCCAGATCCGCAGACGTACAGCCCCAGCCCTGCGGCTGGCCTCGTTCAAACACCACGAGACTAGCGCTGCCATGGGCTTTGTCGGCGTATACCGGGCCGTGTACGCCTACAGCGCGGCAAGCGAAGGCGAGCTGACGCTGGCCGAGGGCGACCTGCTGTATCTGCTGGAGAAGGCCGACGACGGCTGGTGGACCGTGAAGAAGCGCGTGCCCGGCGCTGCTAGCGAGGAGCCGCAGGGGATTGTGCCGCACAACTACGTCGAGCCGGCGCCGGCAACGGGCCAGGTCGCCGCGCTCTACTCGTACGACCGCCAGACGGACGAGGAGATCAGCTTTGCCGAGGGCACGGCGTTTGACGTGTATGCGACCGACGGCGACTGGATTCTCGTTGGATCGAAGAGCGCGCCCGAGTTCGGGTTCGTGCCGGCGAACTACGTCGAGGCGCGGTCTGCGGCCGCACCCGCGCCGGCCCGCGCGCCGGCCGCTTCGGCCCGCAACTACTCGCCGCACCTCAATCCCGTGCACGTCGAAACAAGCCCGTCGCTGCTGAGCCGCCGCCTGCGCCCGAGCCTCGCATTGAGCAGCGGCGAGGCCCGCAACGCGCGCCGCCAGCTCCAGAACAAGCCGACCTCCGTCCCGCTCGACGTCTCCGGCTTCAAGCACCTGCTCATGCTCGTGCTCGTGACGGGCAACGTCCGCATGATGTGGGCCGACTGGTCGCAGTTCGGCTTCTGGAACACGCTCAAGCACTTCGGCCTCGGCTTCGACGACATCAAAATGGCCCTCATCGTCTTCGGCACAAACCTGCTCTACATGCCGGTCGCGCTTGGCATCGAGCGCGCCGCCGCCAGCGTCTCGCGCCGCAGCGGCCACCATCTCACGTTCGACCTGCTGCACTACGCGCTGTGCGTGCTGTGCCTCGTCGCGGGCAGCCACGAGACGTGGGCGCTCGTCGACCACCCGCTCATGGCCACGGCGTGCGAGCTGAACACGATCGTCACGTTCCTCAAGCTCACGTCGTTCGTGCTCACAAACGCCGAGCTGCGCCGCTCCGCCACGCTCAGCGCCGCCACGCCCGAGTTCTACAGCAGCGGGCCGCAGTACCCGTCGAATCTCACGCTGGCAAACATGGTCCACTTCTGGCTGGCGCCGACGCTCGTGTACCAGCCCGTGTACCCGCTGCGCCAGGAGATCCGCTGGGGCCGCGTCGTGTCGCTCATGGGCGAGATCCTCACGGGCACGGTGCTCATCTGGGTGCTTATGATGCAGATGGCGCTGCCCGTGCTCGAGCACCTGGTCCGGCACAAGAACACCCTGCATACCGCCGCCGAGGACTACCTGAGTCTGGCCACGCTGAACATCACGATCTGGATCATTGGCTTTGTTGTGCTGTTCCAGTCCACGCTGAACCTCATGGCCGAGGTCACGCGGTTCGCCGACCGCTCGTTCTACGGCGACTGGTGGAACGCCGGCAGCGTCGGCACGTTCTGGCGCGACTGGAACCGGCCCGTATCAAACTACTTCCGTCGCCACTTCTACACGCCGCTGCGGCTCAGAGGCGCGTCGCGCATGCTCGCCTCGAACGCCGTGTTTCTCGTCAGCGCGCTGCTCCACGAGCTGCTGTTCGGCGTCGCCACGCACAACTTCAACGGCGTCGCATTCCTGTCTATGATGGTCCAGCCCGTGCTCATTCTGCTCACGGAGCCGCTCGAGAAGATGCGCGGCCGCGGCACCACGATCGGCAACTGCGTGTTCTGGCTGTCCATCCTGTTCGGCCAGCCCACGGCCATCGTCGTGTACTACCTCGAGTGGGTCGAGCGCAACCCGTCGAGCAAGGGCTCGGGCCTGTGGTTCCAGTTCGGGCAGTGAGCGATTTGTCTGTCTACTTTGCATAGAATGAGTACCTCAATACCTTACGCATATCGACTACGCTGCCCGCGTCACGCACGCGCAATTCAGAGAACAATTTAGAACAATTCAGGCTTTTGCATTACCTTAAAATGACTTGCTTGTATGTAGTACTTACTTGTGTGATAAGAGCACTGCCTCAAGTGAATCGCGAAGAGTGACACAGCGCCAGGCCAATCGAGGCAGCACCAGGCCAATTCGGGCAGCGCAATTCACCCCGTTAACGCACTCGAGCTTCTAAATTACGCTTCTTTAAACTAGTCAGGCATTGCAGTCCGGTCCCGCATTCACTGACCCGGTGGTCACGCGTTACGCCCAGCGATTTTTCAACCGTCCTCGACGACACCCATCGGGCCATATGTTCAGAAACGCAAAGGCCTTGGCTCCGCGCGTGTGCGTGCGCGCAAAGAGCGGCTACGTCGCGCCCGGTGGCCGTACAAGCGTCCCGCGCCGCGCCGGCACCAAGCTGCGCAGCGAGGACGTGCGCCCGGCCATCTACTACAAGTTCGACCAGACCGTGCAGCTCAGCGACGGCTCGACAATAAAGCGGAAGTCCGTGTTCCCGCGCAAGGAGTTCAAGATGCTGTCGGACCAGCGCAACAACCCGCTGTGGAACCCGTCGAAGCCCGACGTGCGCGCGATCCAGCTCGACGCGAGCGGCAAGCTCGCGAAGTTCAAGCGCAAGTTCGGCGAACTCGGCGGCGACGCGGCTGAGCCCGGCGCCGACGCCGCGCCGGAGGAGTCTGCGTTCAGCCTCGACGACATCATGAGCCAGGACGCCGAGCAGGTCACGACGGGCCGCCTCCACCAGGTGAACCAGAAGAAGAAGAAGAAATAAATGGGTCGTTGTTTATTTGCATTGTATATATTCTCAGCTAAGACACCGCCGCCCCTCTATGCGCGGCGTTCCACTGTATGCCAAATGATGGAGCCGCCTTACTGGCTCCAGTCGGCGCCGCTTCTCGGGCGCCATCCGTTGTACTGGGAGTGCGCGGTTTCGTTAGTCGGCCGATCTGCAAGCTAGAACTGTGTTCACGTTGCGTTCGCTTTGCGTTCGCCTTGTGTTCGCCTTGCGTTCGCCTTCCTCGCCGTCGATTCCCATCGCCTTTGCATCGCCTTTGCATCGCCTTTGCATTGCGTCGTCGTCGCCGGTTAATCCGCCGACGCAAGCGCGTCAAGCATGTCGTGCACCTTCTCCACGTTGTTCAGGTGCCACTTCGCAATCGTCAGCTTGTTCTGCGGGCCAACAATGATCGTGTGCAGGCCCTGGCGGTTCTGGTCGCTGATCACGCGGAACATGTCCTCGTCCGTCGTGTCGTCGCCCATGCACAGCACAAAGTCCGGGAACTCGTGCTTCTCGTCGGCCTTCTCAAACACCGTGCGCACAATCTCGCCCTTGTTGAACAGCTTCGGCCGGATCTCGACGTTCGCCTTGCCGGCCATCACGTCCACTGGATACTTGTTCGCGACGGTGAGCTCGAGGTACGCGCGCAGGTGGCTGGCCTGGAACTTGCCGAACTCGGGGTCCGACTTGCGGTAGTGCCAGGTGATCGCCGACTTCTTCTGCTCGATCACGGCGCCCTCTGTGCGCTCGGTGTAGCTTTGCAGCACGTCTAGCACGACCTTCATCCACGACATGTCGAGCTTCGACACAAGGTCCTCCCATTCAGCATTCGGGTCGTCGGCCTTGCGCTTCACGTAGCAGCCGTGCTCGGCGCTGAGGTTGATCTTGAAGCTGCCGAGGTGCTCATCGAGGAAGTCCATGTCGCGGCCACTGATGATCCACACAACGTTCTTCGGGTCGTCGCTCAGCTTCTTCAGCGCCTTCTTCAGGCGCTCACTCGGCACCGCCGCGGCGGGGTCGCGCACAATCGGCGTGAGCGTGCCGTCGTAGTCGAACAGAAACAGGCGGCGCTCGGCCACCTTGTAGCTGCGCACGAGCTCGCCCACGTCGGCGTCCGGTGTGTAGTGCTGGTTCTCGTGGCGCAAGTCGTGCACAACGAGCGCAGACAGGAACTGCGACACGAAGTTGCCGACGTCGTGCTCGAGCGCCTTCTTGTACATGTTTTCCTCCTTCGCGGCCGAAGACGCGGAGTGGCCGTCGATGAGGGCGCGGTTCAGCGCGTACGCGACCTGGATCGAGTCGAACGGGTTCACGGAGTAGCCGCCCTCGGCAAGCAGGTCCGTGATTCCCATGAACTCGGAGAGCACGATGCTGCAGCCCGAGGGCGGGTGCTTGTGCTGGCACAGCACGTACTCGACGGCGGCGGAGCTGGCGCCCTCGCGCACGGGGGTGAAGAAGCCGAGCTCGGCGTACTGCAGCAGCGCGATGTACTCGTTCTGGTCGATGTGGCGGCTGAAGTGCACGATGGGCGCGTAGTTGATGTCGCCATAGACGCCGTTGATGTAGGACGTGAGCTGCGAGATGGCCTGCTCGAGCCGCGGCGAGAACTGCCAGGTGCGCGTTGTGATCTGCACGAACACGACGCGGCCGCGCCACTGCGGGAACAGCTCGAGCATCATGCCAAACGCGCGCAGCTTCTGGATGATGCCCTGCGTGCTGTCGAGCTTGTCGCGGCCGACAATGATCTTCTTGTCGGTGTAGATGTCGCCGATCTCCTTCACGATCTCGGCGACCTCCTTGCTGGCGCTGCGCTCGAGCACGTCGCGCACGTTGATGCCGAAGGGCAGCGGCTCGCACGCGACGTAGCGGCCGTCGAACAGCAGCTTCTCGCCGACGCTCTCGATGCCCGTAAGGCGCGTCGCAGCGGATATGAAATGCTTGATGTACTGGTGGCTCTGGAAGCCGATGATGGTCGAGTTGAGCATGCCGTAGAGCAGCTCCTCGCGCTGGGGCAGGCCGCGGAACAGCTCGCTGCTCGGGAACGGCGAGTGCACGTAGAGGCCGACGAGCGCGTCGGGGAACTTCTTGCGGATGAGCTGCGGCAGCAGAAACAGATACATGTCGTGGATCATGACGATGTCGCCCTCGCGGTACTGCTCGCACACGACCTCGGCGTACTTCTCGTTCAGCTCGATGTAGCGCGTCCAGCCGTACGTCGAGTAGCCGACGGCCTGCTGCACAGCAAGGTCGTTCACGTTGTTGCTGTAGTGCAGCGTCGGCCACAGGACCTGCTCGGCGTACTCGCGCCAGCGCCAGGCGGGGCCGTCGAGCCACACGGGGATCTGCTTGTCGCCGAGCAGCCGCGCAATCTCGCGCTTCTCGTGCGTCGTCAGGTTCATCGACTCGTCCTGGCCCTCGACCTCGCCGACCCACGCAATGTTGATGTTGTCCCACTCCGTCTCGTCGCTGATGTAGTCGAGGCACGCCGTGAGCGAGCTGAGCCCGCGGCGCGTGCGCAGCACGGGCTTGTTCTCGACGCCGGCCACAACAGGGAAGTTTGTCGTGACCGACAGCACGCGGCCGCTCACGTTGTTGCCGGCCTTGCGCGCGGCGGAGGGGCTCACGCCGACAAGCGGCAGCGGGTCGCCCCGCGGCGTGGGCAGCGCCTCCTGGTAGTGCGGCAGCAGCGCCGCGTCGGTGAGCCGGCCCAAATACGGCGTCCGGTGGTACTCCATTGCCTCGGCGCTGGTGTCCCAGAGTGAGGTCTGGCTGAGTAGTCAGCGGGCTGGCCGACTGTCGCAAGCGCGCGAGCCAACACGAGCAATGCGGCTGCCGCGCGTGTGCCGCGCGAGCGCGCGCGGCCCGCGACCGAATCCTCGGCGCGTTCTGCTCGGCGCGCGCTGCAGCGCCGTCTGCGGAGGTGCCGCAGAGGCGGGCGGTGCGCCGTGGCGCGGCCCGGCGATTGGCCCGAGCCCCTATTTAATTACAAACGCTGCATCTTGCACGCTTAATGTACACGCCGCCGGGCAATTTGGGCCCAGAGCGGGCCGCGCGCGCTCAGCGCCTGGCCGCGGGCGGCGGCGGCTTGCGACGCTAATCGCTATCTCCCGCCCGCGCGCCCTAGCCCTGCGGATCATTTATCGTGCGCGGCGGGTTGTGAGCCGAGCCATCCCAGCGGCCCGCAGCCCGCATGAAGCTTCTGTATTTCGGCCCGCTGAAGGACATCACGGGCAAGCGCGAGGAGGAGGTCGCGCTTGCCGCGCGCACGCGCGACGGCGTGCTCGAGTACGTCGCCGCAACCTACCCCGACGCGGCGGCGCTGCTGCCGAGCTGCGCCGTGTCGGCCGATCTCGAGTACATTCCTGCGGGTGCGCCGGACGTGCTCGGCGAGCACAGCGACGTGGCGCTCATTCCGCCCGTCTCGGCGGGCTAACTCGCCGCCCGAGATGGTCACTACGAGTTTTTCACTGGCGTCGATTATATGTAAATAGTCGTGTTTAATAGAAGCTGGTGCTGAATGCGTTGCAACGGTATTTCAGGGTTCAGCATGGAGTAGAGTGCTTCTGGTGAGGACGCCGGTCCAGGCTATGCGACCTAATCAATAATCGTGCGTGTACTCCATTCTAATACGAGCTCCCGGCTACCCCAGCGCATATACAGCTAGCCAAAATATATTTATACGACAGCGGCGGCTGCGCGTTATAAATGTTACGTGCATGCAGCTCGCTTAGTTTAGCCCTTAGCGCCAGGTACTAGTACGCGAGCGAAACGGATCACGTCAACTGTGCAGCGCGCGCAGTACAGTGCAATACAGCGCGACGCAGCGCGGCGCAACGCACCGCAACGCACCGCAAAGTAGCGCACCGCACAGCCAGAATATACGCAATGTACATGCGCTCAGTTCAACCTACTACTTAGTGCCCACTGCAATACGCTACGGAAAATATATAGTCAGGGAGCACAGCGGCAGCAGCGGCAGCCGAAGCAGATCGCCGCCCGCGCCGAAAATACACACAGACCGATTCGGTCATCGGCACAATTTTTCACCTGCAGCGCCGCGGCGCACAAAACGCACACACCCACGCTGGCCATATTCCGGGGACATCCGCCGCGGCGTCAACGTCGCAGTGCACATGCACGTGACCGCGCGGTTCGGCGCCAGCGGCCGAGCCTGCGCCGGCGCGTGTGCGCTTCCGCGCGCGGGCCCCGCGCACCGCGTACGCAGTGCCCGGCACCCCCAGAGCCCGCGCACCGTGGCCCGGCGCTGCGCGACGCCGCCGCGGGCCGTCGCCGGTGCCCACTCACATGACCGTGCTGCCGAGCTTATCGAGGTTGGGGTGAGGCGCCGGGGAGATCTCCAGCGCCCGCCGCGTTAGGGCATGCAAGGCAGAGATAAGAGGCGGCCAAACTATATAACTTAGTCACTGGCCGCAGGCGCTGACGGAACTGCTCGACCACACAGCTGGCTACGCCTGCAGAACATG
The DNA here is from genome assembly GCA_030566975.1 of Entelexis potacharoeniae. Lineage (NCBI taxonomy): Eukaryota > Fungi > Ascomycota > Dipodascomycetes > Dipodascales > Trichomonascaceae > Entelexis > Entelexis potacharoeniae. The sequence goes on from JAKUBX010000004.1 coordinate 364,368, forward strand.
GAGTTCAAGGGCTGGTCTGTAGACGAATGGCGCCGCGCCCAGACGGGCTCGTCGAAGGCCGCCGCGCTCGCGAACCTGCACGCGCTGCTTGCCGCGGCCCGCGCCAGCGCCGGGCCCGAGTGGATCCGCCTCTGCACGCCGGCCGAGGTCGCGATGCAGGTCGACGCGCTCCCGGAGCCGGGCGACGCGCGCGCGGCCGAAATGCCGCTCTACGGCGTGCCCTACGCCGTCAAGGACAACATCGACGTGCAGGGCCTGCCCACGACGGCCGCGTGCCCGACGTTTGCATACAACCCGCGCGACGACGCCGTGATTGTGGCGCAGCTGCGCCGCGCCGGCGCCGTCGTGCTCGGCAAGACTAATCTCGACCAGTTCGCAACCGGCCTGGTCGGCACGCGCTCGCCGTACGGCATTCCGACCTGCGTGTTCAGCGCCGCGCACGTCAGCGGCGGCTCGAGCTCGGGCTCCGCCGTCGTGGTCGGCAACGGCACCGTCCCGTTCGCGCTCGGCACCGACACGGCCGGGTCGGGCCGCGTGCCGGCGGCGCTGAACAACCTCGTGGGCGTGAAGCCCACGGTCGGGCTGTGGAGCGCCGCGGGCGTCGTGCCCGCGTGCAAGAGCCTCGACACGGCGAGCGTGTTTGCGCAGGGGCTGCGCGACGCGCAGCTCGTGTTCAGCACCGCGCTCAAGTACGACGCGCTCACGCCGTACACGCGCGCGCTACCCGAGCGCCCGCTCGCGCGGTTCGGCCGCCGGCCCGTGCTCGGCGTGCCGTCGGCGCTCGAGTTTTTTGGCGACGACGAGAACGCCGCCCTGTTTGACGCCGCCGTCGAGCGCATCGCCGCCCTCGGCATCGAGGTCCGCCGCGTCGACTGCGCGCCGCTCTTCGCGCTGGCAAAGCTGCTCTACGAGGGCCCCTGGGTCGCCGAGCGCTACTGGGCCGTGCGCGAGCAGATCGCGAAGCACGGCGAGGACTCGCTCGACCCGACCGTGCGCAAGATCGTGCTCGGCGGCAAGGCCGTCACGGGCGTCGACGCCTTCGACAAGGAGTACACGCGCCAGGCCGTCAAGAAGCAGGCCGCCCAGCTCATGGCCTCGCTCGACGCCCTCGTCATGCCCACCTGCCCGCTCAACCCGCGCGTCGACGACGTGCTCGCCGAGCCCATCAAAATCAACTCGCAGCAGGGCTACTACACCAACTTTGTGAACCTCGCCGACCTGGCCGCGCTCGCCGTGCCTGCGGGCTTCCGCAGCGACGGCCTGCCTGTCGGCATCACGTTCATGGGCCCAGCATGCTCGGACTTCGCGCTCCTCGACCTCGCCTCTCGCGTCCTGCCCGCGGGCCGGCCCATCGCCAACTCGCTGCGCCTCGCCACGCACAACGAGGACGTCATTGACGCATCGACGTGCCCGAAGCCGAGCACGCTGCGCCTCGCCGTCGTCGGCGCGCACCTCTCGGGCATGCCGCTGAACTGGCAGCTGCGCCGCGCGCGCGCGACGCTCGCCGAGCGCACGAAAACGTCGCCGAACTACCGCCTGTTTGCTCTGGCCACGCAGCCCCCCAAACCAGGCATCCGCAGAGACACGCACAACGGCGCCGCCATCGCCGTGGAGGTCTGGGACATTCCGTACGCGTCGTTCGGTGAGTTTGTCGCCGCCATCCCGCCGCCGCTCGGCATAGGCAAGCTCGAGCTCGAGTCCGGTGAGTGGGTCTCGGGCTTCATCTGGGACGGCAGCTCCGACGCAACCGAAATCACGGGCTACGGCGGCTGGCGCGCCTACATCGCCGCGTCTGCCGGCCGCGCCGACCGCCCGTTCACAAAGGTGCTCGTCGCGAACCGCGGCGAGATCGCCGTGCGCATCATCAAGACGCTGCGCAGACTCGGCATCGCCTCCGTCGCCATCTACAGCCGCGCCGACAGCGACGCCGAGCACGTTTTGTTGGCCGACGAGAGCGTCGACCTCGAGGGCACAACCGCTGCAGAGACGTACCTCGCCATCCGCAAGGTGCTTGACGCCGCGGCGCGCACCGGCGCCGAGGCAATCATCCCGGGCTATGGCTTTTTGAGCGAGAACGCCGAGTTCGCCGACCTGTGCGAGGCCGAGGGCTTTGTGTTTGTTGGGCCCTCCGGCGCCGCCATGCGCGAGCTCGGTCTTAAGCACTCGGCGCGTCGCATCGCCGAGCACGCGGGCGTACCGCTCGTCCCCGGCACGGGCCTGCTCGACACCGTCGACGACGCGCTCGCCGCCGTACCCCAGATCGGCGGCTACCCTGTCATGCTCAAGTCCACAGCCGGCGGCGGCGGCATTGGCCTGCAGCGCGTCGACAGCGATGCCGAGCTGCGCACGGCCTACGTGACCGTGCGCCACCAGGGCGAGGCGTACTTTGGCGACTCGGGCGTGTTCCTTGAGAGCTTTGTCGAGAATGCGCGCCATGTCGAGGTCCAGGTGTTCGGCGATGGCCGCGGCGGCGCCGTGGCGCTTGGTGAGCGTGACTGCTCGCTGCAGCGCCGTAACCAGAAGGTTATTGAGGAGACGCCGGCGCCGAAACTGCCGGCCGCCACAGCCGAGAAGCTGCACGCCAGCGGCGCGGCCCTGGCTGCATCCATGAACTACAAGTGCGCCGGCACCGTAGAGTACATTTACGATGGCGCACGCGACAAGTTCTATTTTCTCGAGGTGAACGCTCGGCTGCAAGTCGAGCATCCGATCACGGAGCTAGTCACTGGCATTGATCTCGTCGAGTGGATGCTGCTCGTTGCCGCAGACCGCCCGCCCTTCGACGCAAACACAAAGATTGTGCCGAAGGGCGCTGCCATGGAGGCCCGCCTCTACGCCGAGAACCCGGCCAAGGACTTCCGGCCCTCGCCGGGCCAGATCACCGAGCTCGAGTTCCCAAAGTGGGCGCGCGTCGATGGCTGGGCGCGCAAGGGCACCGTCATCAGCACCGAGTACGACCCGACCATCGCCAAAATCATTGTACATGGAGCCGACCGTGAGGAGGCGCTCGAAAAGCTGCAGCGCGCGCTCAAGGAGACGGTTGTGGGCGGCGTCATCACGAACGTCGGCTACCTGCTCGACGTCGCGTCGTCGTCGATGTTCGCCGAGGCCAAAATGTACACCAAAGTGCTTGACAGCTACGAGTACCGTCCGGCCGCGTTCGAGGTGCTGCAGCCTGGCAGCGGCACGACCGTCCAGGACTGGCCCGGCCGCACGCAGCTGTGGCACATCGGTGTCCCGCCCAGCGGGCCCATGGACGCCTACTCGCACCGTGCCGCGAACGCGCTAGTTGAGAACGAGTCGGACGCGGCTGCGCTCGAGATCACTCTGGCCGGCCCGACGCTCTTGTTCCACCGCAGCGCCGTCGTCGCCGTGACGGGCGGCGCCGTGAATGTGACGGTGGACGGCGTTGAGCAGCCGACGTGGGCCGCGTTCGAGGTGCCCGCCGAGGCAAAGCTGGCCATTGGCCGCCTGTCGACCGGCTGCCGCGCTTACGTCGCCATTGCCGGTGGCATCCAGACGCCGAAGTACCTCGGCAGCCGCGCCACGTTTGCCGCGGGCTCGCTCGGCGGCGTGAACGGTCGCGCGCTCAAATTCGGCGACATTGTGCCGCTCGCGCCGCGCAAGCTGGGCGAGCTCAAACAGATGCCGCGGCACCTCGTGCCGGCGTTCACAAATCACTGGGAAATCGCCGTCACGTACGGCCCGCACGGCGCGCCAGACTTCTTTGACCCCGAGTTCATCACCGAGTTCTTTGCGTCGGACGTGAAGGTACACTACAATTCGAACCGGTTCGGTGTGCGTCTCATCGGCCCGAAACCGAAGTGGACGCGCACGGACGGCGGCGAGGCCGGCCTGCATCCGAGCAACGCTCACGACTACGTGTACTCGCTGGGCGCCGTGAACTTTACGGGCAACGAGCCCGTGGTCCTTGGGTGCGACGGGCCGTCGCTCGGCGGCTTTGTGTGCATGTGCGTGATTGTCGAGCCCGAGCTGTGGAAGCTGGGCCAGGTGAAGCCCGGCGACACGATCAGGTTCGTGCCGATTCCCATAAGCCAGGCCGGCGAGCTGCGCGCCGCTGTGAGCAAGCGCATTGAGGGCCACAACGTGCCGCTGCCGATCCTGAGCCCCGAGCTCGGCAACCCCGTGTTGTACCACCAGGAAAAGCCCGTGCGCGTTGTGTACCGCCAGGCCGGCGACCGCTACATTCTCGTGGAGTATGGCGAGAACGTGATGGACTTGAGCCTGCGGTACCGCGTGCACCAGCTCACGCAGGAGGCCATGGCCAGGGTCGACGGTATTGTCGAGATGAGCCCCGGCGTACGGTCTGTGCACATCGAGTTCGAGCCCGAGCTCGTGTCGCAGGCGTCGCTTGTGGAGCAGCTATCGGCGATCGAGCGGGCGCTGCCCCACACCGACGACTGGAAGGTGAAGTCGCGCGTGCTGCACCTGCCGATGTGCTTCGAGGACTCGCAGACGCTGGCGGCCGTGCAGCGGTACAGCGAGACGATCCGCAGCGAGGCGCCGTGGCTGCCGAACAACGTGGACTTTGTCGCGTCGGTGAACGACATGCAGAGCCGCAGCGAGGTGCGCGATCTTATGTACACGGCATCGTTCCTTGTCATGGGCCTGGGCGACGTGTACTTGGGGTCTCCGTGTGCCGTGCCGCTTGACCCGCGGCACCGCCTGCTCGGCACGAAGTATAATCCGAGCCGGTCGTGGACGCCGAACGGCACGGTGGGCCTTGGTGGCATGTACATGTGCATCTACGCCATGGAGAGCCCCGGCGGGTACCAGCTCATTGGACGCACGGTACCAATCTGGGACAAGCTGTGCCTGAACGAGTACACGGAGGACAACAAGCCGTGGCTGCTGGCGAACTTTGACCAGGTGCGGTACTACCCCGTGTCGGAGGCGCAGCTGGAGAAGCATGTGAAGGAGGTGCATGCCGGGACTTTCAGGCCGCGTATTGACGAGGATGGCGTGTTCGACTATGCGGACTACCGGCGGTTCCTGGCCGACAACGCGGCGTCGATCGAGGCGCACAACGCGAAGCTGGCGAAGCAAATGGACGCGTTTGCGGCGATTGTGTCTGCGTCGGATCAGCAGGCGGTGACGTCGCGGGCGGAGGAGACGGACCTGAGCCAGTTTGGCGAGCACGCCGTGATGGTGTACGCGGAGATCACTGGCCGATTTTGGAGGACGGTGGCGGCAGAGAACGACACTGTTACCCCGGGCGACCCGATTGTGGTGCTGGAGGCGATGAAGACGGAGATGAGCGTTGTGTCGCCCGATGAGGGCAGCGGCAAGCTTGTGAAGATCGTGCACAAGGCCGGCGACCTTGTGGAGGCGGGCGATCTTGTGGCTGTCATCCAGCCCATCGTCGCGTAATATACAGGAATTTTAGACTAGCAATAATTAAGCCTTCTCGGCACATGACGATACCGCGTACTGAGCACATAGCGAGTGCGTACAGAGCGAGTACCTGGCGCATACCTAGCGAGCGCACAGGGGGCGCTGCCTAGTGTGATACAAGCGACATGTGGGCGCGCATTTAGTGGCGTCACTGCGAACGAACAAACTGGCCCAAGCGGCGCCGCTGAACCCTGAGGGTGGGGTGGGAAGTGGTCCCAATGTGGACCAACCCTAAGTCGCGACGCACGATGCCGCCACCGAGTCTCACGCGATACGCCTAGCTCTGTCTCATCAATCCCAAGTCCCATCATCACCACCACACTGCCGACCTAAAAGTATCCGTCGAACCACCGGCGCTACACAATGGAGTCGCCGAGTAGCACGCGGACGGACACGCCGCAGGCGACGCCGCAGCCGCAGGAGGAGCCCGACGTGATCACGGACCTTCCTGTGCTGCACACGGCGAAGCGGCTGAAGGTCGAGGCGCGGAAGCTCGACGGCATGCAGCGCGAGCTGTACAGCCTCATTGGCGACAGCCAGGCGCCCGTGGTGGTGACGCCGGACTCGAAGTTCAAGACGAAGCCCGAATGGCAGCAGCGCGCGAGCGCGTGGAAGGAGGCGGAGTTCGAGCCGAAGCCCGGGCTCAAGCTGCGGCACTGGGTGCGAGCGGCGAATATTGCCGACGGCACGGCCGGCGACCGATTCGCGAAGTTCAACACGCCTGTCGGCGTGCCGGAGTGGACGGACGGCGATTACAAGCTGTTTGAGAGCGATGACTGGACGCTCGAGGAGACGCGGTACCTGTTTGACGTGGCGCGCGACTATGACCTGCGCTGGCTAGTTATGCACGACCGCTACGAGTTCCCCGAGAAGACGCGCAGCGTCGAGGACCTGAAGGAGCGGTACTTCGAGGTCGCGTCGGCGCTCGTGCAGCAGAAGCCCGCGTCGATGGAGCTGGGCCTGAGCCCGCACGACGAGGAGCTGCTGCAGGCGATGAAGTTCCCGAAGGAGCGCGAGCTGCGGCGCAAGGCGCACCTCGAGCGGCTACTGAAGCGGTCGCCGAAGGAGATCGCCGAGGAGGAAGCGCTGATTCTTGAAGCGCGGCGGCTCGAGTCCGTGGCGAGCAAGATCATGGCCGAGCGCGAGCAGCTGCTCGAGCTGCTCGACTCGCCGCAGAGCGACGCGACCAAGGCCGGCAAAAAGGACCTTGCAACGAGCCAGGGCGTGGGCCAGCTGCTGCAGGAGCTGCAGAGCGAGAAGAGCCGCAAGGCCGTGGCGCCGGCGCCGGCGCCGGCGCCGAAGAACGTGGCGAGCGTCATTGCGTCGGCGCTGAACCGGCGCCTCACGCAGCGCGAGGAGACCGCGTACGGCATCTCGTACACGGACACCATGAAGGTGAAGCATTCGGGCGTGTTTCTGCGCTCGGCGAAGCTCATGCCGATCCGGCAGAGCCTGCTGCCGAAGGTGCGCGCCGTGACGTCGGAGCTCGGCATCCCGCTGCGGCCCGTCATGCCGACGGCGAAGGTGTGCGCGCGGTACGAGTCACTGTACCAGTCGATCACGGTGCTGCTCGAGGCCAAGAAGGTGCAGGACCGGCTCGAGATGGAGATCGATGTGATCAAGCGCGCGCAGTCGCAGCAGCGCGGGCAGAGCGCGGGTGCGGTCGAGCCCGTCGCCGAGCCGGCGGCCGAGGCCAAGGACGCCGACGCCGAGCAGGACGCGTAGCGGCCATCCTATTTATTGTACATTCTGTAATATTACGTTCTTACGACTTTCACTACGGCGAGCGATTTGATGGAGAGTCACTGGCGACTTACTGGCGACTTACTGGCGAATTAATGGCGAGCTACGGCGAGCTACGGGCGAGCTACTGGCGAGTTACGGGAGAGCTACTGGCGAGTTTTACCGAGTCACTGACGGGTGCTTGAACCGCCGCGTTTGACCCAGTCAAGGCAATTCTCGAGTAAGTGTCCCTAGCAGAACTGACAACTTTCGTTTATTCGGATGCACTCGGTAGATGCAGGCGCACTGCTTAGGCATTATCACCTTGCAGATCGCGTCTCCTAAGATGCCGCTCCACGTGTGCTGCGTCCACGGCACGCGCCACCATGCTGTACCACAATGTTACAATACTAATTTTTATATATTCATTCTCCATACAGGTACACGCATGCTTGAATTGCGCTGCGCTAAAATTTGTCTGATTATGCATGGTCAAAGCCGCACGCGCTTATGCGGCAGCCCCTGATCACGAGCAGGTGCCGCCGCGCCAAGGCCCGTCCAAGTAAGAACAGAATGCGAACGTAGGAGCCCGGCAAAATTAACAGCTTGTTGCCGCATCACAAGTTCATATCAACCACGAACGAGCCGGCCGATCGATGCAAGCGCTAAGAAGAAGTACGCGAATAGGGTACCGTAAACGGCTGCGCGACAGGCGGCGCGCAGTAAGTGCGCCCTGCAAGAGTGCAGCCGCCCTGCAGAGGGCAACTACAGTAATTTACAGAAATAAACATACATGCTACTTAATTGCAGGAAAATTACCCGAGGCAAGATCTGGCGCGACCGACGCCGCGCGCGCGGGGCCGAGCGCCATGGTTTCAGATCCGCACGGCCGATGGTGCCACCGTGCCCGTGGTGACGAAATAGACCCCGCGCCCAAAACGTTAAACACGCTGTACGGCCAGTAGCTTAAATGCGGGCCGGCAGCGATGCTTGCTGTGTGGCTATTGGCTGTGGCGGTGCTGGTTTGTAAGGCAGGGGCGCATCACCCCAGACGATGTGGTCCGCCGCCGCGCGGAGGACGCGGCCGGAGCCGCGGCGGTGCGCCAGCCATTGGCGCGCGGGCGAGGGCGCGGAATCGCGGCGAGCCGCAGCAGGCCGCCCGTCAGCACAGACAGGCGCGCGCTGCGTTTGCGGCCGACCCCGGCGAGATCCCCGGGCTTCGCTGCGATGCACCGTGGCGCGTCCAGGGCAGGAGACGGTTCTCCACATGCAGGCTCCCGCCGGGGCTAGGGCGCATGAATACGATTCGTGAGCGACGAGGGCCGGCGCCCGCGCGCGCAAGCCGCGGTCGCAAACAAGGCCCGAGCGGGCCCGCGGGCCCGGGAAACCCCACAAAGCGCCAGTGCGGCACCACGCAGCCGCGGAGCTGTCCCTGCATCGCGCTCACGGACGATCACATGGCGGGTCTGCGTTTCTAGAAGCGGCTGGGCAAGGATATGCGAGGCTCGCCTGCCCAGCAAGGCTGCCAGTGCGTTGAGCAAACAGGCCATAACTACGCGTGTCCACGTGGCGTCCCCTCCCGCGGCTGCATGGGATTACCGCGTATATAAATATGCGGCATTGCCCACATTAGCAGGCAGCGACTTTCGTCCCCGCAGATTTGAGAGATGTCATTGCAGTTTGGATTCCCCGCCGTGCAGGCCGGCTCAGTTCTCCTTGGCGCTGCGTTCGCGCAGACGTCGAGCTTCATCATCCAGCGCCCTGTTTTTGGCGCCCTGTACCACAAGGCGCAGGCGGCGGTGACGCCGAAGGAGGTGCTTGAGTCGAAGGAGGCCGCGAACGTGGCGACGCTGCTCGGCACGTCGTTCGCGGGCTCGGCGCTGCAGTCGTACGCGATCAATGCGCTGCTGAAGCTGACCGGCGCCGGCGACTACAAGAGCGCTAGCGTTGTTGGCTCGCTCGTGCTGCTGGCGACGGCCGGCCCGCAGCTGGTCACGAACCTGTTCATTGCGAAGAAGCCCGTTGATGTGCTGCTGGCGCAGTTTGCCGTGAAGGTGCTCGACACCGTGGGCATTGCGCTGGCGCTGACCGCCGCGCGTGGCAAGGACACCAAGCTCGGCTCGCTGCAGCTACCGCACCCGAACAACACGTAACTTGTCAATATAAAGTAGCTGCGCAGAGGCGCGGCTGAGGCCGCGCAGCAATATGTATCTATGATGTTACATTACTGGCACATAAGTAATAGATTGGCATTTGCTTGAAACGCCTCGTGAGCGGACTCAATTGGGTCGCAGCAAGTGCTGGTGTGCTCAATTGGCCTCAATTGGCGTGCTCAATTGTGTTTCATTGTGTTGGTGCGCTCAATTGAGTCGCCTGAGATCGCAAGATCAAGATGACCGCGATGATCGGGCTCAGTGGGGCGATGGCGTACGTATATGCGCCTCCCTGATTTAGATATGAAGATCGCGAGATCCAAGGATGCACTAGACTACTCAATTGCACTTCTAGCGTCAACGATGTACTCAATTGACCGGTGTTAGTTCCAGCGCAAATGCGCTTCACCAATTGTGGCGCACGGAGTCCTAGTTCCGGCGCCCAATTACGTTGCACAACGCACTCAATTGGGTACTCAAGCTTCACAGCGCACTCAATTGCGCATTCAATGTCGTTGTATAACGCAATTGCGCTCTGCGCAAAATAGGGGATGCGTTGGTTAGATTAGTGTCTCTAAGTACTATGCGCCTAATGCGCGTTTTCTACGGCGGAGGAGCGCCGCGACGGCCGCGAGCGCGGCAAGAATGCCGCCGCCAAGCACCGCCTTCACGACGCAGTCCACGATGTGCTGCTGCCGGCGCGACGCGGCCAGCGCGCGCGAGTACCGCACGTCGGCGCGGAACGAGACCATTGTGTAGAGCGGCAGCCAGCGGTCGCCGAGCCAGCGCGCGAGGCAGTTGTCGAGGCGCTTGCGCAGGCGGAACGCGAGCGTCGCGACGGAGTCGCGCATCTCCTTGTAGTTCTGCATCGACAGGTCGTTGATGGCGTCGAGGTCGGGCTTGCGGTGCTTCGAGTAGAGGTCGAACGCCGTGGCCCACATCTGCGGGTCCGGGAACTGGTCGAGGTGCTCCATGAGCACGCGCACGTCCTCGAGGCCCGCGTTCAGGCCCTGGCCGTAGAAGGGCACCATGCTGTGGGCGGCGTCGCCGAGCAGCACGAGCGAGCCGCCGACGTTGTAGGGCGCGCACTTGACGCTGGTGAGGCGGCCGACCGGGGCCGACGCGGCGAGCGCGAGCAGGGCATCGCAGCCGAGCAGCTTTGCCGCGTCCGGGAACTCGGCGTCGAACCACGACGCGAACGCGGCGGGCCCGCTCTGCGTGTCGGCGAACATGCGGAAGAGCTCGCGCGGCGCAAACAGCGTGCCCGTCCAGGTGCCGTCCGGGTTCGGCAGCGCAATGAGCATGTGCGTGCCGCGGGGCCAGATGTGCAGCCAGTTGCGGGCCCACGCCGGCGCCGGCGGCAGCGGGATCTCCATGTAGTAGGTGCCGACGGTGTGCATGCTGAGCTCGAAGTCGGTCTGGCGCGCGACGGCGTCGCGCAGGCGCGAATACGTGCCGTCGCACGCGAACACGGAGCGGCCGAGCGCGGCGAGCTCGTCGCGCGCGACGGCGTGGCCGAACTCGACGCGCACGCCGGCGCGCTCGACGGCGTCGAGCAGCACGTCGTTCAGCGCGGCGCGCCCGATCGAGTGGATCGCCTCCGTGCCGCGCAGCCCGTACGCAACGCCGGCCATGCTGCCGCCGAGGCTGTGCACCATGCGGCCGCGCATCGGGACCATGGCGCCGCGGAGAAGCGACTCGAGCTGCGGGTCGATTGCCGCGAGCGCGCGCAGGCCGCGCGCGCTGATCGCGAGGTTGATGCTGCGCCCGGCGTCGCGCGCCGGGTCGCGCCGCGGGTCCGCCCGCCGCTCGTACACAACAACGTCGTGCCCGCGCTTGCGCAGCGCCAGCGCCGTCGCGCACCCGACCATGCCTGCTCCGACCACGGCAAGCACCATTCTGCGGCGGGTTGAGGGCAGCAACTGCAGCCGGCGCTCGTCAGGGCGCTCGTAAACCCAGCGGCCACACAGGGTTTGGGCGCGCCCCGGGCGCGAGTGCGAGCGCGCAGCGCCGGCCGGCCGCACAGGCCCGCGCCGCCGGCGAAAGCGCGCCGTAATGTAGCCTCTAACCGCCATTTATATACTTGTTTTAGAGTGGCCGATGCGCGGCGGCGCGGCCCGCCGCCCGCAGATCGCACGCCGCCCGCCGCCTCTCTTCCTCCTACCACCCACTGGCCCAGCGCCTCCCCCCCTTCGACTGGTTCCGCGCCTTCCCCCCGGACCGGCCTTGGCGCGCACGATGGACACGTTCGCGCTCAACGACCACTGTATTGTGCCGTGGAAGGACGGCAGCATGTACGCGGGCCGGGTGCAGAAAATCCTCGACCCGCAGCGCGAGGTCGTGGTGCAGACGATCAACCAGAGGAAGCGCGGCAAGGTGGTGCACGTCGAGGAGGCGACGCCGCTCGCGCGCTTCCGCAAGGACCGCCACGCCCGCGTGTCGGCGCACGCGCTCGAGGAGAGCGCTGCGTCGGGCCGGCGCTGGTTCTACGTGCACTACTCGGGCTGGAAGCAGTCGCACGACGAGTGGATTCCCGAGGAGCGCATGCTGCCGTACACGCCGAAGCACGTTGCCGAGATGAAGCGGGTGAATGCGGAGCTGAAGGAGCGCGAGCGCGAGGCGCGGCTTGCGCGCGAGGCGGCCGAGAAGGAGCAGAAGCTGCTGCGGCAGAAGAAGCACCGCGGCCCCGGCGCGCGGCGGCATGCGCCGGACGTGAAGCGCGAGGCGACGGCTGCGGCC